>LDAU01000122.1:0-499577 GCA_001447515.1 Pseudocohnilembus persalinus
ATTATTATATATTTTTTAACTAAACATAAATAAAAAAAGCTATTACTAAAATATACATTTAAAAGCTATAAACATTATAATTTATTAAATAAATTAAAATAATAAATTAATAAGAATTTTTATTATATATAATTTTTTAATTCATCTTTTCTTAGGTTTCACATCCTCAAAGTGATCATATTCTAAAAAAATAAATTAATCATAATATTTAATGGATTATATACTTTATCTTATGACAATAAAATTCAAAAAAATTTATAACAGTGTGATTTAAATTAAATTGATAGATAATATATATCTAAATATTAATCAAGAAAATTTTTTTCACGAATTTATTAAATTTTTAATTAATAATAATGTTACCTTCCAATTCTAAGCTATCAACCGTTTTATCGAAACCTTAACTTTAAAGACCTGGATCTTCAACAGAGCTATATAAACCATATGATTCGCTAACTTTTGATTAATTTTTATTAAATTTATTATTATTATTTAATTTATTATTTTTATTTTTATCCTCATTATCAATATCATCGTCAAGTTCAATTTCATCAAAACCACTTAAGTTTTTATCTTCTGGTATTTCTTCGAAATTATCGCCATCATATTTTCCACTAGAAGAAACGCTTTGCTTTTAAGATTTTTATTTAAATTTTAATAATTTAAAATAAAATTAATAACAAAAATTTTATCTTTATATTTACTTCTTTATGGTTATCAAATTTACTTGATTATGCTTGATTTATTTTACTAGAAACACTATTATTATAAGTATTTTTAACTGGATTTACGGCTTTATTATTATTTCCTTTCGAATATATACCATATTTACTTTTCAAAGGGCTTTCTACTTCTTAATTATTATGATTATTTTCTTCTTAACTTTATTTTTGGGATTTATTCATTTTTATGCCTTAAAAGTCTTATTTCATAAAAGCTTCTACCATTTACATTAACACCGGTTTTTATGAATTATATGTAACTTAGCATTTTTCTGCTATTTTTTATCTTTTTATACTTTATGTAACATTGGCTTCACTTTAAAAAACATTTTAAGTGTAGTCTAAAGAATAAAATTCTAAAAAATCTTTAACTATTTCTAAAGCTAATTATCCCTCTTATTTCGCACTCAGTTGTTAAATTTTATGATTTTCCCAATAAAATTATGATTCTTAACCTTTATTTGTTTCTTGTTCTAATGTATTATATACTGATGCTTTTATTTATGCTTTTATTTTACACAGTTATCCTTACGTATCTAAGCTTTATTATATTAATTTTTTTAAGTTTTAAATTTAATCAGTCATTTTTTTTTTTCAGTTTTTTTTAAACGGATTTATATATGTTGTTTTATTTCAATTTTATTGGATAGTTAATTTTTGATATATAAAATTTATGAGACTTGATATTTTAATTTTGATTTTTTTTTATATTTTTTATTGTTCTAATATTGGAAAATTGTTGATTTGTATATTTTAATTTATTTTTTTAATATTCATAAATTATAATAATTTGATTTATGGTAGTTAGTAACAATAATAAAATATAATTATTTTTTATAATCGATATATAATATTTCAACAATTTAATGCTATATTGAATTTTAATATAATAATAAAAATTACTAAAATTTTTTTTAAATACTAAAAATATAATTTAATTTTAACTTTTCATTATTCATTTTATAAAGCATTTAAATCTCAATATTGATTTTAGAATCTATTTACTTTTTCTGTGCTTTCTAAACCCCAAGAATTTCTAACTAAATTTTCGAAATATCTATCATCGTCAACTCCAATACTTATAGCTTCATAATAATCGCAAAATTCATCCCAGTCAACAGTTTATTAAGATTATTTTTGCTTTATGCCTTCCTAATTATAAAAACATAAATAAATATATATTATAAAAATTATTATTTTTATAAAAAAAATATTCGTACCCAAAGTTAGTGGTGTAATTCAAAGTCATCTAAGAATTCTCCTACAACTCTTAAATTAAATAAAATTATATTATATTTTTTAAATTTTTTAACTTTTTAATTTGAATTAATAAATTAAAAATATAATATTTTTTTTATTATTTTTTTTTTACTCATCTTCGGTTTTTTTTCCCAAAAGAACATCTGGATTTTTTTAACCTCTAAAAGTTTATTTTAATTATGAAATTTGGCTAATTCCATTTTAACTTAGCCTATTAAAAGCCAATTTAACTAGTTCTCTTCTATTTGAGTTCATACTTCCCCTTATATATCTCAAAAAATCTAGATAATTAATTTATCCTCTTAATTCTTTGTCAAAGTGAGTGAAAATCTAGAAGTCTTAATTTTCAGGAGAAGAAAGTCTTAGGTTTTCTAAGACTTCTTTAAAGTCTTTATAAGTTATTTATCCAGAATTTACTTGGTCGTAAGCTCTTAATTATTTATCTATTTTGAAATTAATATTAAAATTAAAAATAAAAAAAAAAACAATTTATATATAAAAAATATATGATATTAGTTATTCTCTTATTTATTTTTTAAATTACTTTATATTTATTTTAAATTTTTATATAATTATTTTATACTTATTTTAAATTTTTTATATAATTATTGTTATTATTTTAACTTTTTTATATAATTATTGTGATTATTATAAATTATGCTTACGTAATGAAAAGACACCTTTGGCCCCTCTAGCTCTTAATTTAGATTTTAGGTTATTTATTAAATCTTAGGCAGTGGTCAAATTTTATTGATTAGCATTTGTTTAAGAGACCCATCTAAACCCATTCCATGTAGGGACGCCAGCAGGGATCTTAAAATTAAATATATTAATAAAGAATGAATGAATATATTAAAAAATAAAATAATTTTTAAATTTTAATATTTTACATATTTTCCAGTTCCTTATTATCTAGAAGGATTTTATTTGTACAAATCGCCTTATTATAAATTTGAATATACTTATTATTAGGCTGATTAAGGTCTTAAAGATGTGGAATAGTCAACTGGGGAATCAGACGTTCCGAAAGGAGCATTTCTTGTTATTTAAGATCTAAATTAATTAAATTTTTTATTATTATAGAACCCATAAATTTAAATAGTTTTCTATATAAAATTTATTAAATGAAACTATATTTAATTTAATAACATATTTTAGTACCTTGTATCAATTTTGTTAGATTTTTAATACAAATTTTAGGTTTATCTATTTATATCAGGAGAGGAAGAAAATGCCTCATATTATTAATTAAAACTTCCTAACTTAAATCCATTATTAATTATCGCATTAAAATGTTCATCATCATCAATATTTGCGGAAACATTTGTATAATATTCAATAAATTCATCCAAAGTAACTCTTTAATCTCTTGTACCTCTCTGTTAAATTTTAATTTAAATTTATATTAACATTTAATAAATACTTATTTTATTACTTTTAAATTGTGATGTAATTCAAAGGTCTCTAAAAACTCTCCCAAAACTTTAATAATTTAATAAATTATTAATATATTAATTCTATTAATATAAACTATTTTAAATTATGAAAAAATTATAATATAATAATACTTTCATCTTCGCTTTTCAGCCCTTTTTTAAGATCAGGATGGTATCTTGCCGAATAAACTCCTTTAACATCATTAACCTATTAAATTTATATATATAATTAAATTATATATTTAAATAATTATTTTTAATCATTAAATATTATGTAAAAATAAAATATATATTACTGTAATAATTCCATCATTGTCTTTATCCAATTTTTTAAAGGCTTTTTCGACAATTAGTTTTCTGCTAGCAGACATAGGACCTTTGATGCCTCTAACTAATTCATCGATATCTAAAAATCCTGAGCCATCTGTATCTATAGCCTTAAATAATATTAACAAATCTTCATCTGAAAAACTGATTTTAAAGTCTCTTAAAGCCTTTTTAAATTCTTAGAAATTAACTTTTTAATCAAAATCGTCGTCCATAATCTAAATTTTTATAATAAAACTTGTAAGATTTTTATATTTTTCTTTTCAATATATATTTATAAATTTCCAACGGAATATGGTAAAAAGTTATATAAAAAAATATTAATTTATATTATATATAAATTACTCTTAATTGTCTTTGAATTCCTAAAAATCCAATCACTCCTCTAGATGCCAATTTTTATCTCATTTGGTAAAGTAATTAAAAGGCTCTAAATTTAAATATTAAAAATTAAAAAACTTACACGTTAAAAATAAATAATTATATATATATTTTTATTTTTAATATATATTTTTTTATTACTTTTAATCTTATTAAGCAGATTATCTGGATCTATTAGATTATTAAGATCTTTATTGAGATCTTTAACTTTATTAATCTTGTTAATATTATTAAGAAACTTAAGATCTTTATTAAGAAACTTAAGATCTTTACTAAGAAATCGCTGATTTGACTGATCTTTGAGAAACTTAATCAAAATCTGGTTATTCTATTGTGCTTTCAGGTTTAATTTATTAATTTTATTAAGGATTAAATAAGTTAATTTAATTGTTATTGTTTCCTTAAGATAAATTATCTAATTATGAGGGATTTAGTTAAGAATTTGATGAAACCACAGATCTGTTAGAAACTGAGATATTATCCTATTATTATTACTATTATCTATTAAATTAATCTTGATATTAATAAGCTTTGTAGTTAGGAGATCCAAAGGCTTAGTAAGGCATTTCTTATCTGTATAAATTTGAATCTTATAAATTAAAACAAGCTTTCATGTAAAGCTCGAAAAAATTTTCATTTTTAATGCTAGCACTTATAAATGCAAAAAATTCAAAGAATTCAGATTCAGATATTTATCCATCTTAAATATTCATATATTATGAGAAAATGTCAACTTATCTAATAAATTGTTTTAAAACATCTTTTTCTGATTTTTTCCCAATTCTAACATCAGGATGTGATTTTGCTATATAGTTGTCTAATTTAAGATATTTAATTTTAAATTTTATATATATAACATATATTTAAAATACCTTTTAGTGATTAAATTAATATAATTTAGTCTTTATCAGTATCAAGTTATTAAAATACTCTTTTAATTAAGTTTTATCTGCTTGAAGGAAGTGGTCCTCTAAGTGCTTACAAAAATTCATCTAAATTTATATATCCTTTATTTTATCTATCAAAATACCTAAAAATTTCTTCCTATTCTTCTATAGAATGGATTTCCCCAGCTTATTTTAAAACAATTAAAAAGGATTCTAAATTTACTTGTCTTTATTCATTGGCATGTTACTAATATATATTTTATTATAAATTAATTAAAATAATATTTAAAAAATTGATGAAAAGCTTAATTATTTTATATATAAATCAAATTATTTTACACTTAAATTTATGGCGAATAATAAAGTTGCTTCACATCCCTAATCAATCATCCTTCTTTGGAAATTCATAAAAAGTCCTAATTGACTTTGTCCTTGATAATAATCATTTGTATTTTTTTCATAGTTTTTCACGGGAGATTATTACCTAATAAAATTTAAAATAATTTTATTTTTAAAGTAAGAAACTAAATATAATTTATAAATATTATATCAAATTTTAATTCATACCTGGTCGTGCTAGTTGCATTGGAAAAGAGATTTCCTTTAAAATATATTTATAAGTCATATTATAATTTAAAAAAATATTATATATAATATACCTACAAACTATTTATAATTTAAGAGTTTTTAGTCATTTCCTGCATAGTATTCAAATAATTACTAAAAATCCTAGATTATATTAAAAAATAAAATATTTTTTTTTTTATAATTTAATTAAATATATTTTAATTTTTGTAATTTTAAAATAATATTTATAGTTACATTAGGGTTGAATATAGGTAAACCTAATTTTTCTATAACTCTTAAAAATTATTGGCTATCTACTTATCCTGTCTAATATAAATCAAAGTACTTGAATGCTTTTAATAGAATATTCTCTTCTGAAGTAAATTAATTTGATTTTTATGTCAATTTTGCTTTGAGTTCTTATTCGAAACTTTTTAAAAAATGAGTTTTTACATTATTTAATGCATAATTAACTTAATACAATTTGTATCTTTAAATTTTACCTTGCTCTTAATGAAGCCATTTTGGTTTTTTTATGATTAATAAAAGTTTTATTATTTTTATTTTATTATTTATGATTATATTTAAGGATTTTTGAAAATTACTTATTAAGATAGTTGAATATAGGAAAATATAAAATCAATAAATGATTATAACCAATCATTTTTTATTTGTTAAATAAAATATATTTCATTTATTTTACAAGTTTCCTTAAACGAATATAACATTAAAAGAATGAAGAAAATATGATAATTATTCCATTATTTACAAAAAATATTAATAATTTAATTATCTATATAATAAAAAATTGTATTTTATAATGATAAATAAAATAAATAAATATATTAATTAAATATAATAAATTGAATTTAATATTGAGAAAATTATTATAAAGATTAAATAAAAATTTTAAAATTTTTTATTTATTATAATATTTCAAATTAATTAATTAAATCATCAGTATCCTACTACTTAATTTACTTAATTTGGTTCTTGATAATAACCATAATTGTTATTTGCATTATTTTAATAGTTATTGTTATACTATTATTATTGATAATTGTTTTCGTCATCAAATTAATTAAAGTTGTTATTTTAATTTTCAGATTATTAAAAGGCCTCTAAGAATATATTTCTTTAAGAGTGCCCAAATGAATATTCTAATAATCCTAAGTCTAAACAGTATTTATTGGTGTAATAAGTATCAATTTTTGTGTATATTTCATACAAATAGTAGGTCAATAAAACCTAAAATTAATTATTTTAAATTTAGAAAATAATAAAATAAATATAAAATTTACTTTTAAAATTAAAGCGATGATTGCCAAAACACAGACAAATTAGTAAGTACCTTACATTTATGAATCATGGTCTCCATGAACTTCTACGCTCCATAATCCCTTTTAAAATAAGAGTAATTAATTAATTAAATAAATAAAAAATTTAAATTTTTATAATTAATTATTTACTCCCATAAATATATGAAGCCATAAAACATCTAAAACTACAGATATTCCAGTGGCAAATAACATTCCTTTAATGTATTATTTTTCAAAGCAATCTAATATAGCAATGAACAATATGGAAAATCCTAAAACAATCTAAATATAAAAAGAAAATTATTTTAAGGATTAAAATAAATTGACTAATTTATTGTTTTTGGTATGTTTATGTATATAAAAATTATATTAATTTATTTATAATATAAGTATAATTAATTACGTCTAAAAACGAAGATCTAGCTAAACATTAGAATAAGGAAAGAGCAATGATAATTAAGGCTAAGTAGAACATATATTATAATTCACCAGTAACGTAGAATTCCCCTTTATGATTAACCTCATCATTTTAGTTATATGGACTTTATACTATATTACTTTAATTTGGCTTCATATATGCATTTTAATCCATTTATTATTTATCTTATTAGAAGTTTTAAAATCCTTATTGTTGGTATAGACCCTAATAAAAGTTAGTTAATGATAATAAATGTATTTGTTATCTTTATTTCTTGTTTTTATTTACTTATTATTTTTATAAAAATTTATTAATATAAGTTTATGATTACATTATTTTAATTCATTGAGTTAACATTTATGACATTTCCTATTTAAGGTTAAGCATAACTACCTCTTTATCCTGTGCATTATAAAATTTAATTTAAGTCATTTTAATAATCTAATAAATCATTTTGATTTGATTCAATTTAGCTATTTAATTCTTATATAGTATCTTAGTAATATTTGACCTAAATAAAAATTAATTAAATAAAAATTGGAATTTTAAATATATTAATTTTATGAAACTATTAGTTTATTTTTGTTACATAATCATATATGTATTAAATTTTTAAAAAAATTTAAGCCTCAAGTTTTTAGTTATTTTCATCATATAAGTCAAACCAATTAGAAATAAATTCTTAATTTTAAAGGTTTTCAAGTTTAATAACACATTCTCCCAAAATGATGTTATTTTATTGTCTACTATTAGATGCAATTATTTCGACTATTAGTTCTTCGGATCCTCTTTAGATTGAGCTTTAATTTAATAAAAATTTTATATTATTGAATCAATATCTAATTTTTAATATTTTCCATTGATTATAAAAATATAATAAAATTTTAAATTTACAATTCGTATTATTAATCCCATTAAGGTTCAGTAGTTGGCCCATTTTAAGTTTATTAAGTTTAAAATTTTTAATTTCCACATGTTAAAATACAACAAGGTTAGGAATCAAAAGGCTAGTGAGCGGATAAATTTTTAGCTTCTACGCAATGAACATTTAAAGTGCTATTTATTTAGTAAAATAATAAATATTACAATATTAATTAAAAAAAAACTTAATATCATAAAACAAAATAAATATTGAATATACCTATTAGTGTCAATTCCAAAATTATTTTTTCTCGCAATACCTTGTTAATTTTAAAGTTCTTGTTAGGCCTGTTATAATTATTAAGATAGTTAACTTATATGTAATTATTAATTATCAACTTTTTATTATAAAATTTCAATAGCCTTTAAAATAATATTAACTAAATCTTAAACTTATATATTATTTTAATAGTCAGTTTCACATTATTCAAATAATTAAATAGCAACTTCTCTGTCAAATTCCCCTTTTATCTATAAAATAAAATTATTTAAGTATTTTAAAATAATATATTTAAAATTGTTATATTAAGTATAAAAGGAAATATTTTTTATGAATTTTAAAAAAATAAAAAAAGAGAATAGTTTTTTAATTAAAAATTTTAAAAATTTTATTTTTATTGGTTCTTTAATTTTTTATTGTATTTTGATAATAAATAAACCAATTAAGATATTTATAATATTTTTATAAGAAAAATTCGTTAAAAATTAGCTTTTTATTAAGAAAAATTACAATTTAATCCAAGGCTTAAATAAGATCGTTTTAGCTTAATCTTGAATTTAAATTTATTCCTAAATTTGTAAAACTTTATTCCACTTATTATTAAATACTCATTAAAAAGTTACTAACGTGTTTCTGGTTTCCTATTTTTAAAAATATTTTTTTTTATTTGTTTGTTTATTTATTTATTTGTTTGTTAGAATAATTAATAAAATTAATTAATAAGGAATATAGATTTATTTATTATTTATTTATTTAAAATATTATCAAATAAAATATATGTTTTTAAACAATTAAATTACTTTATGAAATATTATAAATATAATCCATTAATTTTTTTTTAATTAAAAACAGTGTATGAAAACTTATGGTTTATATTAACCTAAATTAAAAATTCAAAATACTTAATATACAACATTAATCAATATAAAGTTAATTATTAATTAATAATATAAATTATAAGAATTAAAATCATACAATATTTATTTAAAAACATATGTTTTATTTTTTACATTATTATAGAAAAAGATAATTATTAAATTGATATATTATTCATGTTTATTTAATAAATAAATATATGCAATCTACTATATATTATCCTTACACTATTATTATAAATATTATTTCAGAATTAATTATTTAATTAATAAGTATCATAAACATAACAGAGTTCAATAATATATACCATATATTTATAATACTATTCATAATCATCACCAAAAAATCAATTAAATTAAAATCAAATATAGTAAATAAACTTAAATAAATAAAATATAAATTTTTTATAAAAAATTAAAAAACCAAACTCAAACAGATCTATAATAAAACCTATAAATTTTTATAAAGACAAAAAAATTGTATAGAAAAAATGTTCAAAAACATAATTTGCAAAGGAAACCAAGCTATTAATTTGTAAGCAAGCAGTTTTAACTTTTGTCCTGCCTATTTTTCCACTCAATGGTTTATAAAAAAAAATTACCTTATACCTGAGCCTCCTAAACAACCCACATCTGCATATGCCTAATATGTTAAATATTAATTTTAAAATAACTAGGTAATTTATTAAAAATAATTTTGATTTTATAAATACTTACAAATTTAAATAATAAAATTACATTATAATATTAATATAATAATTTAGCTTTTTTAATATTTATATTTTATCTTCATTTTAGCAAGTTAAACAAATGGGAGTGAAAGATAGTGCCACTTTAATTTCTAAATTATACTAGTCACCTGATTAAGATAAAGCCTTGAAATAAGAATTTTAAAAAGCATATGAAAAAGAAAAAAATTAATATTAAAAAGAAAGAAAAGAATATTTGGAAAAATTTGAAATCCCTACTTCAAAACTTTCTGTTTTTAATATTTATGTTAAAGAAAATTTCACTGTAATAAAAATAATTTTTTAATCATTTATGTAAAATTAAATTTATATTTAAACATTTTAAATTTGTAGAAAATAAAAGATATGAAAAAAGTTTCTTAAGATTTCAAAAAATTAAGTAAAACTGAGTTAGCAGCTTATGAAAAGAAAACTGAAGAAATTAACAAAAAAAATTTGGAGAAAAAAGCAAAATTCGAAGATAAATATAAAATTCCTTTCGTAGAAGAAAGATCAGCTTTAAAAGTTTTCAGAATGCAAAATTCATAATTAACTAAAGAATAATAATAAGAAAAATACTCCAAATTGTCTGCAATGGAAAAAACTGAATTAGTTGAAAAAGATGTATAATAATAAAAAGAAAACCTTTTGAAATTCTTGAAAGATCTCAACGTAACACCTGAAGAATTTAAAGTAATCTACAATAAACATGTTAGAAAACTCAGAAGAGCTGAAAAACTTTAATCCAAAAAAGAAGAATAAGAATAATAAAAAACTTAAACCTAAACATAAACTTAATAAAAAACTGCTACAAAATGATTGATAAATAAATACTAATGACATAAAATTTAATTAGATAAAAAAAACTACACCATTATAAATTTTTTTATATATTTTGGAAAAATTCTCACTTTTTTTATATACCTTGTAGTACTAGTATATTTATTTATATATGAATTAATTAATTAAAAGTTAGTTATTAAGAAAGAATATAAATATTGGATACAATATTGACTATTTTTTAATTTTAATAGAAACAGAGATTATAAATTTCTTAAAATATTATAATTTAAAAATGCGCTTAATTTTAACTAAAATAAAAATAAAAATACTACTTTTAATTATAAATATATTTAAATATATAATTATAGAAGCAAATAAATAAAAATGATAAAAAAAATTATTTGTTTCTTTTACAATATACATGTAATTTAAAATCATACTCCTAATTTATTTATAAATTCTTAAAGTTTTAAAGCTTATTCAATATCAGCTTATGAATCTTACTTTTTATTTGGTTTACTAGTTTTTTTAATCACTTTTTTTTTTGGCACTTTTTATTTTTCTTATTTTTCTTATTATTCTTATTATTGTTGCAATAATTATTCAAGTAACTATTATTCTTTGTTTTATTAAGATTCTTAGTTATCACTTTCATTCAAATATTGTTGGTATTTCATTAAAATTTCAGCTGCTTAACTTGCAGTTCCTTTTTTGCTTTTTTTACTAGATTATTACATAGGTTCTTCTTGCTCATTAAGTTGACTTATAGTAGATTTTTTTAATTGTTGAGTTGCTTTTTAAGAGGATTATTGTTGTTG
The DNA here is from genome assembly GCA_001447515.1 of Pseudocohnilembus persalinus. Taxonomy (NCBI): domain Eukaryota; phylum Ciliophora; class Oligohymenophorea; order Philasterida; family Pseudocohnilembidae; genus Pseudocohnilembus; species Pseudocohnilembus persalinus. The sequence continues at coordinate 11,663 of LDAU01000122.1, forward strand.
TTCTTGTTGGGCAGCTACTTGTTAGGTAAATTTCTTAATGAATGATTCCTAAATAAAAATATTTTTTTAAAATTAAATGTATTAATTATAAAAAATTTTATTTTTTAATTTTTAAAAATATAAATGAACTTTACCTGCATTTCAATGAAATTTCTTTGTCCCTCTATTAATTTGTTTTATTCTTAAACTTATTCTCCCATAGCTTGTAATTCTTGCTCTAATCCTTAATTTAATTCTTATAAATTATCTATAACTGAGTAAAGTTATGTTGTATCAGCCTTTTCATTTTTTTAGTCGCCTTTAGCTTATAAATTTAAAAAAATTATTTTCAAATTAATAATAAACAAATGATATTAAATATTTAATAGGTAAAAAAAATTGTTATTTAAATTTGAAATATAATTTTATATTATTACATGCATCTGCTTTTAAAACTTGTTCTTCTAAAGTAGTTATTTTTTCATTTTAAGCACTGTGAACTTATTTTAGCAATTCTATTTCTTCATCTTTTGCTTTTATGACATCTTCATATTTTTTAAAAAGTGTCTAATTATCCTAAATTAAAAATATTTTTAATAATTATTTATTATTTTTTGTTATTTTAATGTGATAATATTGCGTAATTTATTATTATATTTACCTATAATTATTTATTTTATTTTTCAACAGTGACAATATTTTCATCTAATAAGGCGCTCATTTCTTCTATGATTTCGGTTTTTTCTTTTAATTCTCTCAAACTTTCTTCTCTGAATTTGGTAAATTTCTCTTATAAGCCTCCCATTTATTGTTATACAATTTATTGGAATAATTGTTTTTAAATAGCTTTTTATTTTTCTATGTCTTCTTATTAAGAAGCTTCATCTTCTTTATCAGATTCTTCTCCGTATTCTTATTTATTTTATTATTATTGCTAAGCTTTCTAACCATTTGATCTAATTATAATAATAAATATATAAATTAATTTTAATTATATATAAATTTATATATGAGTAATAAATTAAAAAAAATTTTACTTTTTGCTGGCTGTAGATACTTAGCTTTTTTAAAGCTTTTACAGTTCATCAGAAACTTCTTATTATTAACTAGCTTATCCTTAGATTAATTGTTCCTAAATAGCTTTCTCTTTTTACACTTATTCAAGAATTTTTTTCAATTCCATTTATTTTTACATTAATAACTATTCCATTTGTTATTTTTTTTACATTAATAATTTTTTTTCTTATTCACTAATTTCTCCCTCTTCTTATTCATCATCATCTTCTTCATATTCTTCTTCTTCTTCCCCTTCTTCTTCTTCCCCTTCTTAATTATCATCTTCTTCTTCATCATCTTCATCTTATTATTATTGTTATTATTATTATTTTTCCAGTTATTTTTTTTATTAAATAAGTTTTTCCATTAATTATTATTTTAAAGAAAGGGCTTCTTTTTGAGCTGCAGTGCTATCGTCAATTTCTTCATCTTCATCTTCTTCTTTTTATTATTATTTTTATTGCTATTGTTTATTTTTACCAGAAACTTAGCTTTGATTTAAACTTTGAGCTTAACTGGCTTATAAAGATTTTTATTATTGTTAAGCAAGTTTCATCTATTCTTATTATTTTTTCATAAGTCTTAATTTTTCTTATTCTTATTATTGAAGTAATTATTCCAATTGTTTTTTTTTCAAAAGTAAAGTCATTTCCATCAATTATTTTTATTTTTCCAATTACGCTCTTTCTTCAGGACTTAATTCTTAATCTTAATCTTAATTTTCGTCATTTTCTTCTTCTTAATTTTCTTCTTCTTCTTCTTCTTCTTCTTCTTCTTAATTTTCTTCATCTTCCTCTTCTTCTTATTCATCATTGCTTTAATATTCATTTTTTTATTATCTTTAACTTTAGGTTAAGGAAACCTAAGCTTCTTTTTCTTATTTTAATTTTTAAAGTTATTAAGCTTATTATTATAAAGCGGCTAATTTTTTTAAGTTTTCAGCTTAACTTGATTCTTCTTCTTCAATTTCATTTTTTTTTTATTCTTGCTCGTTTACTTGAGATTATTTTTCTCTTTATAATTACTCTAATTCCCTCAATCTATTTTATTTTTCTTAAAGAGCAGATTGTAATTCTTATTATTTCTTGTATAACAAGAGTTCCATCAATTTTTCTTTTTATTCTTTTGATAAATTTTTCATATCGAAATTTAAGTCAGACATTATTTACTACTCCTTTTTTTTTATTTATTATTTTTTTTTTTTTTACTTTTTTTCTAATCTTTGTTTTAATTTTTAATTATTTAAATATTTTAAGTTTATAAATTGTAATTTTGAAATTATTGTTTATATACCAAAAACTTAATATAAAATAGCTGCTTTTTTATTATTTATATAAAATTTGTTGAGATTTTTATACTATATTATTAATTATTTATATACATTAATATAAAAGTATATACATATCTATAATTAATTATTTATTAAAATACATAGAATATGATAAATTTATAAATATTTTATTTAAAATCAATTATTTTAATAAGTTCTCGACAAAAACCCTCCCATTAACATAACATCTTAATTACTCTAATAGATATTATTTATAAGTCTTCTCAAAATCAATATAATTAATGTATAACAAAATACACAGGTAGATTAAATATAAATTAATGCATATAAATCATATTAAAAAACTTTAAATAAATTCTTATTATAATTGTCAGATTAGCTAAATTCAATATCATCTATTTTAAAAGAAGTTATAATTAAAATTAGAAATAGTGCAATCTAACATAAAACATAAGGTATCATAAAAAGATTAAATATTATCATTCTTCTGGTCTAAAATTTAAAGATAATATAAAACTAATCGTAAAAATAAATTTGTAATTTACATAAAAAAGTTTAGGCGTAGAATTTTATACAGAATAAAAAATTCCTTCCCCAAAAAATATTACAAAATATACAACTACTACTATACCATAAGAAATTAATATAGAAATCAAACTTAGCATAGAAAATATTTAAACTAGCTAAAATTATTATTTTTCTATGCTACTTAACTATGAATCTGAAGCTAGCTACCCCCCTTTAAAATTTAGTTCTTACGAATAAAATCCTTATAGTGTACTAAATATAGTGTAAACAGCCGGCAATGCCACATTGGTTAATTTTTCCTATTATAAATTATAAATTATCGAATAATTTTTATATATTAATATCGATAAATTTAATTATGTTAATTCTTAATTTTAGTTATATTTAAAATATGCTTACTATTTTCAACTTTTAGTGATCAGACATTATTAATTTCAGAATGCTTTATTTATTTTATTTTAATTATTTTTTTTTATATTTTAATTAAGAAGAATTAATAATATTATTATTTACTTATTTATATCAAAAAGTTATAAAAATATATGTAACTTATAGAGTAAAAATCTAATTAAGCTTTTTTATAAATGCATTATTTATAGAATTAAATATCTATATCTTATATAAAAAAAAAATTCTAAAATAGAAAAAGACTTTATAATTATAAATGTAAATAATATCTCAATAACCTTCATTACTCCAAGTTATATTATCAGATGGATATTATTAATATTATTTTTTCAAAATTTCGACAGATATTTCATGTTTTGCCAAACCATACCCTTATGAATACCCATAAACAAATATTTTTTAATCTTTATCATCATGTTAAATTCTTCCACCCCCTGTACAAGTTATTTTTATTTTTTAATCTCCTTTTTTACATAATTATACGTCATCTAAATCGCCGATAGAGTCCTGAAATAAAATTATAATTTATTAATAATTTTATTTATATTTTAAATTGTTATTTATTTGTTTTTTTTTGTTACAAATAATTAAGATTTTTCTAATTCTTCTATGAAAACTTGAAAATTATTCGCATGAAATGGACATCTTTTAAATCCCCTAACAAAATAATAGGTTTCTTCGTTAAATTCAGCTTTTAAAAGAACATACTTAAAAGTTCCTATTTCTATGTCAACTTATGGTATTTTATCTTTTAATTGTTTAAGCAAATTACTTTCGTTATCCATTATTTATAAAATTTTTATGGGATGATGTAATTTTTTTAATATTATAAGATTATATTATAATAGTATTTTCAATATAAATTATTAAGTTAAAAAATAAAAGTAGTTAAATTAATATAATACATCTTTTTTATAAAAAAATTAATTAAATTTTTATAGTTAATTATAGACCATAAAAACCTTATAATATATATATATATTAATAGTTATATAAGTTTCATATATTTAATTATTGGCTTATAAATAAGAATTTTAATTATATTTTCAAAAACCTTCAAATAAATATTAAAGATCAGGTTATAATGGCTTAGCTTATTCTTTTGAATCAGGATATTTGTCAAACCAAGAAGAATCGCCTTCATTTTATAAAAATGGAGTCCATGGTGTAGTAATTTCTCTATTTTCAACCATTTCCCAGTCAACTCCTCTAAACCATTTATGTTTTTTAGCCGATTCACCTTTCTATAAAATTATTTTTAATTTTAATACACTATTATAATAACATTTTTTTACAATATATAGATATTTTTAAAAATTAAAATTAAATATTTACATCATTAACACCAAGTCTTCTATTTAAATCTGGATTTAATAATTTTCTTATTAAATCCTTAGCTTTTACTTCGAAAAATCTTGGAAATTCTATAATTCCTGCTATAATTTTTTCATATATACCTACAGGTTCATTATCATAAAAAGGAGGATAACCAGAAAGCATTTCAAAAATTAAAATTCCTAAAGCCCACCTTAATTTTGAAAAATTTAATATATATAATAAACAGTATTTTTGAATTTTATAAATTTAAATAATAATATATATATATTTATTTACCAATCAACAGATTTTCCATATCCATCTTAACTTCCTTTTATAATTTCAGGAGCAAGATATTCAGGAGTACCTAATTATTTAATATTAATATTTAAATATATATTATAAAAAATTAATGTTTAAATATTAAATATTATTATCAAATTTATTTTCAGTATGTTTTTTTAATTATTTTATTTATATAATACCACATAAAGTATAAGTTCTATCATTTCTTAATTGTTTAGCAAACCCAAAATCAGTAATTTTTATATGTCCTTCTCTGTCTATCAATAAATTTTCAGGTTTCAAGTCTCTATATACTATTTCTTATTTATGTAAATATTAAATAGACAACAAAATTTCTGTAGTATAAAAAAGAGCAACATCATTTGAAAATCTTCCTTCTTTTCTTAACCTGTTAAATAATTCTCCTCCTTATATATATTCAAATAACATATAAATATATTTCTCGTCCTAAAAACTTCCCTTCCTATTATATTTTTGTTTAAAATAATTATTTATTTAGATAAAATACAATAATTTATTACAGATTTACTATGAATGGAAATTAAATTGAACCTAAAATTGATTTTTCAGATCTTATGTGATCTAGCTATTTTAATTTTAATATTTCTGTTTTTTTTAGCATTTTCAATGCATAAACTTCTTTTTTTTTATCCCCTTTAAACATAACTTATCTTACTCTTCCAAATGTTCCAGTACCTTTATAAAAATATTTTGTTAATAATTAAAAATTTAGATTGCAAAAATTTGTGTACCTTAATTTTATTTAATAAAAGTCATTTGAATTTTAGAAATACACATTATTTATAATTTTTAAAAATTATTGATAAATTTAAAAATTATTATTTACCCAAAGTGGCAGATACTTCAAAATCTTCAATTTTCATTTCATCAAATTTAATTTTTCCCATAGAATTTAAAGGTATATCAACAAAATGATCGTCGTCAAATTGTTAACTTTATTCACCATATCCAATTTCTGATTATACACTAGGTGTTTCTGATTATTAACCTTAAAGGTCCAAAACTTCCAATTTTCTCTGTAATTCTGAGAAAAAATTTTATTATTATCCTTGACTCATATTATATATTATTTTGATTGTTGTATTGATTTATTATTGTATTTCTAAATTTCGTAAAGTTAAGGTTTGTTTGTTTATTATTTTATTAATATTATTCTAATATATTATTATATTTAAATTATTTTTAAATTAATTTCAGCTAATTTTAATAACTATTTGCTCTTGATCTATTATACTTTTTGGCTGTAAGATTTTTAATATAATTCTTTTATTAAGTTTTTTTAATAAAAATTTATGACTGTTAGAATAAAAAGTTTTAAAATTATTTTTTATTTCTTTTAAATTTGTTAATTAATTAATTAAAAATTAATATGTTACCAGAATAATTTACCAGAATATAAGGTAATTAAATAATTTTTACAATATTTTGTTTATAATAATTAAGTTTAAATTAATTAACATATGACTAATATTATTGATAATTTATAACAATTTTCTCATTTATTTGATTATAAAGTAAATAATTTCATATATTAAATCATATTTAAATGATCAAATGTAAAAAATTATTCAGTATATGAATATATTATATAATTAAATTCAAATTTTAAAAAAAATAATATATACACTAAAAATTTATAATATATCCAAATAATATAAGTTATAAAATTTTTTTCATATTTGTCAAAAGTTATAAATATCATGTATATATATATCTTTAGTTTTCGATTGCATTATAATTCTTTATTAAATTTATAAAATATTCATTAATATTTTCAGTTATTAATAAATATTTAATATAATTATTATTTATAATTTTAAAATTAAAATAAATTAAAATGTTTATTAATTTAGCAGCTTTTATAACAATTTTATTGAAATTTTTATTATTATATCATTATTTATAAATTTTTAATATTATAAATTAATTAAATGGGAAAGAAATGGGTTTATGCATTTTCTTTTAAAAATCAAATCATTTTCGAATTAAAAACTCGTTACTTACTTACTTGCACCTTGAAGGTTTGCTGAAAAACTATTTTAGATTTGATTTTTTAAAAGATTTCTTGCATAGAATGTATTTATTTTTTTGTTTATTTTTCTAATTATTAATTTTTTTAATTTTTATTATTTAGATAATTATATTATTTATTTTATCTATTAATTAGTTATTTCATTAATAAATTCAAATTTAAATTTTTGAATAAATTTTAATTTTTCAAACATTTAAACAAATAGTTTTATTGCTGTATAATTACTAATAATTAATATATATTAAATTATAATAATTAAGTAGTATTTAATTTTAATTATAAATTATAAGTATTTTTCGATTTTTCATAAGTAAAAAAATAATATAAATTAATATTTAATTTTAGGGTAAAAATTTTTATAAATTTATTATTAAATATAAATATTTTATAAATCAAAACTATGGTTCCCCTTCTTGTTATAATAAATTTAATTATTATTAAATATATCCACTTTTATAAGTAAGTTTAAAAAAACTCACTATTCTTTAATAGAAATGTTTTTTCTAATCTCTTCTTATTCTTTTTCACTAACCTTATCAAAAAATATAATTTAAAACGTTATATCATCAATTACAGAATCGTCTTCTTTTGTCCAATTTTCCAAACAAATTTTCATAAGTTCATCGCAAGCGCCCTCCATATCATTTTTTTCATAGTATTTTCCAATTAACTATATAACTTCAATTGAGTCCAAAAATTCCCACACTCCATCGCTAGCCAAAATCATAAAATAATAATTATCAAACAAAGTAAATTCAAATATTTCAGGTTCCCAAGTTACTCCAATAGAAGTAGACACATTATCTCCTATAGAACGAGACATGGCTAAACCGGGTATATTTTCGTCTTTTAACCAAACTCTTAAAGGTCCCAAGGGATTCCCATCTTTATCTCTAAATGTATCGATTCTTCCACCTGCTCTAATAATTCTTTCGGCTTCGAAATCAATTCCAGGCTAAAATTAAAAAAATTATATTTTAAATAAAAGAAATTATATTTTAACAAAAATATAAATTATAAATTTTATTTTAAATTGAAAATACTTTATTTTAGATAAAAATTTTTTTATATTTTTCTTAAAAAATATTTTTAATAAATTTTAAGATTGAAATTAATTGAAAATATGTATTTTAGAATTTTTTTAAAGATTACTTTGTGATCTCTGGAAATATCTCTGTTTTCCCATTCATTTTTTTCATTTTTGTAGCCAATAACCGCTCTAGAATCACCAGCATTTGCACAAAATATAGTATTGTCTAACATTAATACACTTACTGCAGTAGTTCCTGAAAAATTACAATCTATATTTGTGTTATTTAACAACTAATGATTTACAATGGCAAAAGCATTAAATAAAGCTTATTTAGGTTGAGTCAATAATAACTATTAATAAAATATTCGGATAAAATATTATAGCTAAATATTAAAAATAGTTTAATTAATTACCTCAATATCATCTGTAACTAAAACTGGTAAAAATTATTTCACAAACCCACTTACATGATGGCCAAATGTACCTATTTAATATAATAATTAATATATTAGAATATTTTAATAAAAAAGAAATAATAATTAAAACATTTTTAAAATAATAGATAAATAAATTACTAAAAATAAATTTACCATAATATTATAATAATAATAAAACATTTAAATTAATAAATATATAAATGTTCGAAAATTAAAAAAATACCATGTCCATCGCAAACGGCAAAAAAATTTTTAGTTTTGCAATTATTAATATTTTCAGACATCATAAAAGTATCCTGATTGACTTTTTTAGGGTTACTGGCCAAAACTCCTTACCTTGTCCTTGATGCAATTCTTATAGTAACCATTTTATCTTTTTAATCTTTAAAAATATCTATAGTGTCATCTTATTTTAGTTATGTTTATTTTTATTCTTATACCTATGTTTTTAAGTGCGTTTCATTTATTGACTAATTTTATCTTTTATAAAAAATAATAAATTTTCAAATTATAAATAAATTATATATATTTTTAGTTTAAATTAAGATATATAATTATATTAATATTAAATATTTTTACTAAATATATGAGTTTTGAAATATATTTGATAAAAATTTATATACCTTTAATCAACTGTTTTATTTGTTCGGGCATTTTCTTTGGATTCTGAATTTTTCATAATTTACGTTTTATTATGAGAGTTTTTTTTCACTAATTTTTATTCTTAATTTATTTGTTGTCCATTAGCCATTTTTTAAATTATTTATTATCTATCCTTTATTTTTTCTAAAATCTTATCTTACTAATTGACATTACTTTTGCTATTTAGTTTTTATTTATGTAATTAAACTGACTCTAATTTATTTTCCTTTTCGTAATTAGTTTACCTTGAGTGATTTTAAGATTATTCAGTTTTAATAATTTGTAATTTGCTGTTTCTTTTACTGCTATTTTTTTTGATTTACAAATTTTATTTACTATGTTCATTTTATTTATTATTATAATTTGAACTCGAGCTTATAACTCCTGTATTTTACCTCGAATTTATGGGGCTTTTACTTTTTTTTTCTTTATTTTTGTTGGTTATTTATATGGTTTTTAATAATTTATCCATAGTTTTGTTATTTTGCTATATTTATTTATACATTTTTTTGTCTTTTAAAAGATCATTATTTTAATTTAACTATTTACTATCAAAAGATTTAGAATCTCTAGAATTATTATGCGAAGATTTGGGCCCATCCCGAGATAAATTTAAATTTAATTTTTATTTAGTGCTACTTCTATGGTTGTGACTAGTTTAAATTCTTCTTGGAAATTAAACATTAGGCTATTAATGATTATTAGTACTTGAATTCGGATTTGTACTCTCTTTTTTAAATTTTTAAGATTAGTTACTTAAAAAAGATAAAAGATCATTATTTTTTTAATTTGCTTATGATGAAGTGGAACCTATTTTACTATGTGATTGTTTATTGCCATTATGATTATTGGCTAATTAATGTTAATTAATCTGATTCCTACTATTATTAAGGAGATTTTTTTACTTTAGAAGTTCATTTTATTTCAATTGTTATTCTTGTTTTTATTTAATCCTATTTTTTTTCAAATTATTTTCGCTTTTATGTACTATTTATTATTACTATTATTGAATTTTTTCTTAATGATTTACAGTATTTTAATTATATTCTGACTAAATATTAGATTCTTTTTTTTTCTACATTTAAATGTATGAATTTTAACTTTATTAGTGCTATTGTTATTGAGAATAATTATTAACTTATTAAGCCTATTAATGCTAATTTTGTTATTATTATTAATCCAAAACGATATTTTAAGCACTCAGATTTATTATATTTTTTTATATTTAAAAATTATTTCCGGTATTATTTTATTTTCCATTGACTGTTAAGTCTAGAGACAAATTATTATTTCTTCTATTTTAATAATGGTCTTATGAACTACGAGAACCTCTTACATTAAGCGGATTTTTTTATGAACTATTATTGTTACTCTATATTCCCCTTTGATAAGGAGAAGTGGATAAATATTTATTATAGCTTTATTATCTATATACATGTTAAAGTCTTTCAGCTTTATTATCTGTTAAACCTTAATTAAATTTGTCTGCTAAAAATTAGTTTTATTATTATTAGTTAATTTATTAGCCTTGATTAGACTGCATTTAATTTTATTAATGATTTTAATTGCTTGAACTAGATATAGACCCATTTTTATTTCTTAATTTTTTCATTTACTATTATCTATCAATTGTTCTATTTAATAAGCTATTATTATTCAATCCATTTTAACTTTTAAATTTGAGTCTATCATATCTGTGATTTTAATTCATTTAATTATTACTTTGGCTGTGATTTATCTATTCTTTACTATCTGGTGAATATTCATTATTTAAAGTTTAAACTCTCCTATTGTATTAATTTTACTCTTAAATTTGAAGTTATCTATTTTTCTTTTACATTTTTTAATTTAAAAACGCTTGCTAATAAGGAGTTAAAAGACTTTTTTATTTGAATGATAATAAATTTTTCTCATTTCTACCATTATCTTAATATCCATTTTAGCTTATACTTCTTTTATAGTCTTAATAACTTTATTCTGTTAAAACAGGTCCTAAATTAAAAAAATAATATCATCAAAAATTAAATTAAATTCTATTATTTTAATATTTAAATTTTTTATTTAGATTTTTATTTATTTTTGAGATTCTAGAATTAATATTTAGAAAAATTCTTAAATAATTAAACTAAGAATTTACTTGAACCATTGTTAATAGTTCGATATTAATGATTAGGATAAGCCTTTTCTAACTCCTAATTATCTATAGTTTAAGATCTATGTTCTTTTTTAACAGGATTATATTATTATTATTTATCATGAAAGCTAAAGCCTTCTATATAATTGCCAAATGATTTATTATTTTAATGTTTATTAGATTAATTTTTTTAAAGTCCTAAAATCTTTTAATTAGAAATAATACTCATTTTATCATTTTTTTTTTATTTTGATTTCATTATACTCTATAAACTTTTAGTTCTTATTGAGCCAAATATGAATTTTTCTAAGTTATTTTATTTTTATTTATTTTTTTAATAACTAAGTTAAATAAATAAATACTCATTATATTTGTTTAATAGTTTAATTTTTTATTTTAATTATAAAATGTAATTAAATTATGAAGTTGAGAATCAACTATTTATTTAAAATATTAAAGCAATTTTAATATAAGTGCAAAAAATGCTTCATAAGATTGAAAAATTCATTAATTTTAAAATAAAATATTTAATATAGTTAATATTCAATATCAGTACCATTATAAAAAATATATCTTAGAATAATATTTTTAAAATTTTAACTATTATATTTAACCTTATTTATTATTTAAATATTAAATAAATATTACATAGTGTCTGAATTACTATGTATAAAAGTATAAATTTCCATTATTTTTTTAGAATCATATTAAATATTTTGTAATTTAATATGTTAGATTATTACATCATATGATTAAAAAGAAATAAGATAAAATTTTAGTATTTGCAAATAATAAAATATATTAGAAGTCAGTTGAAATTAAATTATCTAGATTAAAAAAAAATCAATTATTAAGTAATATTAATAGAAAAAAAAAACCGAATATGCTAAATATTAATTAAAAACTAAAAGTTTTTGTTTTATTTGTTGAATTTATTATGATAATATATAAAGTTATCTATTATATTTTAAATAGAAATAAATCTAATAATATTCATTTGGAAATAAAATATATCTATATATATATATGCAATCCAATCAATTAATTCATTTAAATCTTACTATTAATTTTTAAGCATAATCAAGTATACTAGTTATTTTTTATTATTATTTAATATTATATGACCGTTTTATAAAAATAATTTTATGGAATATTGAAAATATTTACAATGTATATATATAAAGTTTATAATCGTATTATTTAATAAATGTATATTATTAGTGTTCGGCAGGGGAATTCTCCTTCCGCTGAACAATTAGTTAAAATTTTGCTGGCATAATATAAAAAGCAAAATTAATAGGGCGAGGGGTAGGAACGTATTTTAAATTATAATTTATTCCTGACCTGATTTATTTTTTAAAATGATAGATACATAGCTTATAAGTAAAAATTAATTACACTATCACATAAATATAAAATTAAAAAAATATACGTTAGAAACACTCAATTTTTTAATAATTTTATATAATATTTCATTTTTTTCCTAAAGGAATTTTCGGGGGGGATGAACAGCCATAGTGTTCGGCATATACTTATAATTTTTATTAGATAATGTAAAAAGTATAATATATTACTTGCTATGTTAAATTATTAAAATAAATATTATAAAATTAATTTAAAGATATAACAACAATAAAATATTGATAATATCAAAGTTTAAAAATCAGGTAATAAAGTAATAAACATGCATTTTTTTTTTTATTATAGTTTAACTGGCTAAATAAATAAATAATTATACATATGCTATTTCTTATATGAAATAATAGTGTTTCCGAATTTAAACCTAAGTAGAACTATGTATTTTATCTCTTTTTTGAAGAAAAAAATAGTAAAGTTAAACATTTAAATAAAACAACATTATAAATTTTTGAAATTATTGTGTTTTCTATTTGTATATAATTATTATTTTAAATAAATTTTAGTCTTAAAATTCATGTTTTTTTATATAATAAAATTATAGATTATATACAAATTGATAAGTATAATTAATATTTGTATTATTTTTGAAAAATTAATATTAGCATTTGAATCTTCTTATTTATATTTTTAAATCTCATTTATATTTAAATATTTATCAAAATTTAATTGAAAAAAGAAAATAGAATGGAAAGAATAATTTAATTATACTTTTAAAGTATGTATTTTATAAGTTGTGCTAATTTGATTTCATTTAATATCATAGATAAATTAATAAACAATATTTTTTTATCAAAGTTTACGTCTAAATATTTTATGATAGATCTATAAAATTCATTAAAAAGCAATCTATGAAAAATGAATTTATGATCCATAAAATTTAGAGGATTTAAAAACTTGAATTCGATAATACTTTGATAAGATCTTATAAAAACTTATTGCTTATATTTTATCTAAAATAAATGTAATATTTATCATTGAATTAACTGAGCAGTTTAGCATAGCTGAAAATTCTCAAAATATTGTTAAATAAAATCTAGCTAGGGGAATAATGTAATAAAAACAATATAAAAAAATATTTTTATATTAAATTTATTGTTATTTTTTCCAATGTCTGCTCATTTACTTTTTTTTTTTTTTTATTATTTAAATGTATTAATATTTAATAATTTTTCAATTTTTAAAATTAAACTCAAATTAACTAATTATTAATAAATAAAATAAACCATTTAAAATTCAAATTTTTTAAAATCTAATTAAATTATTATTTATATTGTGATTATGATAGATATAATTCAATTTAAATATAAACATAAATTTAAAATCATATTATATATTCAGTATCATTTATGTTTACTATCAATATATACAATAAATAATATATAAAGAAAACCCATTCATTATTTTTAAAAATTAATAAAAATAAAATACCATTAAAAACGATATTACTAATTATGAAAATAAAAATTATTTGTAATACAATAATTTTTCGAATTCTGATAAAAATAAATTAATAAAGCATTGCATATAATTTTTATTTATCTTCTCACTTAATATGATAATTCTATAAATAATTTTCAGAGGTATTTTAAAAATCAAATTTCTTTTATTTTACAAAAAGAATAATCATCGAGAAAAAACAACAAATAAGTTTAAAAATTAAATTAATAAAATAAAACATTTTTAATATTATCAACTATTATTTAAATAAAGATATACAACAAAAATTAATTATTATTAATATTTACATTATTATTAACATAATTATTAATTTAATTATTTTTACTTCCAAATTATATTTTTAATTTTAAATAACATACTATCCTTTGTTTTTTTTACCAAATTTTTATTGTAATCAAACCCGAAATGATTAATTAATCAAACCCAAAAAAATAAAATAATCACCAATATTGTTTTACTTTATTTTATGTAATTTTTTGCTTGTTTATTATATAATCAAACCCATATATTATATGAGTTTGATTAAAAAAAAATTTAAATCAAAAAATCAAAAGGGTTGTATGATTAAATGATATTAATAAACTATTCTATTGTTAATTATTTATCTTAATATATGTTTTGTAAATTAACATTATATTAATATAAATATACATTTTCTATTATATTGTTTTATAAAATATTAATAATAACATTTAAAATAAGTTTAACTTAATTACACATTTTAATTAACAATGATATTAATTTAATAAATGTTTATTATTATAAAATATAAAAAGTAAGCAAATGCAGTATTATGAAAAATCAAAATAATTTACAGTTAAATTAATGATAGGTAAGGAAAAATGGATTATTAAATATAAACAAACTTTTGGGCATATAAATAAATTTGAAATATTAATTTAATAAAATTTACTAAAATAAAAAGTTTAAAATATAATTTAAAGTATTTAATTTTTAATTTTAATTTAATTTTTTTTATAAGAGTATTTATTTTAATAATAATTATAAATTTAAAAAACTATAATGAATTTATAAAAAATTAATTTGTGATTTTATTAAATAAAATAATTAATGTTATTTAAATTCATTAATTAATTAATATGTACTTTCAAAAATTTAAATAAATTTAAAATGCTTATTATAAAAATTATATTATTAAATATGCTATAAATTATATATTATTTTATATGGAATTATTAGATTAAATATAAAAATAATTAATAATTTGATGTATATATCCAAATTTTTAGATATGGCTAATGCTTAATTTTATTTGAGATTTTATTTATAATATAATAAATTATGGTTATATATTACTTGCTATGGTAATATAGATGTTTATATAGCTATAAATATTTAATATAAAGTAGTTAAATTATATATTTTTATAGTTTTATAATAATTAATTGTTCTTTGAACTTATAAATATTGATAATTTTTATTTAAATTTTATATATTTATTATAATCTATATTATATTGAGACTTAATGTCTTTAAATAAATTTAATGCATTTTATATCGCATATTTAAATATATAAATTATTTATTTGTTTGAGTGAAGTACACAAACATTAAATATTACTTATTATGGCCTTTATAAGGACCATTTTAATATTAAAAAGTTAAAGGGAAAAAAAAATACCGGAAAGTGAATAAGAAGAAAATGGATTTTAAAAAACTTTTTTTTTTTTTTCAAGAAACTTTGACTGACATTCTCTGGATATTTATGCTTATAAATTTTATTAGCTATTTCTAATAAATAAATTTATTAGCCTTTGCCTTTAAAATTTAAGCCTTAAATACTTAAACGAGACGGTTCCTCCTGCTGTGGTCGTGGGTTGCCAAAAATAGGTGTGGACAGTATTCTTATCGATCCCAAGTATTCAGACAGCGCAAGTGACGAGATCGAAGCAATCTTTTTCCAATAGCCCTGGATAAAAAACTAATCGACTATCAGCAATCTCGCCATAAAATTTGTCTATAAATACCCCTTAAAAAACTAATTCGGGACGTATCAAAAACTTCATTGAATATTCGTAAAAACTGCTATTTTTAGGCCCATCAACTTTACACCCTAGTGCTTTATCACAGCTTTTTGAATCTCTATAGGACACAAGACATAATGCACAAGGTTAAGGCAGTCCATGTATATATAACCCCATCCTTTATCAACAAAAGGAATTATCCAAAATCCCCCATTTTCCATATACATGTGACTACCGAAAAAGCTAATAAGAATTATATATATTTGCTTTGCAATCAGAAAAATATTTTATTATTAATCATATTTTGCAGGCAAAAATAAAACTTAATAGCAGTTTTGTCCCAAGGCGGAGTATGTAGAGTACAATGTTGGACTTTTAATTACTATGAACTCCATTTTAATTCATAGAAAAACCGGATCCATACTCATACATATCTTTTATTATGTCAAGTTCCTTCTCCGTAAAAAAAATAAAAAAAATAAAATTAATAATGGCTTAATTAAAAAAAAATTAAAAAATATGTGGCTTTTTATAAAAAAAATTGGCTTTTTTATTATTTAAAATATTTTAGGATTGATTTTTCGAATTGTTTGAGGAGTATGTTTAAGAAATTTTGATAATGTTAGTTTTTTTATTATTGTTTTTTATTTATTGTTTTTAATAAATAATAGAGTGTTTTTAATCAAATATTTTTATTCGTTATGAAAATTAATTTAGTGTATTTTATTTATTTTAATAAAAATTAATGAATGTTTTTTATTAAAATAACAAAGAGAATTATTATTAATTCATAAATATATTTTATTCTTTAATACAATAATTAACCTTATATAATTATATGGAATTAATTAAAGTAAACAATTACACTGCTTTTTTTCAAAGTTTGAATAACTTTATTGATGTTGAATTAATAAATAATTTCTGTCATATTAATTAAATACATAATAAATTTATTAAACTACTAATAAAATTCAAATTAAATTCTTAAAAATTTTACCTAAAAAACTCGAAATTTAACAAATTAATTATAAATTTTTAAATAATACAATAAAATGGCATACAATTAAAAACCAAAAGTCAAAGGATTTAATCCAAAATAATACGAAAGGCCCGGTTTAACTGAAGATGAAATAATGGAAATAAAAGAAGCTTTTGATTTATTTGATTCAGATGGAGGGGGCCAAATTGACCCCAAAGAATTAAAAGCAGCAATGACATCTTTAGGATTTGAAGCAAAAAATTAAACAATATATTAAATGATAGCTGATTTAGATGCCGATGGTTCCGGGGCTATTGAATTTCCTGAATTTTTATCTTTAATGACTGCGAGGTAATAAAAAACGATTTATTTATTTTATAACTATTTTGAAAATAATTATATTTTAAAAATATATAATTTATATATATATATGAAAAAATTGAAATAAATGTTTAAAATTAATTAATAGTAATATATAAGAATAAATTTTATTATTTATTTAAAAAAGTATTAGGATTTATTAATTTATAAACACTTATTATAAAAATTAAATTTTATATTTATAAATTTATAGTCATATTTCATTTATTTATTAGAATTTCAGATAAAGATAGTAAAGAAGATATAGAAAAGGTTTTTAGATTATTTGATGATGAAAAATTAGGTTATATATCTATTAAAAATTTAAGAAGAGTAGCAAAAGAGTTAGGAGAAACAATGGATGATAATGAATTAGTAGAAATGATAGAAAGAGCTGATACAGACGGTGATGGAATGGTTAATTTTGAAGATTTTTATGCAATTATGACTAAAAAAACATTTGCTTGATATAATATAATGATAGCAAAATTTAATTAATTAAGAAAAATTTTAAAAAAATAATTATAAAAATTATATATGAGTTAAGGCCTGAAATATTGGAATACAAATAATCCTACTAATTTACTAATTTAATAAAATATAATGAAGTATTTGTTATATACAGCAATAATCTATTTAATTTAATTATAAATTTATATATATTAATATAAAAAAAAATGATAATTAAATCAATTTCGTATATTTTTAATATTTTTTTATTACTAGTATAATATAATATAAAAAAGAAAATAAGAAAATAAAAATGTTGTATATTAATACAAATTTAAAGAAATTTCTAATTTATTATTTTAAATAGTATTAATTTTAATCAAAAGCAGTAAAACAACTTTTTTTATTCAATTCTTTGAGAATTATTCTTTATAATAATAATTTTAATTAAATAAATAAAATTTCACAACTCATTTTATTAAAAAAAAATTCAAAAATAAAAAGAATAAAACCTCACATTTATAAGAACAAATATCATGTAGGAATAAAATAGAGATTGGGAGGAAAATGATTTAACTGACGAAGGTAAATTAAACATAATTTTTGGATTACAACATTTGAAATAATTATTTAGTATTTTATTTTATTACATATTTAAATTATTTATCAAAAATTAAATTTTATTTAATGAAAAGAATTTTACAAAAAACATTCTAATATATTCTTTAAAACTGCGAATAAAAAATATGGTGAGGGAAAAGTAGTGAGTAATAATTTGAATATTTTTATGTTTTAAATAATTTAAAATATGTATATATTTAAATAATAAAAATTATTATTAAAACGGTTAATATTTTTTTTACAAATAATTATATATATATATTAGTTAAAGCTGACAATGATAAAGGAATAGATGGAAAATTCACAACAGTAATAATTTTATATTTTTCATTTATTTATTTTTTTAAGATTTTTAAATTCAATTTGATAAACCTAATAAAAAAAAATACTTTAATAAAACTTTATATAAATTTTATGTATATAATTTTATTATTACTAAATTTTAATTATTTATAATATAAAAGCATCTTTTGGGAGCAACTATGTATAGAAACCATTCATTAAATGTTACTTGTGATAAAGAAAAATATATAAATGGTAGCAAAGGTATGAGTTTAAATAATAATATATTTAATAATAAATATTTAATTAGTACTATGTAATTTTTTTATATAATTAGACTGGATGGAGCACTTAAATTGATTATATGTGAATTTATTATTTTATTCATTATATTAAATTCATTTATTACTTACTAATTATAAAAATCGTTATATTGCAATTTTATATATAGAATATTTATAATTAAAAAAAAATTAAAATGTAATATTAAAAGAAATCCTCATTTATATGTTAAATTAAAATTACTAAAACATTTAATTATTTATTTTCTAAATATAATAATGTCTAGAAATATAATTTATTTAATTAATTTCAAATCATTCCAAATTCAACTTTATTTATATCAACCAATTTTTTAAATTCCTTATAAGTAATTAGAGTCTTACAATCCTTTTTTACGCATTATATTTTTCTATTATTAAAAATCTCTTCTTATAAATCAAACATCTGAAATATATCCAATCCGATTTTTCTTTATATATTTTATAATAATTCAGTATTTTTTAAGTATAATTATTTAAAAATAACGAATATTTTAATTTTACTTTTATAAATAATCGTGGAATACACATTTACTGCATATTTAGTGAGTGCAACTGAGCTAAATTGAGGGATTTTAGAAGCAGTTATATGATTCTGCCAGTTCCTCCTTATTTAAATCAGGTACATGTAAAATTCCATTATGATTATTTTCATACAACTTTAAATATAAAATTATAAAATATAAATATATTAAAAAAAATTAAAATATTTAAAAATATTATTATAATCAATATTTAAAAATGTTAGTAAAATAATAATATTAATTTTTAAATTTAAATTACAGCAGATTTATTGGAAATGGAATTTTATTTATTAACAAGTATTTCATTCGATGATTTTTTTTAATCATTTGATTAGAAATTACTTTAAGATCTATCATTACTGGTATTTTTCTAAACCAATTTACTTTAAGGTTAAAAATTTGGTCGACTTAAATTAGGCTATTATGATTAATACATTAAATTGGACTATTAAAAATTTTAACTAGCATTATTATTTCTATGAAAAGACTAGTTATTGATTTGTTATTATTAATTTTAATCCTATTATTAAAGATAAGACTATTTAAATATTTAATCAACTTCATTATTCCTAAAAGAAGAACGATGATCAATTTATTAATATAATAATTTTTATTATTGTTATTAAAGATTTCTATGGGGTTGTTATTTAATATTTTTTATTTACGAATTTTACATATTTTAATTATCCTATAATAAACAATATATAATTATATTTAAATAAGTATAAAGCTTTAAAAATTTATATATTATATTATTTTTACTCGACTTTTATAATAAGATTCATTTTTACATGCGACATTTTTATTTATCTCTTTAAACATAGTAGATTTCTATTGAAAAAAAATTAACAACATTAGTTTATTGTATAAAATTTATAATAAATAAAACTTCTTATTAATATATTTTATTTTACTCTGTATAAATCTTCTTACTCAGACAGTTGTTTTTTTAATTCATGATTTTATTAAACTAAATACCTTTAGGTTTTTGCTTATTCCTTAAAAAAGAGCATTAAATCTTTCTGTTAATCACATTAAAACTAAGAATAATCTTCAATATATTTTTTAAGGTAATTTTATTCAATTTTGGATAAGCCAATGATTTAAAAAATTAGTTATTTTATTTGCTTTATTAAAATTAATGTTAATAATAAAGAAATTTTATAAATATATAAATATTATTTACACTAGCTTTTTATTCTTATCCTATCTTTTAATAGTAAGAATCAAAAAAACAATACAATCTTTAAATATCTTCTTCATTAAAACTAGTAAATTTTGGTGAGTTAACATATAATAAAAGAATTTATTTAATTTCAATTTTATCGATTTTCTCTTTTTTTTCATTTTTCTTAGATTCCTTAGTATTTTTCAAAATAATATCGAGAACATCAAATTTGTAAAAAATATCGTCTAAAATTTTAGAACCATAGCTCTAAAAATCTTCAAATTCAAAGTCATCATCTTTAATGATTCCCATTAAAATTCTGTATAAAAGATTCGAATGTTTTTATTCATTAATACCATGTCTAGAAAATAAAAAAAAATTATTAAAATTAATTAATTTTGATAAGTTTAAATGCAAAAGTTTTTCTATTATTGATTAATAATGTAGGATAATTGTATAAAAATATATTAGTTTACAATAAATCATTTTTCCATTTCACTATCATCAAATCATAAAATTCTTGTATTTTTTCATTTTCAAATCCGAAATAAATTAAAGTAGCAAAAAATGCCAAAGTTTTTTTTTTCTTGAATTTAAAGAATGGGACTTTTGGGTAATTTAGAATATCTTTTACTGGATTTATTCCAACTAACATAATAAACATTAAACGTAAAATATTTGTAAATTTTGTATAAAATTAATTTAATTTAAAAACTATAAGGAAAAAATTTTTTTTTACCGTCTTATAATAAGGGGAATTTTCCATTTTACTTAAATTTGTCTAACGCTTTTTTACCTGTCTCGTTCAATTAATCTATAAGCATTTTTTCATCATATTTTATTTCTTCTTTTATTTCTTTACCCTTAGTTTAACTTTAAACAACCTATATCGTATCCATGTTTGTTTGCTTTTATTTTTAAATTTACACTCCAGTTATATTATTTGGGTTGAAAGTGATATATTCATCATCAGTATTGGTCATTTTTTTTATTTTTTTATTAATAACTATTTTATGATTATAATATTAATAATTTTTTCAGGTTAGATTTTATAATTAAATAATTTATTTTCTTGATAAGAAAAAAATAAAATTAATTATTATGATATTTTGTAACAACAACAATCGCATATAAAACCAAAGATTCAATTAATTTATCCATTCTCTATTATGAAGTATAAAAAGGCAAAATCCAAGTAATTAAATGTTAAAAGTTTAGAAATTAAATTAATGTTTTTTTTATATTTAAAAAAAGTGATTAATAATTTTTTCATTATCTATGTATATTAATAATTTTTTATTGTCATTGTTTTACAAAAAATTCTATATTTTTGAGCCTTTGATAATAATTTAAATAAAAATAATAATTTTCGCGAATTTTTATTTATTCTGGCTCTTATTTATATATTAATCAAAAGAAAATGTATAATATTGAATTATTCAATCACAAACAACTTATGTTTTTATACTATAAATAATTATTAAATTAAAAATAAAAACCAAAAAAATAAATAAAAAAGATTGAAATATTTATTAGCAACATAATACACTAAAAACTATAAAAATTTAAGAATTATTAAAAACTTATAACTTGATAAAAAATTCTTCATAGACAAAATATATTATAAAAGCAATTGGTATCAAAAAATAAATTTAAACTAATGAATTAAAATTCCATGAATCTATTTGATTCAAGTAATCCATTACCAACAAATTTAAAATAAAATTACTTAAATTTAAGCATAAACAATACTAATAATTTTCATAACAATTAATTCTAACTTTAAAATGAATAAACAGATTTAAATTTAAATTACCATTCTAATAATAGTAATTTATCAATAAGAAATAGCAATAATAATAATATCAACAATAATAAAAATAATAACATTAATAATAATAATTCAAACAACAATGGTAATTTTCTTTCAGTGAATCAGTAGCAGACTAATAATTATTTTTGCGCCCAAAATAATTAAAATAATGTTAATATATCAAATAACCTTGATATTAATTAAAATAGCATGTTTTTTAATTAAAATTCTTAAAATTTATTTAATTAACATTTAGAATAAAATTAGGAGTTAATTAACAGTGAATTAAATAACCAATAATATGGATAATTAAAAAAAATTAATTTGGAAAAACAAGGAAATAGCGGATAAAGAAATTGTATAGATAATAAAAATGGATTTTAGTCATACTCATTTGAAAATATAAAATCGTCATTAAAATAAAAGTAGCAAGAATTTATGGAGAAAAAATAAAGTTTTAAAAATAATAAGGAATCATAATAAAAGCATGTTTAATTAGAAAAAGAAAACACTAATAATGATAAATAATTTATAGATTTTAGTTAAAAAAATTCAGCTACCAAAGGAAGTAATTCTTCTAATAATTTTCGACTAAACCTAGATAATTCCAAAATTGGTTTTTAAGATATAAATGAAAATCATAGTTAGAACAATAATTTATATAATAAAATCGAAGATTAGTAAAATAATATTCATGATTTTACAAAAGCTTAAAATAATAGCAAAGAAGATTCCAAAAAAAGGTAATAAAAATATGTCAAATTTTTTTTATTATTTTTTATTTTACACCATTATTAAAAAATTATTTTTTTTTCATTTTTTTTTAGTATAAACTATAATGATATAATAAACTAAAACCATGTAGAGTTAAATTATTCGTCACTTTTTCCTCATTTTGTAAATTATATGAATGAATAACCTAGATATGTTAACCCTGCATAGTATAAAAGAATCATGATTATGAGGTTAAAAAGAGCGAAAAAAATGTTTTTATATTAATAATAAATGAAACTTTAATAGCAAGAACTTGAGTCTTAAAAGTAAGATAATTAATAAAATAGTACTGAACAGAATATTAATAATTAAGATTAAAATTTATAAGAAAGCTAGAACAATAGCGATAATTCCAAAGAAAATCGAATAGAAAATAGTAAAAAAAAATTTTTTTTTATATAAAATTAATGACCACTTATATTTTTAATAGATAATAATAGTGGAGACAAAAATGGTAAAGGTTATAAATATGAATCTAGACATAAACATGCAGCAAAAAGATAAAGAGATAAGAATGGTAAATTTATCAAAATAGAAAAATAATTAACAGATAAGGAAAAATTAAGACAAGAAAAAAAATTACAGAAAAAAAAATAAATATAAGAAAAATTATAAAAAGCTAAAATTTAATATAAAAAAGAAATTGAAGAATAAAAATAAAAAGAAGAACAGTAATAAAAAAACATATAAGACAAAGATTTAGATAAATAAATGGGCTTTAAAGAAAATAATTATCAAGACAAGTTATATTAATTGTAGTAATAGAATTAAAGTAATATAAAAGAAAAAAATAAATTTATTTATTATTGGTTTTTATTTTTTAATTTTTTTAAATATAGACATTGATTTCGGTAACTAATCTTTTAGCAATTTATTTAAGAAAAATTACAACGATAACAAAAATAAATAAATTTGCGAAAATTAAACTATTAACTTTTAAAATAATTTTGATGAGAAAAAAGATAACAGTATTAATTTTTTTAACCTATATAATAATAATAAATAAGAATAGAATAATTAATAAAGTAACATGTTTTCAACCAGTTTTAATAAAATATAACCTAATTTAGAAAATGATCATTAATAGAATAATATTTCACTTGATATGCGACTTTAAAAAGGTAGCTAAATAGAAAATTCAGGCTAAAATAGAAAAAAATAATAAAGTTTATCAAAAGAAATGTTATAAAATCAAGAGAATAAATTAAATAAAACACCATAAAAATAATAAATAAATAATTAAAAATTTGACACTAGCATTAGTAACATTAACAATAATAATCATAGATAAAAAAAATAAAAGTAATAAAAAAAATTGGAAGAAAAAAATAATAATGATAATAATAATACAAGTAACTTTTTTTTCGAAAATCAAGATTTATGGTATAAATATTTATATTAAAATGATAAAAATAATACTGGTAATAATGTTCTTGATGATGACGAAGACGATGATGACAGTTCGTTTAACCCAGAAAGAGATATTCCTTTATAGTAAAAATATGAAAGGAAATCAAGCTTTTCAAGTTAGTTAATAAATGATTAAGAAATATTAAATTTTAACGATTAAAATAGAACTTTTATGGATAAAGAGGATAATGATGCGATATGGGACTAATGTGATTTATAGTTTAAAAATACAAGTTAAAATTTGATTTAAAATAATAATAATAACAATTAACTTAATTTGTAAAATAATAATAATAACAATAGTATTTCATTTTTAAGTTTTTAAAATAATAATAATAACAATACAAAATTAAACTAAAATGAAGATGTTAACGGGAATAATAATTCATAAATAAATTTTAATAATTATTTTAATTTGTTAAACTACAATTTCGATAAGGACGATGACGATGAAAATGATGAGGACTATAAATTGGAAGAAGAGGAGGAGTCTAAAAATTAATTATGCTAGAATTATAATAGTGAGGATGAAGAAAGTTAATTATATAATATTGATAATAATTAATATAATAATGATAAAAAAAATAAAAATAAATTAATAAGAAAAAAAATTGGAAAAAAACAAAACAGATAATTAATTAAATGAATGAATGAACAAATGAGAAATAGATAAATATAATTTTTTTTATGAAATTATTGTAAAATTAAAGAACTTTTTAATAATTTAATTTGTACTATATTTATATTTAAAATTAAAATAATTTTTAATATATAATAAATAAAATAATAATATATATTAATTTATATAAAAAAATTTAACTTTTAAATTAAATGGTGACTTAATAATTTTTTTATGTATAAATTATCATATATTTTCGGTATAATTTGTTGAAGGAGAATGAACTAATGATTCATTATAATAATTATTTTTTATGATATTTAATTGCCTTTTATTTAACTATTTGTTTTACATATTTTTTATACTATCAAAATTTTAAGGTTCCAAATTTAAATCTAAGTAAGAATCTTAGTCATAAAGATCTTATACTTATGTGTTATTTTTTAAAAATTATTTTATTTTTTTCTAATTATTTTAAAAATTTTCTATATAACCATCATTTTTATTAAGTTATGACTTATTTTATTTTTTATTTAATTGATTTTCCAGATATGATATTTATTGGTTTTTTTAAATTTATTAATTTTATTTAATTCCACCTAATTATTCTGAATGCTAACTATAAGGTTTAATTTTATGTAAAGAAGGCTTTAAATAATACTTATTTATCAATTATTCTCGTTATGGAGACTAGTAGTTTGACTAAATTTTGTTTAATTTAAAAATATTTTAAAGACTTTAATTATTATTATTTTATTTAAGTGAACTTTAATTTTAAATTTCATTAGCGCTAAAAACTCTTTTATTTTCTAAAAATTGTAAATTTTTTAAATGTAAAGATGAAGCGCATTCTTATTTTTGCAAATATGAATTTCCAGATTAATCCATATATTATTACTTTTCCTTACTGAGCTATAAACTAAGTTATTTATTTTATTTTAACAAATTTTCGTATAATTTAACATTTCTTTGCGAATCATTAAAATAATTATCATAATTTTAATGTTAAATATCATTTTTTTATACTTAGTTTTCAAAAAAACTTGATTTTTGGCCATTTTATTTAATGCTACTAGTTTTTTTCATTTACTTGTTTTCCAAGTCATTCAGTAATTTAAAAGAAATTTCTCTATTTTTATTTAAATTCCTACTTACTTTTCCTGAATTAAAAACACTATAAAATTCTTTTTTTGACCTTAATGATTAACTAGAATCTTTTGAACTGTTTAATTCTTTAGATCTATTTTCTCTTTCTTTTTATAAATTAATTAATTAGTTTTAATTTTATCTCTATTATCGCTATTCCTATATTTATATCATTCTTTAAGAATTTAGTTAAAATATTTTACTATTTTCATTAATTTAATTACTTTTTGTATGTAAAGAACAACTTTATTGGCTTTTAGTTTAATTATCTAAATTTTAACAAGAAAAATGATAACTTAATTATCTTTGTTAACTAATTTAGGGTAAATTTGTATTTTTTTATTTGATATTTTAATATTCTTATTTAATACTATAATCATGTATTTCTATGAATTTATTTTTATTGGCTTCTATTTTTTTATTATTCATATTATTAAATTACTATTATTCGGAAGTATTCTTCTTGCTATTTAGCATTTTTTCTTAACAATTAAATGCAAAATTGTATGATTCTTCATTGTTTTAATTTTTAATATCTATATTATTATTATTGTCTTTTCTTTTTTTTTGTACATAGTTCACATTTATGCCTATGTGTTTTTTATTTTCTTTTTTGGTATTACCTGTAGTATTTTATATTTTTTCTAAATCATTGGCAATATGGATATTTGTAATATTATTTTAATTTTCACTAACTTATCTCCACCAAAATTTGCTATCATTCTATTTACTATTACTAGTCGCAATTTATTCAACTAGTTTATCTTAATTATCTTAATTTTTAACATCAATTTAAATTTTCCCATCATTATAAAAAATATCTTATTATTAAGATAAGTCAAGGAACTCGTTATTTTGTTTATTTTCTAATAAATCTTTTAAATCTGTGTATTACTTTATTATTTGATTTTTTAGACTTTAATTTTTTTCCAAATTAATTTATAAAATTTAATTTTCTTACTTTGGGTTATGTTTAAACAAATTAATATTACTGTTAAAATTGTTATCTAATTCTAATTTTTTTTGTAATTATTTATTGAATTCTAAACTATCAATTTAAGTACTATTAGTAATTGATTATAAATTGAAATTTTCTTTAATTTAATTTTAACACATCATTTAAGCCATATTATTCTAATTTACACTGGGTTTCAATTTATTTTTTTAACTCCCTATTTTTTTTACTTTTATGTGACTATTAAAACTTATTTCATCAAAATCTAATAAATTTTTATTTGTTTATTAATTATTATTGTTTATTTCAGTTTTTTATTTTTATTCTTATATTTATTGTTTTTAAAATTTGCTTAAACTTTAAGTTTAATCAATTTTAATAATTGAATTGTTTTACTCAATTCCTAATTGTCCTGAATTTTTTTAGGGATTTTAAACAATTTCATCTTTATAAATTAAAATTTATTATTTTTCCTCACTTTATTGGGCAAAATTGCTAAATTCTCTATTTACCATTTATTTCTATAAAATAGATTATTAGCATATATTTTTGTTAGTATTATTACTGTTATAATTCTAAGATATTTCACATAATTATTGCTTTTAAGAATTTTATTAAATTATATTTTTTGGCTCTTTTTCTTTTTTTTCAACTTATTTTTTGACTTAATTTTTAATAAATTTTTCCCTAAAGGTCACATTTTTAAAATCTTGAGAATTTTAACTTTTTTTGGGAGTTCTAAGTTCCAGTAAATTATTTTGTAATTTTTATTTTATTTTTATAGAACTATTGAAATTTTTTTTAAATTAATTTGTAATAGTTTCTTCAAAAATTTAACTTTAGCCTTCATTTAAAGCTTTTTAGTCAGCTTAATTTAACAATTTTTTCATTTACACATCTTCTTCCTCGTTTGCTTTAATGTAGAATCTAGGAGTAGATTTTTCCATCAAAGATTTTCTATTTATCTAGAGATTTTTAGTCACTATATTTAAATTATCTGGTCTTTTTTATATTTTCATATTAAATTTAGTTTTATATAGGGTATATTTTAAATCACGTTTTGTAATTATTTTTAATGTTTTCTTTTTTGTTAGAAAATCTTAATGACTACTTCGAATAGTTTATATTTATATTTTTTTTGTTTTTTGTTTTGTTTTTTTAGTATTTAGTAAATATTAATATATTTCCATGTATATATATATTATTTATTAATTAATATATAATAATTATTATATAGTTTTTAATTAATATAATATAAATTGGTTTAATTAGGAAATAAACCATATTGTGATTTAATTTATTAACATTTTTTTTGCAAATTAATTGCTGAAATAAAATTAATTTATTTGTTAACATTTAGAAACCTTAATTTCATATTTATTATAATAAAATAAACTTATTAGAATTGGAGTAATTTTGATAGTTATATTGATACATATGTATAAAGTTAAAAAGATAAATTTTTTAAAGAAGAAAAAAAAATATATTAAACATTATAACTTAAAAATTTGCTAATAAAATTAACAAAGCATATGAAATACTTATAGATAAAGTATTTTTTAATATTATGTGAATTTATTTATAAAAATATCATTAAATTACTTACTTTTTTATATGATTAAATTTATTAACAGTAAATAGAAATATAAATAGATATTTTAAAAGTTCTAAATAAGTATTAAAAAGAATTAATAGAATTGAAATAATTTAAAGATATATTAAATAAATAAAATTTTGTCTAAAATTTTTAATTATTGATATTGTTTAATTTTAAAGAAGAATATTTGTTTGCTTAATTTTTATAAATAAAAATATTAAAATAAGTGTTTATGTAATTTATAATTTAATTTGATTTATGATTTAACTCTATTATTTTAATATTTTAGTTAATCCTTAATGTAAGCCAGCTTTTATTTATTTTAATATCATAAATATTTTAGATTATTTATTTTGATTAAATAAAATTAATAATTTAATAAAAATTAATTTGTGGTATTTGAAAATAAATATAGAATAAATTAACAAAAATTAAAAACAAATGAAAAAACTTATTTAGACAGTTTCTGACTCTTAAAATCTTAAGGATGCAACTGCAATCGGTAGAGGACTATATAGATGTGTTTAAGGTTTATCTGAAACTCATTCTAATTCCGTAAGTAATGCCTTTTTTGAAGAATAAAAGTAGTATATGACTTAAGATATAAAAGAAAAAGCAGATACTTTAAAATAAAAAAAACAGGCCGAAAATAATAATAAAAATTAATCAGAACAATAAAAATAAGCAAAAGAGCATGCAAAAGAATTTTAGTCCTTGAATTACAAAAGTCAAGAAAAAGTAGCTTAGGAATATTAAGACTACTAAAATAAACTGTATGAAGAAATGAAACAAAAAGCATTTAATTAAATGTCAGAAATTAGGAAAGAATAAGAGTTAAAAAATAAGAAAATATAGGAAAAAATTTAAAAACAAGATAGTTAATAAGATTTAAAAACTAATTAGTATTAATAACAATAAAAAGAAAAAATTTTGAATTAGAATATTTCCAAATAAGAAAGCAATTAGTATTAGTAAGCAAAAGATAAGACAATCTAAGGCGAATAAGATAAACAAAAAATATAAGAAAATGTCGAAAAAACTGAAAAAGCTGAAAAATCGTAATTTTAATAAATGAATGAAGAAGCCAGTTAAAATATTTTTGATAGTGTTGATAATAAAAGTTAAAATTAGAGTGAGCTAGAAAAAATTTAAAAAGAAGTAAAAAATAAAAAACTTGACTATGATTTGAGTAAATACCAATCAATTAAGGAAAATTACGTGCCTCAGTACGAAAACACTTTTAAGGTTAAAAATCCGTTAGAAGGGCTAAATTTTTAGCAGAGAAAAAAACAATAATAATAGGAGGCTTAAAAAAATCAAGATAAAAATTAGAATTTAAGCGAAAATTTAGAAAATAATTAGGATAAAAAATTTGCTTTTTAAAACTTAGAAAAATAGGATAAAAATAATTAAAAAAATGATTTAAAAAAGGAGAAAGTGGAAGAGGAAAATGAGTTGGATTTTGACGAAGTTTTTGGATACTAAGGATAAGTTGGCCGTGAACAAAAGGTTCCAGACGGGTCTTTTAGTAGAGCTTATAATTTTGGAATTTTGGGACTAAATTTGGCCGGAAGCACAATTTCGAGTTGGGTTACCAGCCCGTTTTCAAAAGAAAAACCTAAATCACATATTTTTAACGAAAAAAATGCCGCAAAAATATCCGATAATTTGTGCAAAATGAGGGGAGCTGCCTTGAAAATTGGCTAATTTTTATCAATTTAAGATGATTCTATGGTCCCTAAGGAAATTAAAATGGCTTTCGAGAAAGCTAGGAAATCTGCAGATATTATGCCCAAATCTTAATTGTATTATATGTTGGAAACTGAATTGGGAGAAAATTGGAAAGATAATTTTTTGAGTAAATTAAAAAAAAGTTTATAAATTTAAATTTAAAAATATAAAAGAATTAATAAATATTTTATTTAAAGAATTTGATGAAATGCCTATTGCAGCTGCATCGATAGGACAGGTTCATAGAGCTTAGCTTAAAAATGGAAAATTTGTTGCTATAAAAATATAATATCCAGGTGTAAAAGAAAGTATTGATAGTGATTTAAATAATTTTAAAAGAGTATTTGCTTGGACTGGATTGGCCCCTAAATCTATGTTTATTGATCAAATGATAGCCAATCATAGAGTAGAATTACTTGAAGAATGTGATTATAAAAGTGAATTACTAAAATAAGATCATATGAGGTAAAAAAATAAACTTTAAGATAAAATTTCAATTTTTATAAAATTTACTTTTTAAATGGTTAGTATACTTACAATATACTAAAAAAAACAATATTTATTTCAATAGAAACTTGGTTTAAGAAGATAGAAGGTACTACGTTCCCAAAATATATGAAGAATTATCGACCGAAAGAGTTTTCACGCAAGAATTTATCGTCGGAGACTCTTTCGAAAAAATATGCAACTCTTATTCTTAAGAAAAAAGAAACGAAATTGGAAGCAGAATTATGAACCTTACTCTTTAAGAACTTTTTGACTGGCACTACATGTAAACAGACCCAAATCCCTCAAATTTTTTTTTTAACGAAAAAAAAGACGTTTTATACTTGCTTGATTTTGGAGCATGCCACACTTATAGCGAGGAATTTATGGATGGGTATATAGAATTAGTGCACGGGGCTATTTAGAATGATATTTAAACAATTGTAGATAAATCGATATAATTAGGATTTTTAAATGGAAAAGAAGCTAAAGAAATGGTAGATGCTTAAATTAAAACTATTTAAAGTGTGGCCGAACCTTTTATGAAAAATGAAGAATTTAATTTCCATGGAACTGATATTACTTCGAAAACTAAAGGATTAATGCCCGTTATTATGAAATACAGAATTAAATCGCCGCCTCCTGAAACTTATTCTTTGCACAGGAAATTTAGTGGAGCATTTTTACTTAATATTAGACTTGGTTCGAAAATTAATTGCCATAAATAATTCATGGATTTGTATTAGAAACATTAATAAAAAAAAAAATTAAAATCGTAATAGTAAAAATAGTCTTAAAATTTATAATGATGTTCTAAATAATAATTTTTAATTAATTAATTTATATATATATTTATATATTTAATACTATTTAAGTTTTAATTGTGAATTTCTAGAAATGTTTAAAATATGTTTTTATGTTTTTAGTTTTTTTGTAAAGATTATATCAATATATTTAATATTTTTAAAATTTATCATTTATCAGAATTAAAGTTTATATCTAATTATAGAACAAATTAAATTTAATTTTTATTATTCTTATAAAATAAAATTTTATTACTTTTTAGTTAAGCTAGTATTATAATAATAATAAAATAATTAATAAATTCACTATAAAATAAAAAAACTTACATAAAAAAAAAATTGTTATTCTATAAAATTATGTCAATTATAACAGACTCTTAAATTTCCACAAAAAACAAAATTAGTTATTATTTTTGCCACATTTTTGACCCCGAAACCCAGGTTTATTCTTATTATTTGGAATACAAAAACGAAGCTATAATAATTGATCCAATTTTCAGTTTTTTTTAGGAATATACTTAAATTTTCGAAAAAAGAAAGTCTAAATTAGCTTACGTTGGAATTACTCATTTAAGTGCTAGAGTAATTTGGGGATATCAATATTTTTTCTCAAATTATTTTCAGTATAAAAAATAAAATTTGACACTAATTTTGGGAGAAAATTATAAGTATGCTGAAACTTCTTTACCTAGTATTGCAAAAGTAAATTATTACAAATTTGAGAAAATAATAATGTATAAAAATTTTTAAATAATTATCAACAAATTATTTTTATTTTTCAATTTAAATAATATTTTTAATTTTATTTTAGTTTGAAAGAATTATAGCCAATAAAAGAATTTAATAGATTGTTTTGGGAGAAGATATTAACGTTTATTTTATTTCAACTCCATCTGTTACAGATTGCTCCATGGTTTTTTGGACAAATGAATTTATATTTACAGGTGCATTGTTAGGCTTTGAAAAATCGGGGATAATTTGCCCTTATAATTATGAAAAAATATTAGATACTGTAAATAAATATATATAATAATTTTAATAAAAAAAATTTGAATGCTTAAGTAAAAGTTAAAATTTATATTTATATTTATATGGTTTTTTAATTTAAAAGGAATATAACTTTTATGCCAAGTAATTTACTACAAGTTTACAAAGAATTTTTAATTTAAATCCTGATTTAATTATTTATCCGTCAATACATATGGGAAATAAATAATACGTAAACTTATGGGAAATTTAATAAATGATAGATTTTAAAAACGAGTAGGGTAATTATAAGTGCATAATAAATATATTTATGTTTTAAACTTATAAAATAAATGAAATATATGTAAATAAAAATATTAAATTTATAAAGAATCTTTAGAAAGTTTTTAAAATGAATTGATTAATTAATGGAATAAATAGAATTAGAATTTGCAATAGTATAAAAGAGACATATTAATTAAAAACACTTATAATGACCCCTATCAATTGGCATATGAATCGGGGGAAATAGATGAAAAATATATAAGTGATTATTTAAATGAAAAATAAAATTAATAAACAATAGTATTATTAGATACAAGAGACAGATAATTATTTATGAAAAATCATTTAAAAAATTCAATAAATATTTGCCCTGAATTATCCATAACAAGAATGGTACCTTTATTATTTGACTCTACTAGTTTTTTTATTTTAATTGATGAAGATATAAAAAAATGTTAAAATATAAGTGACAAATTAAATAATATAGGTTTATTTAACAGAGTGGGATATTTTACTACTAAAGGAAAAATAGTAAATTTACTAAAATTATATTTAATTATATATAAAATTTAATATATTTATAAAATAAAAATTGCCACTAATTAAAATTAATATTATTAAAAAAAATAGCTAGAAAACTTTGTGTTTAATAATATTAAAATGAATAAAGAATTAGAAATTCCTGAAATTGAAGTATTTAGATATTTTTTAAAAAATAATATAATTAATCAATTTTTTAAAAATAAATCTAGGAAGCATGTCGATTTGTTTACTCAAATGGAAATAAAAATAAAGATTTATATGTAGATAGTTTATAGTAGACTATATATTGTCATTAAAATTAAAATAAATAAGGAAAAGTAAATAATAAATAATAAAAATTTAATAGAAAATTATATTTATTTTATATTTTTATGTATAAGTTAGCAATTATGAAACCCTCTTTATAAACAAGTTAAAGATATAAAATTGAATTTAGATTCAATAATTTTAATTAAGAAACTAATTAATTGATTGGAATAGGGTAAATAACTATTTTAACTATAGTAATTTTTATACATTTATAAAAAATTTATTTTTTAGGATATATAAGTATAAAAGTGGTTCTCATTAAAACTAAAATTTCGAATTTTCTTAAAATCAAATAAAGTAGAATAAAAATCTTTTGATTATAACAGGTATGAATTTTAATAAATTTTAAAATTATATATATAGAGTATAATTTAAATAAAAATAATATATTACGATAGGTTCTGGAATAAAATACTCAATAAATGGCATAGAAAATTTTTAAAAAAGCTAAGATTTTAGTTTCAATCCCAAATAAAATGTTGAAATGGAAATAAATTTTAAAGATAAAAAAATTACATTTATTAATTTAACAACTTATTAATAGACTACCATAAATTTAAATGAAGTTTTACCTTAAGATAAATTTTATTTGTGTTCTCTTCTTTATTCGGAAGGAGATGATATATAAATTGTAAATCAAAATTATTAATTTTTTCCAAATAAAGTTTAATTAATTTTTAAAATTTAAAATAATGAAAAGATCAAAGCCTCAAAAATCAAAATTTAAAATAAAAAAGTGGTCAAAGGAAAAAGCAATGCTATAAATAGATATTAGATATATTAAAATTTTAATAAGGTCCGAAAAATTACAGGCAATTTTAATACCCATAACTAATTTCCTTAACTTATATAACTAAGTGAAAACTAAATAAATCCTTTTGGAAAAGCACAATTTCACTGCAAATTTACAAAAATGGTTAAACCAAAAGAAATCGCCTTTGGGTATATATTTTTAAATAATTTTTTAAAGTTTAATAAATTTTCTAGATTTTTTATTAATTTTTTATTACAATTATAAACAGTGTTTTTCATAAATAAGAAATTGAACATGAAAATAACAGTTTCGGTAAAAATTGGAAATAAAGTATTGAGGATAATTAGTTATAATATATAGTATTTGCTAATGATGATAATAACTAAAGAAAATATGGGAATCAATAATTTACAGTAAAAATTATATACATAAAATTAATGTATTGTTATTAAATATAGCTTAAATATTTTTCATATAAAGGGAATTTCTATAGACCCAAATTTTACCCATCACAATTTAATAACGGTAAAAAATACACTTGAAGTAAAGCAAGTGAATTTATACAATGGAGAACAAACTGCGAGTTTTAAAAAAATAAAATGTGGAAAATGTAAAAAAGATCTTCATTTAATAGAAGAAAATCCTTATAACGAAATGTCTATAGAATAAACCACAGGTACTAATAATCTCTATAAATTTTATTATAACTATTTTCAAATTTGTGTTCACTTTTTTAATTAATTATAATTTGAAAAATAAAAAATTATAATTATTAAAATAATTATGATATAATTAAAAATTACAACAAAACTTAATTTTATTTTGGTTTATAAACAAATTATTAATATTTTTTTGTTTATATTAATTATTTATTAAAAGAGATTTCAGTGTATTTTGATAATAATTATAAATCAAATTTGAACTAAATATTATTAATTAATTACAATTAATATTAACATTAACTGTGGTACAGATATTAATATATTTGAAAATTATAATTGTGATATAAAGTTAATTAAAATTAATAATTAAAAAAGTTAATACAAATTTGAAAAAAGTAATAACATATTAATATTTTTATTTTTGATTGTATTTTTTTTATATTTTTATTTAAAATATTTTTAAATTCTTATGTCAATATTTTTATTAATTTAAATTTTAATATATTTTCTAATTTAAATATAGGGTTTAATTGTTGTAAATGTTAATAAGAAGGTAAAATTTTTGAAAAATTTTATCATTGTGACTGTGAAATAGTGAAAAATAGAATAAAATCTGGTAAAGAAGCTAAATAAACTTGCTTTGATATTTGTGTTGACTGTTATGATTAAGGCTTAAATGAAAGCTAAAATAAGGTAAGAAAAATTTATATACATATATATTATGATGTATAAAAATAAAAAACAAATTGAGAATTTTATTAATATATTTACATATTTTAATATATAATTTTTATAATATTAAACAGTAGAAAAATAAGTTTTTGTGTCAACTATGTTCTTCCACTTTATTAGAGCAATAGTAAATATATATAGATGATGAATGGGAATGCGATATTTGTGGCGAATAAATAGATAAAATGGGTTTTGACTGTTCCTATTAATGCTAACAATAATGTAAAATTTAGTAATTTAATGTGTGTAAGGAATGTTATAAGCAAGAAGATAATAGATGTATTAGTTTTCTACAACCATCTTTAAGAAATGTTATTAATATGAGATATATATTATAAATAAAAGTCGAAAAGCTGAATAAAAAAGGATTCTTAGGAATTGGGTAAATTACTATTTTATAATATTATAATTAGGCTTAAATTATTATTTAAATTATATTATATTAAGAATAATTAATGAGGAACTCGTAAATTCAGATAAAAATAATTTTGATATATCTTCTATATTATAAAGCCAGGAAAAAATAGTTTATAATATGATGACTTAAACTGGGAGTTTTTATTAAAATGATTAATCGTCAAATGAAATTGGAATTAATAAATTTTCTAAAAATAAGACAAATTTAAAAATTCACGAGGGAGATACAATAACAATGGAGCTTAATTCAGAATAAAATTAAATTACTTTTAAAACAAGTAGATCTAACTATGAATATAAATAAAAAATCACATAACTAACTAATTCTAAATATCAATTTTTTATATGTTTAAATAAACCAAGGGATTCAGTTATTATTGTAAAAATTTATTTGATAATTTTGCATACTATAGTTTTATTTTTATAATAATAAACATGTATAAATAAATATATTTGTATTTTATTTAAAAATTTTCATAATTTATTTTATAGGAAAAAGGTTTATAAAGAATAAATACTTTCAATATTGAAGAAGAAGACTCTGTTATAGCCTAAAAATTGGAAAATAACTTACTCAAATTTACAAATTTAAGAACATAGTAATACTTAGATTTTTAATTAAATTAAAAAGCACTTAATTAAAATGATCCTATATTCCCAGTTGCAATAAGTAACTAATTAAAAATTTAATTTTATATTCGAAAATTATGATATATAATATAAAATTATTTATAGTTGGTGACAAGTAAGATATAGTGGAGTTTTCAAATTCTGATTATAAAGTAAAAAATAAATAAAATATGTTATAATTATGAAAAAATAAAAATAAATATTTTTTACAAGATTGCCCCTTTGCTTCCTTAAAATTTCGACGGAATTCTTGATAATAACTAAAATAAAGATAAAAATTCTTATTTGTAGATAAATAAATCTTATCAATTTACGTTTAAAATTCAAAATATTGGAGAAATATCAAGCATAGGTTTAGGGTAAGTTTTATATTTAACTTAATATTTATTTTTATTTAAAATATTATATAAATTAACAAATAAATTTTTCAAAAGAGCTTGTATATTTTCTAAAGTCA
Organism: Pseudocohnilembus persalinus; assembly: GCA_001447515.1. Lineage (NCBI taxonomy): Eukaryota > Ciliophora > Oligohymenophorea > Philasterida > Pseudocohnilembidae > Pseudocohnilembus > Pseudocohnilembus persalinus. The sequence goes on from LDAU01000122.1 coordinate 49,502, forward strand.
AGAGTAAAAATTTTACACTTGACACAGAAATAGAGGACCACGGAGTTTACCTTATAAATAACGATGGGATTGTTTATTCTTGTTTAGAAAAACACTTAAATGGCAAAAAAATTCCAATTACCAAAAATTCATTAGAAAAAATTAATAATGATAAATAACAATATTTTACATATAAAAATGGTGATATAATCAAAATAAATTTAATGTTTGAAAAAAGAATTTTAGAATTTCAAAATTGTAATACAGGTCTTTAATTTTAATTAATGATTGATGTAAACTATGAAAATGAAATTTTTCCATGTATTATGCTTATGAGTCACGAAGATGTCATACATTGCGTAATTTCCTCATTTTAAATTACATATTATTCTTAAATTAAATATATTAAAAAAAAAAAAAAAAGTATTTTATTTTGCATAAATTAATATATGAATTTCAAAATTACTTCGCTAATTAATTTTAACATTATTTTGTAGATATAAGGAAAGGAGTTAAGAAATTTTGAATAAAATAACTAAATCGAGATTAAAAAAATAGAAAATTTAACTTCTTGGGAATTTAAACAATATTATTAATTATAATAATTTAGCGATGCTTAGGAAATTGTAGATATTTAAAAAATATATAATGACCAATTAGAAAATTTAAAGGATTAATAACTATCTGTTTCTTTTTACTAATAGAAATAAAAATAAAGTCAAAAAATAGATCTCTCCTAAAGTTTGGAATTTAATTAAAGTTTTAGATAATTTATTAAAAATGAAAATATGATTGTGGTAGATGTCAGGTATATTAAAATAATTTAAAGTATTAATAAATATATTTATATATATATAAATATTTAATCGCACATAAACTTTTAAAAATAAATACATTTTAGATTGGAAAATGAATACAGATTTGGTTCTTTGCCCGGAGCTATAAAATGTCCTTTAAATAATTTGCCGTAATTGGGTGAAAAATTAGCTGATAAAAAAGATAAATAAATCTTCATTTTTTCGCTTTAGGGATATATTAGTGTATTAGCTATTAGTATATTAGCTTATCTGGGATTCGAAAAATTAGTAAATATTTATGATGGGTTTATTGGTCTTTAATAACAAGGCTTTTAAGATGTAAAAGAAATCTATATATCAGGAGATGAAGACTATAATATTGTAAAAAAATAAATATAATATATAATTTAATTTAATTTAAATAATTTATTTTTACTTATTAAGACTGATGATGAAAGCGACAAATTTAAATTAACAGATTAATAGATAGAAGAACAGAAAAAGTAAAATGAACTTGCAAAAGAAAAGTCTAATATAGAATTAACTGAAATAGATAAAAAATAATCATTTTAAAATTGGAGAGATAGAATGCCCAAAAATAATGAAAATGATGACATTCCTGAATTTTATATTCCGTAAAATTTTACAAAATTAAAAAATTTATAGTATTTTTAATTTAATAATTTTTTAAAAGTAAAAGTGAAAAAAGATAAAGATAACGAGAATCTTAAAGTAATATTATTAATAATTAAACAGAATAAAACTCCAACGAATAATTTACTAAAAATGAAAATGAAAATAAAAATATCGATAATTCGGAATAAGAAACTTAAAATATTTAAAATAATGTTATAAAACTAAAATAGAATAGTGAAAATTTATAAAAAATTTAAAGAAATCTTTAATATAGCGAATTACTAAAATAAAACGAATACCAAACGCCTTAAAAAAATATCTAAAATATAAATGATAAAAAAAGCTAAAATTTTTAAGACGAAAATTAATATTCTTAACAAAATAATGTACAAAAATATGATAATAATACATATAATTAAAATAACTAATAAAAATCTGAGTATAAAGGATCAATTATAGACCAATAACCTTTGGTTTAAAGTGTATTTAAAAAAGATTCTTAGTTGTTTTAAGATCTTAATTTTGTGTATAAGGATATTGAAAATTAAAATAGGATAGATAAAGATTAAAAACATAATTATAAAAGTTTAAGAAGTTCACTATTAAATACTAACAAAAAAAGCGGTGTTTAAAAAAAAGTCAACTTTGATATATAAGAATATTAAAATAATATTTAAGAAGAAGAAAATTGAAAGAATAAAAATTAATTAAATAGTTTTTTATTATATAATTAAAATATATAAAAAATTTCTATTACATAATAAAAAAGGAGTAAAATTATTAATTTAACATCTGTTTATGTTGTAATCTGATTTAATCTGCCCGTACATGTAAATTATAATTCTTATTAAATGATGTAATCTTTTTTTTTTATATATAAAAATCCTATAAACATTCTATTGTATAATAATAATTCATTAATATATATATTTTTGGTTTGGTAAGTATGATTAATTTTCAACAATCTATATATAAAATAAAAAAATAAATAAACTTTATTATAAATAAATAAATTAAATAATAATTATTATTTATTAAATAAAATGGGCAATAAACTTCCTTTTTGCAACAATCAATAACAAGATAAAAGTCTAAGTTTTTCTTAATACAGACTAACCAGTGGTTCCAGAGTAACTTTAGGAAGTTTCGATAAAGATGAGAAATTTTTTTAACAAAAATTAAAGCATATTTTAAGACATGAACCAAATTTTGAAATTAAATTATTATTTTCAGGGGACAAAGGTGTGGGAAAATCCCATTTAATAAAAAAAATTAGGTAAAAAACTTTTTAGAATTTAGACGAAAATTAAAACACAGTTAAAGAAACTGAAGGGCCTACTTAAATGATGTAATTTTAAAGACATTGTATAGAAATGTTTAAAAGAAAAGTTAAGGTTAATTTAATTGATATTCCGGGTGGTATCAATAATTTTTTAAATGTGAGTCATTAATTAAATAGCTATCATTTAATTGTATTGTGTTTTGACTTAGAATGTTCTTAATCTCTATTAAATTGCTACAAATATATCGAATCTTTAATGAGATACTATAAAAATTTTAAGGATTCTAATTAGAGAAAAAAAAAAGAAACCATTAAAAAAGTTAATAAAAGGTAAGAAAATGTTTTTTGAAAAATATTTTTGTAATAAGTAATCTTTATGTATTTGCACTTTATTTTATATATTTATAATATTTTTAATTTTGGAAAGGATCGATGAGGAAAGTGGAGATGAAGATAGTTTAAATAAGTTATCTGGAGAATATAAAATAGAAGATTAAAAAATTAAGGAATAATAACCAGAAGAGAAAGATATACAATAAAAATAAAAATTTTAAACCGACTAAAATAATGATGATTGTAATAATAATAATTAAAAATAGGATAATTAAAATTTTGAAACATAAGAAATATAAGAGGATGAACAGAAAGAATAAATATAGTGTGATAAAGATCAAAATTAAAATAAAATCGGACAAAAACATGAAATCTCAGAAGAAAAATATTTAAAATCAAATTAAGAATTATAAAATAATGAAGAAGTTAAAAAAGAAATAGATAATTTAGATAAAATTTAAATAGAGAAAAGTAAATCGGAGTAAAAAAATAAAGACACGTTGGAAGATAAAAAATATTAAACAGACAAAGTGCTAGAGGATGACGATTTTGAAGAATAAGAGCAAATATTTAAAAATGTGATTTTAATAGGAATTTAAAAATCTTAAAAATTTTCGATAAGTTAATTTAAAAAATAAAAGGCTAAAAATTCTCTAAATGGTTTTTCGAAAGAAATTTAGGAAAATACGATCAAAGAAATATAAGAAAATCTGTAAAATGCTACTGAAAAAACTCATATAATTTTAAACCAATTATTGGAAAAATTTCCTATGCTAAGCATAGCTTACTATAAAAGTGACAATATAAATAATGAATAAAAAAATTGTTAAAAAAATAACATATAATCGTTACTTAATAATTAATCAGTAATTTTTAATAAAAGTTAGCAAAATTCCGATTTATAAGGTATTTTTTAAAATAAAGAGACTGATTTTGAGTAAAAAACAAATGAAAAAAGTTCTCATTATGAATAAAATAGTTTTTTATAGTATTAAAAGCAAATTCAATTTGGAAATTCTTTGGAATAAGATTATTTATTATCTATTTTGGACCCAGTGTTCATAAAAGCTATTGATAATTGTGAAATAAGTACGTAACATTGATATTTTTAATGATTTATTAGTATTAAATGTATTTATTAAAAATAAATGTGTTATATTAAAAAATATTTATATTATACTAATATATACAATTTTAAAATTATATTTATATTATGGTAGATTTTTTAAATTTATAAGACCATTATATTTTGTAATACAATTTATATTAAAAAAGATTTATAAATATTATTTAAATTATTATTTTTTATATCAATTAAGTTTTAGGTAGTAATAAAAAGTTTCCTTACTCTTTACATAAATAATCAATAGATTACCTAAAAAATTTAAAAATGCTCCTTTATTATATTTGAAAAATTCTTAAAGAAATCATTAAAAACAAAACAATTTAAATAAAATTAATAAAATAATTTATAATTAATCTACAAGAAATACCTGCTCAATTAAAAAAAATAAAAATAAAAAATATAATAATAATATATATATATAATTATAAATAATTATAAAGAAAAAATTCACTAAAACAAAAAAACTATGGAAAAAGCCAAAAACCAAGTCAACAACTAGCAGTCCACTTAACTGTTGCAACAGTTATCAGTTATAGTTAAGAATGTGTTTTTGCCTTTATCTTAAAATCAGCCCACTGTTAATTAAACCCTTAAAAAACTTATTTCGCAAATTTAACACTCTTCTTAGCAAGTTACGGGAACGATAACGATCGAGTTTCCCAGTTAAATTGAGGGAATTTCGGATAAAGAGGCCATGTCAAATGCAACTATAATGGACGAGTATTAGAAAGCCTTGGTAAAATTGCAAAAAAAAATTAAAAAATTTTAAAAAAAATCAGTTTCGTTCTTTAAATATAACTTTTTGTTTGTTTTTTTATTTTTCTTTTTTTTTAAAAAAAAAATCTACTCTATCTTTAGCAGAATTTAAATTTTTTAATGCAAAAAAATGTGTTTTTTTGATTTTTATGTTTTTAAGGAGTTTTATATTATAAAATTTTGAATTTTTATTATTTTTTTTGAATTTGCTCCATTTTTAATAAATATTTATAAATTAATTTCTAGGATAATTGGTCAAAAACAATTAAAGATACGATTGAAAAAGTTAAATAAACTAAAAGAGATAATGAAACTGCTTAAGCAGAAATAGAAATGTGGAGAAGCAGAAGTGCAATTCTCTCTACTTTATAATAATAATTATAAGATGAAAGAGTTTAAAAAGTTAAAGACAGATATAAAAAAGCCAATCCAGATCCTGTAATTTTTTTTTTTGAAAACATTTGATAAAAAAATAATAAAAAGTTTTATTTATAATCAAAAGAAAATAAATATTTAAATAAAGTTTAAAAAATGTTTGAATTTAAAAATTCAAAGAACAAAAGAAAAACTAAATTTTAATTTGCTAATAATTTATATTATAATTTTTTTATTTTAAGAAATTATTTAAATTTAATAGGGGTCTGAAATGGCCGAATTTGAAGCAAGCGTAAAAGAACTGACAAAATAAAGTAATGAATCTAAGGATAATGTTAAATTTTTGACCACTTTAGAAAAACAATTTAAAAATTTGGCAAGCGAAGGACTTGCAGGAATTGAAGAAACTTTACCTTCTTTAATGAACGGTTTAAGAACTGTAAAAAAATAAAAAAAAAATTAATTAAAATATATTTAAAAAATTAAAATAATTTAAAAGTATATTGAAAAAATGTTGTTTACGAAATTTTAATTAATATATAAATTTTTTTTAGGTTTGGGTCATCAGTAGACATTATAAAGGAGAAGATAAGATGAAAGATTTATTGACACTAATTTCTAACGAAATTGCTAATAAAGTCGAAGAATAAATAGATATAAAATAATTATTTAAATTAGAGGACAAGTCCATTCCTTATGAGGAATAATTGCAAAAATCTATTGATTTAATAACCCAAGGGTAATTAATTAATTAATTAATTAAATAATTAAATAATAAAATAATTAATTTTTTTTAATGAAAATTTAATATTTAAATTTAAAATTTAAATTAAAATTATAATTTAATTCTAGACATAAGATACTTGTTTTATGGTCAAAGAAATTCAAAGAAACTAGAAGCAAAATCGAAGAAGATAATTAAGAAAGGTGGGATTTCCACTTGGACGCTATGCAAAGAATTGACAACATGGCCTCAGTTTGTTCTTAATTGAACAGTATTGGGGAAGACCTTAAAAAATTTTTATTATTTTTGGGGCCAAATTTGAAAGCAGTTACTGGAAAATCGGAGGGAATTGACTAATTAGTGGAAAATGTTAAAAATTTGACTTTAAGCATATAAACCTCAAACGTTAATTTTTTCAACAAAACTAATTAAGCCAAGTGGCAAAAAGAGTCTTAAGAATTTAACAAAAATAAAAAGAAAATTTAGCAAGACACAATTGAGTTAATTCACGAAACTTTTAGAGATTTAAGAAGTTCCGAGGGGGCTTTTGATTTACTGTAGAAATTTAAAAACGTTCCTACTTTGGACGAAATTTCGAAAAATTTACAGAAAAAATACACAGACGTTTTAAACAGGTACGACCGAGAAGTAGCAACTAATAAAGAGTTATTTGAAAACGGGATAAAAGAAATTTAAAACGGAAATTAAAACAAAATTATTTCTAAAAATAAGCCTCCCGTGGCCGGGTCGATTGCCTGGGCGAGGGCTATTTTTTACCGAATAAAAAGGCCAATTATGAAATTTTTGACTAAACAGGACGCTTTGGCCTCCGACCAGGCCTTTATAAATGCGAAAGAAAATTACAAATAATTAGCCAAATAAATCGATGAGTACCAAAAAGAGTAATTTTAAAAATGGCAAAAGGAAATAATGGGACTGGCTACTGAAAATTTGAAGTAAAAAATTTTGACCTACGAAAATGGAAAGTACCGAGTCAATTTTTCGGAGCAGTTTAAATTGTTAATAAAAGAGGCGAAAGATTTGGAGAAAATGGGGTATCCAATTTCCAAAACGATTATCAACATTTCTTTGCAGGAAAAAGAGTATTTAAAGTACATAGATAAATTACAAATTATGCTCAGAGAGTACCACGAGGCCGTGGAAACCTTAACCGACGTCGAAAAAATTTTATTTAAATAAGAAATAAATAAATTAAATATGCATTTGCAGCCCGGCTACGACAGTTTAAATTTGTCCTCTTTAGGAATTCCAAATTTTATCAAAAAAGCTTAAGATGCAATCGGCGCTTTCAGAGAAATTAAAAAAAAAGTGCAGGGATATTCGGGCACTATAGAGGAATTCGTTTAGAAAATAGAAGAAGCTTAAATTTTAAGAGAATACGATTTTGAGAGATTTGAGGGGAAAAGTTCTACTTAGTTGTTTTCTTTGTAAGAGTTTTACGCCTATTTTGAAGACCATATTTCGAGAGCTACTTAGGATTTGGTCGAAAAATACAATTTAATAGGAAGTGTTTATTTGTTAAATATCGAAAAAACTATTTTTGAAACCTCCACTTAGAAATGCCCCTATATGAAAGAGTACTACTATTACTGGGAAAGAAGAATTTATAATTCCCTAGTTAAAATGATTTTGAGGGCCCTGCTTTCTCTTAAAAATTTGATGGACCCTAAAATAGACCAAAATCCGGACAAAGTAAAATATAAATTAATTTAAAAAAAAGAGTAAAATTATTATTTAAATTAATTTTTTATTTTTTATTTTTTTTAGGTTCCTGCTTTGTTTTACGTTAAAGGAGAATACAACTACCCAGAAGTTTCTATTATTCCTCAAAGGGCGGAAATGAACTTATAGTTGGACTAGTTGTAAAAATCTATAGTTTCAACTGCTTTATCTTTTTGGAGATGGAAAGACAGCTAGTGTTTATTTTGCGAGACCATAAAAGGATAAAATGACGAGCAAATTTAGAAGCACAATTTCCACTCAGCAGTTTCCGAAAATCCGATTATTATTCAAGTTACAGCTCAAATTTCGTCTATTAAATAAGACGCTTTTAACAAAATCGATTAAGTTAAAGAGTCCAGATTTAGGTGGGAAAAAAAAGATAATAAACCTGCCTTGTGGGATTAGAAATTGAAAACAAATATTGATAAATTGGTGGATAAAAATCCTTCTACTAAATACATAGAAAATTACATGATTTAATATAAAACTTAAATTAAAAAATTGGAGGAAGAAATGGCCTCTGAAAAAAAATGCTATTTTATTGCTGTTGATTTCTCTAAAGTTATCGACACTTTCAAAGCTCAGGTACATTCTAAATATTTTTATATAATTATATGAAATTTTTTAGATTTTAAGATTTAAGATTTAAATTTTTTATTTAAAATATATTTAAATTATTAAAATTTTTTAATAATAATAATTTAAAGTGCAAAGAATGGTTAGAAAAATACGCCAACGTTTTGAGAGAATTAGGAATAAGACAATTAGAAGCTATAAGGGAAGAAATGGAGCAGTTCAGAGAACAGTTAAAATTGGAGCCTGAAGATAAAGATGAACTTTAAAAAGTTTTAAATAAAATAAGTGAGATTTTTGACATGTCGATGACGATGGAATTCAAAATTTTAGACTGTACTGAGAAATTCAGAACCCTTGAAATGCACGAATAACAGGTTCCTTAGGAAATCAGAGAAAAAGTTTATAGTTTGGAAAATGACTGGAAAAATTTAGTTTTGGACGCTAAAAGAAGAGACCATAAATTAACTGAAGTCAAAAAAAATTTTGCCACCTAAACTCAAGTTTAAGTTGCTGAATTTAAATAAGAATTAAAAGGAATTTACCAAGAATATTTGGAAAAAGGACCCACTGCCGCTACGATCTCTTTAGACGACGGGCTAGAAGCTCTTAAATTTTACAGAGAAGTAGTTTCTGAGAAAAATAAAAAAAAAGACCATTTAGTTTAATCTGAAAAATTGTTTAATTTACCTATTTCTACCTTTTAGGAATTGGTTTCAATCGAAACTTCAAACAAAAATGTGTCCGAACTTTATGATATTTATAACAAATTTAAATAATTTTAGCACAATTAGGCCTCCACGCTGTGGGCCAAATTAGACGTCGATTTACTGAACTCAAAGGCGGAAGAATTCTGGAGAATCGTTAAAAAATTAATTAAAATGGGTAAATATGACAACAAAAACACAGTTTTCACTAAATTAGAAACTGCTATAAAAGATTTTAAAACCTCAATTCCTTTAATTTAAATGTTAAAATCGGGTTCGATCGCAGACAGACACTGGAAAAAATTGATGGAATAAACTAATACAAAATTAGAAGGAAGCATAAAAACTCTTACTTTGGACTAGGTTTTCGCGCTAAATTTACAGAATTATGAGGCTAAAGTGCAGGAAATCGTGCAGGAAGCCGAATAAGAGCATAAAAATGAAGAAGAAATCTCAAAAATAGAGCAAAAATGGAAAAGTCAGTGCTTTGAACTGTTTAAAAAGGGAGATAAAGGCTACATTTTAAAAAATACCAACGTTATTACCACTGAACTCGAAGATTAGCAGCAAAATTTGTAAGCAGTTGCTTCTAGTAAGTATGCGGCTGCTTTTAATAGATAAATTAGATAGTGGGAGTAAGCTTTGAATAAAATTTCAGAGTGTATTGAGGTTTGGGTTTAGGTTCAAACTAAGTAAAAATATTTAAAAAATTGGAAAAATATATAAATTTTTATTTATTAATTTATTCGTTTATTAATTTATTCTATTTAATTTTATTTAGGTGGCAGCACTTAGAAGGTATTTTTATCGGATAGGAAGATATTAGACAATAATTGAGTCAAGAAGCTAAAAAATTCGACAAAGACGATAAATAATTCAGAAATATAATGGAACAAACTTCTAAAAACCCGAATATTTACACATGTTGTGTGACAAACGAAACGAGATTGCAGCAATTAAAATCTTTATCTGAGCAATTAGACCGAAGACAGAAATCTTTGAGCGACTATTTGGACACAAAAAGAAACTATTTTGCCAGATTTTACTTCCTTTCGGACGACGATTTGCTTTCAATTTTAGGAAACTCGGAAATAAAATCAGTTCAGCCGCACATGCTAAAACTTTTCGACAACTGCAAAGAATTATTAGTCAGTAAATCCGGAAATTCCGTCGTCGGAATGGAGTCGGACGAAGGAGAAAGTTTTTAATTTAGAGACCCTTAAAAGGCTGAAGGAGCCATCGAAACTTGGATGACCAATTTGGACAACGAAATGCAGAAAACTCTGCACAGAATGACTAAGGAAGCCGTTTTCCACTACCACAATTCGGAAAGAGTGCCCTGGTGCTTGGAAAATATAGGAATGATTACTATTGTCGGTAAAATTTTTTAATTATTTTTTTTATTTTTTTGAAATTTATTAGTTAAATTTGTTTATTTTTTAAAATTTGTTTATTTATTAAAATTTGTTAATTTATTAAAATTTATTAGTTAAATGTAATTATTTAAAAATTTAGAGGACTTTAAATATTTTTTGAAATTAGTCGCTTTTTTTGTATTTTGATAGCTAATTTTTTATGAATTTTTTATTAAATAATAATATTTTTTATTGAGTTTATATTTTTTTAGCAAAATTTAAACCTTTTTAATTGATAAATTTAGAGAAAAAATTCATTATTAATTAATATATTTTACATATTTTTTTATGCTAGTTTTTTATATTTTATTAAATAAATTTGCTTTATTTATTTAGGAACCTAGATTTGGTGGACTTGGAGAGTGGAAGATGTGTTTAACAAGGTCAGAAAAGGAAATAAACATGCTATGAAATAGGAAAATTAGAAATAAACTAAAGATTTAAACGATTTGATTGATTTAGTGAGAACTGATATTACTACTCTTTAGAGACTAAAAATAAATACTTTAATTATCGTAGATGTGCACGCCAGAGATATAGTTTCTGGATTCGTAAGAGACTCAATTTTAGACGCTTCAGAATTCGAATGGGAATCTTAGCTTAGATTTTACTGGTTAAATGACGTTAATAACATATAAATCAGACAGTGCACGGGAAAATTCAACTACGGTTACGAATACGAAGGATTAAACGGGAGGTAATTTTATTTAAATAATTTATCTAATTTTTTAAATATTTATCTAATTTTTATAATAAATTAAAATAGATTGGTTATCACTCCTTTGACAGATAGATGTGTCATGACTTTAACAACTGCTTTATCTTTTAGACTAGGAGGAGCCCCCGCCGGGCCAGCCGGAACTGGGAAAACTGAAACTGTAAAAGATTTAGCGAAATCTTTGGCAATTAGGTGTTGTGTTACAAATTGCGGAGAAGGTTTAGATTACAAAGCTATGGGAGTAATTTTTTCTGGTTTGTCTTAGACTGGATTTTGGGGGTGTTTCGATGAGTTTAACAGAATTACACCTGAGGTACTTTCTGTCGTTTCAGTTTAAATTAAAAGTATTTAAACTGCCCTGCTACAAGGAAAATAAACTTTGGAAATGCTTAAAAAAGAAATTAAGGTCAAAGAAACTGTTGGAATTTTCGTTACTATGAATCCTGGGTATGCTGGAAGAACTGAGTTACCCGATAATTTAAAGGCCTTGTTTAGACCTGTAATTATAATTATTTAATTTTTAAGATTTAGATTTAAAATAAAAAATTAATAAACATATCAATTAATTAATTTAAAAATATTTTAAAACATATTTTTTTAGGTAACTATGGTTGTTCCTGACACTGGAATTATTTGTGAAATAATGTTGATGTCTGAAGGTTTCAATGAAGCCCGAATTTTAGCCAAAAAAATGAATGTTTTATATAAACAAGCAAAAGAACAATTATCTAAATAATATCACTACGATTTCGGTCTTAGAGCTTTGAAATCAGTTTTAGTTATGGCGGGGTCTTTGAAAAGAGAAGCCTAAGAAGTATAAGAAGAATTGACTTTGATGAGGGCCCTTAGAGACATGAATATGCCCAAATTTATTTACGAAGATGTTTCTTTGTTTTTGGGACTTATTGGAGACTTGTTCCCTGGAATGGATATTAAAAGAAAGCCTTACGAAAAAGAAGACCAAATTATAGATGTCATGGACAAAATGGGTTTGGATAAAGACCAGCCTGTTTAAAGAAATAAAGTTATTTAATTATTTGAAACAATGTTGACAAGACACACCACCATGGTCGTTGGTAAGCTAAAATATTTTATAAAATATTTATTTTTTAATTTATTTTTAATTTATTTTTTTTAATTAAGGTCCCACCGGCGCTGGTAAATCTACTGTAATTAAAATTTTACAACAAGTTGAGAGTTGTACAATCGCCTCTATGAATCCGAAATCGATTACCGTAAACGAACTTTACGGAGTTATGGACATGCAAACGAGAGAGTGGAAAGACGGATTGCTTTCTAAGACCTTCAGAACTATGAATTAGAAACCAGCTTCTGGAAAAGCGGAAATGAGGTGGATTTTATTCGACGGAGACGTCGATGCCGTTTGGGTCGAAAATATGAACTCTGTTATGGACGATAATAAATTACTTACTTTGATTAATGGGGAGAGAATTAGACTGGAGAGGTTTTGTAAATTATTATTTGAAGTTTATGATTTGTAGTACGCTTCTCCTGCTACTATTTCTAGGTGTGGTATGGTTTATTTGGATGCTAAGGATTTGGGGTATAAACCTTATTGGTACAAGTGGATGAGTAAATGGAAAGTTAACTAAGAAAAAAATGAAGAGTTAATCGAAAGTTTGAATGATAACTTTGAAAAATATGTTCCTCCTATGGTTAAAGTAAAAATATAAAAAAAATTTAAATTAAAAATATCATTATTATTGAATTTAGAAATATAATAAATCTTAAATTTTAGAAATAAAAAATAATTAAAGATATAATAAATCCTATAATAAATAAACTTAAATAGAAAAAAATAAACTTATTATATAAAATAAAAAAGCAGTTTTTATGCTAAAATTATATAAAATTCTTTTATTTTTATTTTTCAGTTAATTTATGACGGAGAAGAAGGAGAAGAAATCGGATAGCCATTATCTTTTATCGTTAAAAGAACTCCTTTAAATTTATTAGAATAACTCACTAAATTGCTAGACAGTCACATAAACGAGGAGGATCCTACCTCCGTAGACATAGAATTTGTCTTTATTTTTTCGATAATTTGGTCCTTCGGCGCCTGTTTAAGGTTGGAGTCGCGAAAGAAATTCGAAGATTTCGTGAGAAAAACGTGCGGAAGAAGATTCCCCCAAACTTCTCTTTTTGAAAATTATTACGATACTGAAGGTTCAAGAGATTTTAAAAAGTGGAACCAAATTACGATGGAATATTCCCCTCCCAGCGACGGAAAATTCTCCAAAATTTTGGTGCCAACTGAAGACACGACCAAATTCCAGTACTTATTGTCTTAGTGTGTAAACGATAAAGGGGCGAAAAGACCTTCTATGTTCTGCGGAGAGTCTGGAACGGCCAAATCAGTTATTACTTAATCTTTTATTAATTAATTAAATTCCGAAAAATGGATGAAATTGGGAATTAATTTCTCTTCTAGAACCACTTCTGCCGATTTATAAGCCACGATCGAAGATAATATCGATAAAAGATCCGGAAGAATTTTTGGGCCTAAATAACCTAATAAAAAATTGGTTTTGTTCATTGATGATATTCATATGCCTATGATTGATACTTATGGAACTTAGTAGCCTATTGCTTTACTTAAATTTTTAATTGAAAAAGACTATTTTTATGAAAGAGGAGGTACTTTTGACTAAAAATAAATTAGAGACGTTTAATACACCGGCGCCTTATTGCCCCCAGGCGGAGGAAATAATAACGTCGATCCCAGATTTTTATCTTTGTTCTCGATTTTCACTTTGATTTCTCCTTCTTTAGAAAATTTGGAGAAAATTTACAACTCTATTTTAAAAATGCACTTAAGCAACTAATTCAACCCTGACATCTAAGAAGTTTCTTAGAAAATTACTATGGGAACATTAAAAATTTACCAGTCAATTTGTGAATAGCTGCCTAGAACGCCAGTTAAATTCCACTATATTTTCAATTTAAGAGACTTATCCAGAATTTACGAGGGCCTCACCAGGTCCACCCCTGACAAATTCCAAACAAAAGAGTCTTTCCTCAGACTTTGGAGAAATGAAATAGACAGAGTTTTCGCCGACAGATTAATTAACCAAGAAGATAGAGATTTGGTAATAAAATAGAAAGAATATATTTTAATAAACTATTTTTTTTAGAAAAAAGATAGTTAATTTATTTAATAAAAATTTGAATTAAAGTTTTTTAATTTTGAGAATAAGTTAGTTTTTGAATTTGAATTTTAAATTTTAAATTTTTATATAAAAAAATAAATAAAATTAAATTAAATAATTTAAATTTAGGTTTCGAAAAGACTTTTCCCTTCAGTTTTGAACGAGCACTTCCAAGACTCTTCGGAAGTGGTGCTATAAGACCCCTTACTGATCGGAGACTACATGAGCGCGCAGCCAGCGGACAAAGAGTACGTAGACCCAAAATTGTACGAAGAGTGCGGAGATTACGACAAAGTAACTTAGAAATTTAACAGTTTATTGGCCGATTACAACGACGTCGAAGGACACTAGGAAATGAATTTGGTTCTTTTTAAGGACGCGATTTTCCACTTGACTAAAATTTCGAGAATTGTTAGGTTCCCCAGAGGACACGCTTTGTTGGTCGGGTATGGAGGATCTGGAAAATAGTCGCTGACGAAATTGGCTTCTTATACTGCCGGCTACGAGGTTTGTTCTATTCAGTTGAGCAGAGGATATTCGGAAAAAGAGTAATTATTTCTTATTTTATTATTTTTAATGTTTGTTTTGAAAAAAGAACAAGAAAAGAAAAGAAAATTTAGAGCTGATTTTTAATATTTTTTGAAATTAATATTTATTATTTTAAATTAAAAATTGAAATTGAGAGCTTTGTTTTATATGTTTTTTGAAATTAATAATTATTATTTTTATTAAAAATAATAGGTTTAGAGATGATTTGAAAGTATTTTATGAGAAGGCTGCAAAATCGCCTGTTACTTTCCTTTTCACCGACGCACACATAATCGAAGAAGGATTTTTGGAATTAGTTAACAATATGTTAACTATCGGAATGGTTCCCGCTTTGTTTGACGAAGAGGGCAAAAAGTAAATGGGAGATATTGTTAGAGATGAGGCCAAAAAATTGGGTATTTCAGAAACCAAAGAAGATTTATGGGCTTATTTTATCGAAAAAGTTAGAGACCAAATGCACATTGCTTTGTGTATGTCTCCAGCAGGAGAAACCTTAAGAGTTAGATGCAGGTAATTTATTTTAAATATATTAATCTAATAGTTTATTTCAATAATATTAATCTAATAATTTATTTCAAATTTAAAACTAACAATTTTTATTAACTATATTTGACTAAAAAATAAAAATTAAATATCATTTTTTGTAGAAATTTCCCAGGTTTAGTTAATAATACAGGAATCAACTGGTTCTAAGCTTGGCCCGTTGAAGCTCTATAGTCAGTGGCCCAAAATTATTTGGCAGAAACTGAATTCCCTAGTTTCGAAGAAGGAAAAGAAAAAATCATAGAACATATTGTTATGGTTCATACTTCAGTTTAGAAATTCTCAGAAAACTTCGAAAGAGAATTAAAAAGAAAAAATTTCTCTACCCCCAAAAACTACCTAGATTTCTTAAATAGTATAAAAATTAAATAAAATTAACCAAAACTAATTAAAATTCAAAATAAATTTAAATTAAAATTTAAAATAAAACTAGGTTATATAAAAATGCTTGAGCAAAACAGAAGGCAATTCAGCGACAATTCTGAAAGGTACAAAAACGGTCTTTTAAAATTGGAAGAGGCGGCCGAGCAAGTGAAGGTTTTGCAAGCCGATTTGGTCGTAAAAGAAAAAGAAGTTAGCATATAATATGCGGATGTGGCCGCACTTTTAAAGGAAATTAACTAGAAAAAGGCAATTGCTAGTAAATCTGAAAAAGAAGCAAAGGCTAAAAAGAAATAATTAGACACAGACACTTTAATTATAGCTGAGGAAAAAGCGAAGGCCGACGAAGTTTTGCAAAAGGCGCAGCCACTTTTGGAAAGCGCTAAACAAGCTTTGGAAAAAATTAATGTAAAAGATCTTTAAGAGATGAAAAATTGGAATAATCCTCCAAAAGTTTGTGAGGAAGTTGGACTTTGTATTATTCCTTTAAAGCCCTTAAAAGGAAATTTCAGCGCCAGTTGGGACGGAATAAAGCAAATGATGGCGGACCCAAATTCTTTGATTAGAGCCTTGAAAGGGTACGGAGACCAAATTGCAAGCGTAAAAGAAAAATAAATCGCTACTGTAAAAAATATTTTAAGCAAAATTCCGGATAAAGCCCACGTTGCCAAAAGTTCCCAGGCCGCCGCCGGTCTCTACGTTTGGGTTTACAACACAGTTTAATGTTACGACACTTTCAAAGAAGTAGAGCCCAAAAAGAAAAAAGTGTAGCAAATGACAATTTAGGCCCAGTAAATGGAAGAAGAACTGGCCCAAACTTAGGAATTACTGGCCTCTTTATCTGCCTAGTTAAAAGAACTTAACGCCTAAAAAGACGAGAAATAAGCCTTGTTGGACGATTTAACTTAGCAAGCTGCAATTATGAACAGAAGACTTACTGCCGCTAAAAAGCTAATTGAAGGTCTTTCTAGTGAAAAAGCCAGGTGGACTACTGAAAGAGAAAGACTGCACGAAAATACTGTAAATCTTATTAAAAGTTTTATTAGAAAATTTTAGAGATAGAATTAAAAATTTTATTAGAAAAACTATTAGAAATCATATTTGAAATCTTATTACCTTTATTTTAATTTTAATATTTTATTTAATTTTAATTTTTAAAAGTCATTTATTTCATTTTTTTATATTTAAAATTTTTTTTATTTTAGATAAAATTGATTGGGGATTGTTTGACTTGTTCTTCATTCCTTTCTTATTCGGGGCCCTTCGATTTTTCATATAGATAAAAAATGATTTTCGAGACTTGGAGATAAGATATTTTGGATCAACAAATTCCTTGTACTTAAGAAGGATTTACACTGGAGCAACTTTTAACTTCAAGTGTTGAAATTAGTTAGTGGGCCAGTGAAGAATTACCTTCAGATGAATTATCTGTTTAAAATGGTATTTTGACCACCAGAGCTTCGAGATGGCCTCTTTGTATTGATCCTTAAGAATAAGCTGTTAAATGGTAAAAATAAATATATAAATTTATTTATTTATTTATATGTATTTTTTTTTTTTTTTGGAATTTTAAATTTAAACTTATATTTATCTTTATTTTTTTAGGATTAAAAATAGAGAGAGAAAAGACCCTGCATTCTAAGTTAAAAATATCAATGAAGGAAGCGGAGCCTATTTAAAAACTTTAGAAAATTGCATTAAACATGGTAAAGCCTTCTTATTTGAAGGATGTGATTATGAATTAGACCCTACAATCGATCCTATTTTAGAAAAGAACTTTATTGTCAAAGCCGGAATGAAATATATTAAATTAGGGGAAAACGAAATTGATTATAACGAAGATTTCAGACTTTACATGACCACCAAATTGGCTAACCCCGTAACAAATATATTTTTTTAATAAAATTAATTTATTTTTAATTTTTTTTTTAATTTTTTTCTCATTTTTTCCTTAATTTTTTCAGAAATACACTCCCGAAATAATGGGTAAATCTATGGTTATAAACTACACAGTAACTTTACAAGGGTTAAAAGACCAACTTCTTTCCGACGTTGTAGCCTTCGAAAAGCCGGAAAAAGAAGAACAAAGAAAAAATTTAATCATCCAAATGTCGGAAAACAAAAAAACTTTGAGCGGATTAGAAACTGAGTTGCTTTAGCGACTTTCGGAGGCCGAAGGGTCTTTACTAGATAACGACGAGCTGATTTAGACTTTGGAAAATGCGAAAACAAAATCAGATGAAATCGGAAAAGCAATTGCTTAAGGAGAAATTACTTCTAAGGATATCGAAACTGCTAGACAATAATATGCGCCTGTTGCTAAAAGGGGTGCCATTTTGTTCTTTGCTTTGAGTAGTTTGTCGAATATTTCTGATATGTATTAGTATTCTTTGACTTCTTATAAAACTGTATTTTAAAATTCTTTGAAAGAAGCTAGAAAAGACACTATTTTGTAAAACAGGCTAAGAAATATCTCGGAAAAATTGACCTATAATATTTATGATTATGCTTGTTTGGGGATTTTTGGATAACACTAGTTAATTTTCTCTTTCTAAATGACTATAATGATATAAGAAGGAGAGGGCACCCTTAATAAATAAGAATTAGATTTCTTTTTGAAAGGAAACACTTCACTAGAAGAAACTAGCAGGTAAAAACCTTATGCTTGGCTTTCCGTTTCAGGCTGGAAAGACATTTAAAAATTAATAACTTTGAGCAACTAATACTCCGGATTTTTAAACGACATTGAAAATAATGAGAGCGAGTGGAAAAGATGGTACGATTTAGAAAAGCCTGAAAACGAAGTTTTACCTGGAATTTTCAAAAAACTGCACGAATCTGACCAAATAGACGTAGTTGAAAAAAGATTCCAAACGTTACTAATTTTAAGAGTTTTGAGACCTGATAGAGTAATCAACGGAGTCAAGAATTTCATTTAAACTTACCACAACAACTAGCACTACATCCAGCCCCCGACCAGAAACTACGAAAAAATTTACAACCAGTCCGATTCAAAATCTCCTATAGTATTTATCTTATCTCCCGGGGCGGACCCTTTGACAGACGTTTAGAAATTGGGAGACGCACACGGATTTTCCGGAAATAAATTCAAATATTTATCTTTAGGACAAGGAATGGAAGAAGAAGCGACTTAATTCGTGGTAACTTCAGCGCAAAGAGGACACTGGCTTATGTTGTAAAATTGTCATTTATTAACCGGATGGCTGAAAAATTCGCTTGAAAAAACTTTGGAAACTATGTAAAAATAACACTAAGATTTCAGACTCTGGTTAACAACTTAGCCCACGACCAGTTTCCCTTTAGGAATTTTACAGAAATCGCTTAAAATTGTAGACGAACCTCCTGATGGTTTGAAGGCTAATATGAGTTCTACTTTGTCTAAATTGTCGGATCCTGAGTTAAATTAGTGTCCGCATGACGCTTTTAAGCCTTTGGTTTATGTGGTTTCTTTTTTGCACGCTATTATTTAGGACAGGAGAAAATACGGAAAAATCGGGTGGAATGTGGCTTATGACTTTAATGAGTCTGATTTCAAAATTTCGTTTAATTTACTTAATTTGTATTTGTCGAAGTCAGTGGAAAATAAAGAAGAAATTATTCCTTGGAATTCTCTTAAATACTTGATTGGACAAGCTATGTACGGAGGAAGAGTTACTGACGACTATGATAGAAGAGTTTTGGTTACCTATATTGATGAGTATATGGGAGATTTCTTGTTTGATAAAAATAGAGAATTTTTCTTTGCCTAAACTGAAGACTATAATTACTAGTTGCCTAAAATGCTTAATATTGAAGGATTCTTTAACACTTTGACGGAAATTCCTGTTATCAATTCGCCTTCAGTCTTTGGTTTGCATCCTAATGCCGAAATTACTTATTACACAAATTCTGCCAAAAGTAAAAATATTTAATAAATTATTATAATCTTTTATAATTTAAAAATTATTTTTTTGTTTTTTAGATTTATGGGACAATTTGATTTCACTACAATCAAGTGCAGCTTCATCTGGAACTGAAGAACACAAAGAAGCATTTATTATGAAAACAGCCGAAGGAATTTTAGAAAAATTACCTAACACTTGGGACGTTGTTGTTATGAGAAAAGAAAAAGAAGTTGATTTAAGTCCCACTGAAGTTGTTCTTTTCCAAGAATTAGAAAGATTCAATAAATTAATAGAAAAAATCGGTTCTTCCCTTAAAAACTTGAAAAGAGCCTTGAAAGGAGAAATTGGTATGAGTGCAGATTTAGGTAAATAAAGAATATTTAGTTAATTTTTTTTTTAAAATTAATTTTTTATCTTTAAAAACTAGTTTTTTAATTTTTAAAGTTAATTTTTTAACTCTCTAAAAACTAATAAAGAAATTAAAATTTTAAATATAAGAATTTAAAGACTAGTTTTTTATTTTTCAAATAAAATTATTTAACTCTCAAAAACTAATTAAAATTAAAATTTTAAATATAGATGATTTGGCTAATTCATTATTTAACGGTTTCTTGCCTTAAATTTGGGCTAAACTTGCGCCTCAAACGGAAAAAAAACTAGGAGCTTGGAATTCGCACTTCTAAGAGCGAGTAAAACAATATAAAAACTGGGTAAATATCGGAGAACCAACAGTTATGTGGCTTTCAGGCCTCCACATTCCCGAGTCTTACCTAACAGCTTTAGTTTAAACTACTTGTAGAATAAAAGGATGGGCTTTAGACAAATCTACTTTATACACAACAGTAACAAAAATAACGGACGAAAAAGAAATAAAAAAAAAACCTGAGCACGGTTGCTACATAAGAGGACTTTACTTAGAGGGCGCTTAATGGGACATTTAAAGGTCTTGTTTAAAGAGGTAAAATCCTAAAGAATTAATTTATGAAATGCCTTTGGTTTAGGTGATTCCTATTGAGGCTAATAAATTGAAATTAAAAGACTCTTTTGACACTCCTGTTTATGTCACTTAAAATAGGAGAAATGCTATGGGCGTAGGGTATGTTTTCTAAGCTAATTTGTAAACTTATGAACATCCTTCTCATTGGGTGTTGATGGGACTTGCTTTGACTTTGAATGTGGATTACTGATTAATTTTTTTTTTTGCTAAAAGTTAGTTTTTTAAATAAAAAAGAAAATAAAAATAGATATATATATAATATAAATATAATTTATAAAATATATAAATAAATATATTGTATTAATTTATAAAATAAGGTTTTATATTATGTAATTTTATTAAGGTATAAAATGTTTGAATTGAAAAAATGTTGTCAGATTTTATTTTATAATTATTTTCAAATTTAATAAATATGCTTTTATTTTATTATCACTTTTGTTTATAAAATCAAATAAAAATTCAATTATTTAAAAAATTATACCATAATTTTTAATTTATTAAAAAGTGAGTTAAAATTTTTCTAGTTTGGTTTTATTCATTATCATAAAAAATAATATTAGAATCATATTTTAATATAAAGATAATTAATGATATAATAATTTAATGTGATAGTTTTATCTGTTTAATATATATTACAATGTATATATAAAATAAAAAATTTCTAGATTAGATAATATTTTCTAATGTTATACTCACTATTAATAATTAATAATATTATTAACTATATAATTTAAATATGTGTATATATACTTAATTAATTTATTATTGAAAAAATAATATTATTATAAAATAGAATATAGTAAATTTTGGAGGAGTATATAATATAAAAGTGAATTATTAAATTAGTAGTAAATTCAAGCACCAAAATTATAATTAATAATTTCAATTCTTTTAAAATTTTATTTCTATTTTCTGAAAAATTATTTAATTTCATTTTTTATTTTATTATTAACAATTTTATTTTGGATCGATTTATGAATTTAAGTTATTTACAACTTAAATATTTATTTATAAATTTTAACATTCGTATTTTGTATGACTTTCTTCGGAAACATCATTTTTAGAGGCAGTTAATTAACTTATTTCAAGCTCTTCTTTAACATATTAATTTTATTATTAATTACAGTTTAAACTATATATAATTTTTATTAAGTTAGACTCAAATATGTATCCCATAATAAACATAGCTATCATAAATTTACTTTGGTATATATCTTAACTCTTCAATTAAAAATCTTCCAAATAATGGTACATGCCTTAATCATATAAAAAACAACTTTATTTTTTTAAACTGTTAATCAAAGTATCAATTGTAAATATGTGAAACTGATATCTAAAAATTAAGTATAAAAGAATATTGACAACTATAAATTTTAAACCAGTTCTGGCAATTTTGAATAATTTTTTAAGTCTTTAATAATTAGTTTCTTAAAATCTAAACAGCTTTTCAGTTTTCAAGGGAGTCTCTATAACTTAAAATAAAAGCACAAAAATAAAAATTTTAAACCTATATAACAAAACTTCTATTCTCTCTACATTCCATTATAATTCAGGCAAACCCATTTCTTCTATTTATTACAAATCTTAAGAAAAAGATCTAAAAAACTTGTGTTTTTTGTTTTCTCCATTTTAAATGTTTTTTATATCACTTTCTTATTATTTTTACTAATTTTATTATTTTTATATTTATGATTATTTTTATTCTTGGCCGTTAATCCATCTTTATTATAATTCACTTTTAACTGGCTAAGCATTTAAATATAACAAATGGAACTCATCATATTTGTGTAACTTAAATTAAGGTAAATTTTCAATTGTTTCTGAATAAAAATCTTTATTGGCCTTGTACAAATCTATCTTTTTAATAGTGGCCATTTTGTTCCAGTTACTATTTTGAATACATGATTTAACTTGTCTTTTTTAGTTTTTTAGTAATAAATATTCATCTCTTTCCTTTTCTTCATCTTTAATTTCTTCATTTTCGTTAAAACAAATTTACATGTCATTTTATATTTTAAACTCAATTATAGGTAGCTAATTTGCCTATCTGTTAATATAAACGTATTATTAATCATCAATTTTTAAAAATTCTTTCTATTGTTATTATTATTTGATGTTTTTTTCTATTAATTATTTCTCATTTTAATTAACTATTTTAATTTCTCGAATAGGACACTCTACACTTTTGGGGACACATATATTAAAATCGGTTAATTAATTTTCACTTTTACAAACTTTGTAATTTTCATCATCTAAACAAAGACCTGATTATGATTCTTTTAAATCTGTTTGAGATTTAGCTGAAATTTCTTACATAAATTTTCCACATATGACAACATTTTTATCATTATTTTGATTTTTCCAATAATTCAAATTCATAGCTTCAGTAGGACTTATATTATCTCCTTCACAGGTAAAATTTTTACAAACTCCAGCAGGACAACAGTATTTATTATCAATACCACCCTCTTTGCATAAACATCCTTCCTAATTTAAAAAAATAAAATAAATAATATGTCATTATTAAAAATGAAACATATATATATATTTATTATTTTTTGTTTAATATTTTGAAACTTGCCATTTTGTATTTATAAATTTTCTAATTTTTTGTAATTTCTTAGGAAAATTCTAATTAACTATATAATAATATTATTATGGTCATGGTAAAATTTAAAATTTATTATGATAAAATCTTTAATTGTTAAAAAAACATATTTTTTCTAATATAAATATCCATTTTAAATTAAAAAAATATATAATTATTGTTTAAAATCATTTTAATCGATATTTTTAATTTGTGAATGTGGCTAATATAAATTCATAATATTAATAATATTTTTATTTTCTTTTTTTATATTCTATTATATCACTTCTTTAAAATACAGCATAAAAATTAAAAAGAAACGAGTTCATGATAAATTGAATTAAATATTTAAAAAATGAAAAATGTCTCAATTATTTTTAAAAAAAACTTTTAAAACTTAAAAAATAATATTAATTTTTTAAAATTGTTAATTTTCATTATAAATATATATTTTTTTTTTACAGTTGTTCCAGCCCATTCATACTAAGAAATAGTCAAAGGGTACTCAGAAGGACAAACAGGATTTTCACCCTATACTATTTTTACATCTTATAAAAAAGGTTTTAAATTTTTTTATTCTAGCTAGTAAAGAACTTCTTGAAGGATCCCGATCTCAAATTACTTTATTATAACTTAAATTGAACAAATCGAAATAATTAAGAAGGCCAAAGTTTAATATACCATAGACTTTCTTATTTAAGAATAAAATTATAGCAAACTAAATTCTTATATAATCTGTTTATTTGTGTTTGAAAGCATTTTAGATATTAATTTTTTTTTTAATTCTTATAAAATTTTGTTATAAGCCCAGATCAGGAATGGGTTATTTTCTTTTTTTATTTTTTTTTTTATTTTTTTTTTTATTTTTTTAATATTATATATATAATTATAATTAATTAAATAATAATATTATTAATGATGAGTTTTTATTTATATTAATTAATATTTGTTAGGTTAATTAATTCAATTCGAATATTAATAATATGGTAAGGTAATATAATTTTAGTATTATAATTAAATTTATAGTAATTTGAAGACAAAATTTAATATAAAAGATAATATATAAACGTATAATTTATTAAAAATATTGTGTTAATTCAAATATTTAACTCATTCCAAATTTAATTATTTTAAATATTATAATGTATATGAATTTATATTCATTTATTTTGATTAAAATTACGGTAAAGTAGAATGAAAAAGCCAACAATAAATCAAAAAAATATTATTTATTTAAAATCTAATAAATTAAAATATCAAATATGAAAATGATTTTATAAATCATTAGTTTATAATTAAAAAAATTTTTTTTTTTTTGTGAATATTTTATTCTCATTTAGCTATATTAAAGCATAATAAAAATTAATTTTTATGATTTTATTTTTTCTTTAATTAATTAACTATTACCAATATTTTCTAGTGGAATAGAAATTTTAAATTCTAATGATAAAAAATGGTATTATATAATTAAAATGAATCAATTTTAAATGATGCAATATAAATTAATATTTCTATTAAAGAATATAAATGAATATTAAATATTTTTTAAATATATCTCATTATTTAGCTACATCCTAGTAAATTTTTTATCCAGATAATAAATAATATAATATCGTAAATAAATTTAATTTTAATAAGCTGTTTTATTTTTTTCATTACAATCCATCGAATATAATGAATTTAAAAATGAAAGAAAATAAAATAAAAAAAGTAATTATATATCATAATCTTGATTAAAATATTAAAATTTAGGGAATCTTTTAAAATAAAAATATAAAAATAACAATCTATAAATAATTTCTATTATTTTATTTATATAAAAAATTAAATTTAAAAATTATATATCTTATTAAACTGTTTTAAATATTTTCAATTTTATGATACATTTTAATCGTTATTATGTTAATTTTATTTATCCATTTAATCTTAATCAATTAATTCTTGTTTAATTTGCCTATACACGTCATCATCATCTTATTATTAATTATAATCAATTTATTTATATTATTACTCTAAATTTTAGTAATCATATTAATTATAATCATCATCAGACTAATAACTTTAATTTTAGCTAGAATTTTTTATTTATTAAGTTTTTTATAATTAATTTTTTAAACTATTTTTATTTAAATTTGTATCATCTTCATCAACACTGTGCTGGGTTTCAGAAATTTATTTGGAATTTGCTGTATTATATAATGAAGTATAATCTCTTTTGACACTCATAATTGAAGCTGCAACACCGCCCATTTATGTTAATTTTTTATATAATCTATTAGTATCATTTCTTGACCTATTTGAAGTATTTATCGACTAATATTCAGAAAATTTGACTTTTTACTGATTTTAATACCCCATTGGAGTTATTTCACTCTTAGATAATGAATTTAAATTAACTCCTCCTTAAAATTAAAATTATAATAATTAATAATATACATAATATATTATATAAAAAATAACAATAATATTTATTTATTTTTATTACCCATAAAACCGCCAAGTCTAATAGAATCTTTATATCCAGTTGATGATTAATTATCAAGATCATTAACTTAATTTTTTATCCTATCAAGTTCTTCTTTTAATTCTTCATTAATTAATTTATATTACTCTATTTCAAGCTACTATTGCTAATATTATGATTAGGTTTACAATTGAGAAATTTTTATTTATTCGGAAAATTCATCTTCTTTTTTATTTAACTTTCAAATTTGATAAATATAATTAAGCTCAGTTTTTAAATTAGAAATGATAAATTAAATTTTTATTCTCTAAATTTCAAATAAAAAAACTGTTATGAAATATTTACTTTCTTTTAATAGTTTTTTTCTACAGTTTATCTTTCAAGGGCCAATTATTAATTGTCCATTTGTAATTTTTCAAGTTACTGCTTAAATAAACTAATTTTTTCCTCTTTTTCATCTAAATTTAAATTCAATTCTTTTCTCATATTTAAAATTTTTCGTTAATTCATTTCCATTTCCTAAACCTTTTAATCTAAATCATTAAAATATAAATACAATGTAATAATAAATATTAAATTATAATTGTATGAATAAAAAATTTCTTTAAATATTGTAAATTTGGAATAACTTTGTAAATATAACTTTTATTATTGCGACTAATATATTTACTTAAGGCAAATTATAATTATAATATCAGTAATTTACGATATACATTTTTGATATTTTTCATTTAAGTAAATTGATCAACAAAAAGTTAAATTACACTAAAATTCATTATTTTATTAAATATATAAAAAAATTAAAAAAGGTTTATTAAAATTAAATTTTAATAAATTTACAGCTATCAAAAACTATTTTTATAATTTAATAATTTTGATTATATAAAGATTAAATTTATTATAATTACCATTTATATCCTTAATTTTAATTTCCAAGTCAATTATTTTGTCTTTTTGAGCCTCAATGATTGATTAATAAGTCATAATTTTTTTATTAAAATCTTCTTAAGCGCCTTCTAAGTGACTTTTATTGTTTATTTCCATGTCATTATTTTAAATTTACAACTATTTTATTTTATAATCCAGTTCTACTTTATGCTATTCAAGTAGAAGGTTATCATTTTTTAATTGGCAAATATTATCCTCTTTAAATAAATTAAAAATAATTTATTTAGTAAATTTATCAAAATTTTTTTATAAATTTTTTACAAATTTATTATTTTTCTTCGTTAAATTATTTTTCATTATTTCTGAGTTCTTCATTCTTTTATTCGTCTAAATTTTTTAAATTTTGTTACCAAAATTCCTCTCTTTTTTATATTTTAGTCTCGAAATTCTTTAGCTGCTTTTTTAAAACTTCGATTTCTCTTTCTTTATTTAATAATATATATTTTATATATGGGTATACATGATTTATTTATATATAATGTAAAAAATTTGAAATAAGCATTTTTGAATTTATATACCATATTATTATTTCTATTCTTTTTAAATTGTAGTCTAAGAATCGTAATCATTTTAAAAATCCTAATATTATTTTAGTTAAATTTTGGATTTTTATAATTCAGTATTTTTAGTATCTAACTCTTTTTATTTTTTTATAAAATTAATATTGAAAATTAAATATATAAAAAATTGTTAAATTGTTATTATATACCACTAATATGTTCTTAAATTCTTTCTTCCAAAGAACTTATTTGTTTTTAATAAGTTTCTATTTATTTTTATAGCTATTATATTTAAATTTCTAAATTTTATTAACCTTCTTATTTTTGTACTTTAAATTCTTCTATTTGTCTATTTTTTTCTATAATTTCTTTTTCATTCTATTAAATTTCTTTTTGATAATCCATTTAACTTTGCTAATATTTTTAACTCACTATTTTAACGATTAAAAATAATTAATATAAAATTTATATTTAAAAGATAAAATATTAAAATATTATTTATTTTACAATGAGTGTTTTAGATTTTCAATTCATTAATTTACAAATTTTACTAATATAATTCAGATGTTAGCTCATTAAATTCTTGTTTTTTAATTTCTTTTTCACTTTAAATTAATTTTTCATACTTTTGAATTAAATTTTACTGTAATTCTTATTGATATTATTGGTTTACTTCATTTTATTTTTCTTGTTCATTAATTTGTTTTTGTAACTAAGTTTATATTTCTTCCAAATTTTTATTTTTTTCCTATAACTCTAAATTTAAAATTTAAATTATTTTGATTATTTAATTTAAATATATATTTTACATTTCACAGCTTATTCCTAAATCTTGCCTTTTTATTCTAGTTATTAAATAAACAAATCTTTTTATTGAATTTGATTTTATTAATTCTTTGTTATAGTTTAGTTTTTTTTTATTGTTGCGATATTATTTTTAACTTCAACTTCTTTTTCTTCTAAATAAAAAAATAAATAAAAATGAATTAAATTATTTGAAATATTTTTATTAATAGCGTGATATACCCATTTTACTAGATAAATCTTAGAACTTAATCTATTCAATATCTATTTTTTACAGTAGTTAGCTACATTTTTATTCCAGCTCTTATTTTTAACTTTATAAATTCTCAATTTATTCTTTATATTAGTCAGAATATAAATCTTTTAAATCTTATTATGAATTAAATTTTTCCATCATATCTTTTAATTTGGTTTCATTAATTTTTTAATCAATTTCTATTTGATTTTACATATTTTTTTAATCCTTTATTATATATATAAATTTAAAATATAAAAAAAAAATGAAATTTAGAAATTTAGACAAAATAGATACATATTTTTAATAATTATTCTATTATTTTTTACATTTTGTAGCTATTCAATTTTTTCGATCATTTGTAAATTATCTTATTCTAATTATTGTATGTTTTAAGAATATTCTTCTATTTATTATTTATATTCTTTTATTTTACTTTATTAATTTTCCAGTTATTGTTCTTATAAAAGATATTTTTCTTAGTTTTCTTCAAATGACTTATTATTTTTATAAATTTCTTCTAAATTTTCAATTTAATTTTACAAGTCTTAGATTTTATTTTCTTTAATTTATAAGTTTTATTCAGAAACCTTTTTATTATTTTATGCAAATATTTAGGCTTATTTTTACATCTCAGCAATTTTGTTTTCGTATTCTTTAATAGTTTCTTCGATTTATTTGTTATTTTCATCTTTTAATTTTGAAATTTATTATTTTAAAGAATTTATTTCCCTTTTTCTTTATTCTTCTTATAATTAAAACTGTTTTTCCTATTTTTCATTTAATTTCTATTATTTTTAAAGATTTTCAATGGCAAACTCTTCATTTAAAGACTACTTTATTTCTATTGGTTATTAAAATAAAACTATAATTCAAAAAAAATTACTTATATAAAAAATATATTATTACAATATTCTTATGCTTGCTCATTTTTTTACTTTTATAGATCTTCCAATTTTTGTGATAAATCTTTTATTTTATTTTGCTTTTATTCGGATTCTAATTAAATTTTTTATATTTAAATTTTAAATTCCTTAATTTGCCCTTCATAATTTTAATCTAAATCTTTTATTTATTTATTGTATTTATTTTAGTTTTCATTTTTTTCTATTTCAATAGAATTTAATTAAGATTAATAATTTTCACATTTATTTTTATACTATTTCATTAAATCTTCTATTCTTTAAACTTCCATTTTCAAGGCCTTATTTTCTAATTCTAAATCTTCAGTTAAATTTTGGTTTTGACTAAAGTTTTTAAATCATAAGAAAAATTATTAAATATATTATAAATTTTCATTATTAGTTATAGATATTTTAAAATTTACCTTTTTAATGTATCTCTTTCTATTTTCGCCTCATTTAATTTTGATTTCATATTTTAATAATCTTCTTTTTATTTTTAGAGTTATTACTCTTTCATATCCAAGGCCTTTTTTTGTAAATCATAATCTTATTTTATCTCTATATATTTTGTTTATTATATATTATTCATTTGTTCCTATTGCTATCCTTATTACACTTATTTTTTCAAATTTTCATTTTCATTTCTTAAAAAATAAAGTTCTTGCTGTAATTCGGAAGTGTTAACATTTAAATTTTATGCTTTCTTTGAATCTAAATTACAAAATATTAAAGTATATATAATTTCGAAAAATTATTCGAATTTTATAGTAAAATATATAAAAATAAAATAAAAAAATAATTAATATATTACCCAATTCATTTGAAATTTCTTTATATTATGAGAGCAAATCTTAAAACTTCTTGTTAAATAATTCTTCTTATTCTTTTAACGTAATTTAATATTAATCGATTAATTGAATATAGGCTTACTTTTCTTTCAACTATTCTGAATTATTTTTTGTATCATTTTTATTTTGCAGCTATAAATAAATAATTTAAAAAAAATTATTAAAATTTAGATTTTTTAATCTTTTTTGTATAATATTAATATTTACCACCTGATTATTTTAATTTGTAAAGGAAATATCTTCTTCTGCAATTGCACTATTTTGTTTAGTATAAAATTTTCCTATTAATGATCTTTTAATAATTTTACTTTTTTCATCTTAATTATCGTAATCCTTTATTCTTTAATTGCTATTAAAAGATTCAACATATATTTCACTTTATTCACTATTTAATTAATTTAAATTAACAGGACTTTGGACATCTTCACTAGTTTATTAGGTTAACGAAATTTTAGACTAAATTGTTAAAGGGTTTCTTGAATATCTGTTATTAATATTTTTATTATTATTATTCATAATATTTTTATTGCTGTTTGTGTTTTTTAGGAAGCTGGAATTTAGTGATTAAGAATGGTTTAAATTTAAAAGTTGTTGTCTTTTTTTTTTATAATTTTTGACTATATTTTGGTTTTAAAAGTTTTGCTTGTGGTTGGGGTCTAGTTTTTTCTAGGATTTCTGTTGGTTTAATTATTTGGAAGGAGAACCTAATTTTTGCATAACCTTATTTATTTCAAAAATTGTTTTTATGTTTTTTTATATGGGATCGATTTTTTCTTTTATGGAGTTTGATTTTTTAGTATTCCAAACATCGGACGATCTTAAAAGATTTTTAGTTGATTATACTTGACCGAAAGATTTTAATTTTTGTATATCTTATACTTATTACTATTACGATTATTAAAAATTAGTATCATTATATAGACCTTCTGTATTCAAAGTGTCATTTAAAATACCAATATTTTCTTATTATTAATTAGTACTAATGTAAAGATTTGTTTTTCTCTTTAATTTTATTAATAATATTAATAAATTTAAATACATATATAAAAAACTTAAATAATTTTGTAAATTTACTTTTTTTTTATTTTATTTTTATTATGCCTTTATTTCAAACAACTTTTCCACCCTCTTTTATGTTTATTTTTTTAATTCTAATAATATTTTTGCTGATATTTCTTCTGAGGCCATTTTGAATTCTTTAGGTATAATTTTGTCTTTATTCTAGTTTTTTTAACTATTTTTTATATTATTACTCTGAAAGCCAGACATAATATTTTATTCATCATTGATATTTTGTAAAGTTTAATACTATTAGTTTTTACTCATGTCTTAATTATTATTATAATTATTTTAAAAGCTAGATTATAAAGATTAAAACTATTTATTATCATAACTTTTAAGAAAATCATTGCTTTATCTTATATTTTCTTTAGGATTTTACATTGTTTCATTTTCTTACTCATTAACAACATATATTGAAGGTGAAGTTGTTTTTGATTTATTTACAATCATTTGCTAAAATATTTTTATATAAAAATTATTATTAATTAAATAATAAATTAAATATTTCCTAATTTACTTCATTTTTCAAGGAAATTTCTCTTTTATTTTAGTTTTAATTTTAATTGATGTTTTGTTGAGAAAATTACTATTTTAAACTTTAATTTTTAGAATTTAATCTGTGAATTTTTTTCTGAATTTTTTGAATATCTTATAAATCTTAAATTTAAACATCTCTTAAATTTTATGGGACTTGAAAAGACTGTTTAAAATGATTTAAATAATACTAATAAATAAACTTATAAAAAATAACATATAATTAAACTACTTATTATTTACTTTTTTTACATAATTTTCTGTTTCATTATTATTTATATTATCTTTTTAATCGGTGGAATCTGAACTTATTTTATCTTTCTATGTATTTTCTGAATTATAAATAAAATATTCAATTTAACAGTTTTGGATCTAAAAAAATTTATAAAATGTATTTCATTTAATAAAAAATACCATATTATTAATCATATTAGCTTGAAGATTATTTTTGATGATCTACTTTAAATTTTGGCTCGTTTATTGAAAAATTATTTATAATATCCTAATAGTTTATCTATTTCTATCGCATTGAATCTTAATCATCAATTTTTATGTTGTCTGTTTTATTTTTTTGATTTTATTAATTGAACATGGAATTTTCATTCAATGAAATTTTAGATGAATATTAATTTTATTATTTGCTCATCTTTTATAAATATATCAGATTTAATTAAATATATTTGATATATTGCCTTTTTTTTTATTTTTATTTTTTCACTATAATAAAAAAAAATTATAAATTGTTTATTTAATTATTATTCTAATAAAATTAAATTTACTATATTTTAAAGTAATTGTTATTTATTCTCCAGAAATTAAATTTCTGGATATTTCAAAAAATATATTATTCAACTATTTTAAATAATTTATTTATAGTATATTAACTGCATAATTTATTAACAATAATTATAATATTATAAAATATTAATTTATACATATTTTATCTAAAATAAATTTATTTATTAACAAGAAAATCAAACTTACTTTTTTAAATCTTTATTTGTATTGTCAACAATTTCAATTACTTTTTTGTTAGGATTATTTTTATCTAGATTAATTTTAATACTAAATGTGTCCTTAATCCACTTTAATGCAGCTCTTTGATTATTTTTAACAAAAACCAAATTATAGAAAAACTTTAAAAAATTAGGTTCTAAAAAGAATGCAATAATGCACCATTATCCACAAATTAAATAAACACTATTTTTATCATTAATTTGATAATATTCGTTCAAATAATTGACCATTGATTTATCTTATAAAAAGCAGTTCTGATTTAATAAATATTCATTTACATTAAATAGTTCGTGAATATAATAAGTGTAGGATAAAAGGATAATTAAATAAGCATTAATAAGAATGAATTTGAAAGTGGTTAATAAACTTCTCATAAATTTTATATAAAAACGTTCTTATTTGTTTTTTAAAATATCAGGTAGTCCATAAGAAAAAATATTATTGTATTTCAATAATGTTTCAATAAAAGATATGAAAAATAACAATGATAAACCTACAGGTGTTTGGTATTCTAAAATAATGTTTAAGTGATTTATTACACTAGATAAATTTTCTACTCCATAACCTTTTTTATGCGCTAATCTGTTTTTACATTCAAATGATATAGGTTATTACTATTAATACAATAAATAAGTATAATCATGTTCTAATAATTTCATTTTCGGCAAAGTCAGAATAACTTAATCGTAGAAATTTTTATTTATTTAATAGAAATCAATTGTTTTTAATTATGCCAAAACTCTCCAATTTTGGTCTCTTAGACAGTCTTCAACCTTTCTTTTTCTATTAATTAATAAATAATCGTCACCAGTTTCATCATATAAAGAGTATTAAGAATTCATACATATTTCTTTATATTCGTCTATTTTAAACTATTAAATTGGAAATGCATTACTTTCTCTGTTAATATACAAATATTAATCAGGAAAAATTTAAAGAAAATCAGTAAAAAAAAAATCTTATTCCTCTTCTTCTTTTTGTTCTTTTCTTTATTGGTTTCCATATATGGATTAAAATTTTTAAGGATTTCGCATGTTTTAATGTAAATTCTCAATTTCTTTTGGCATTTTTTAACTTATAAATAAATCCCTAATTGGACACTAATATTTTTTTGGAATACAGATATTTAAGTCAATATTTTTGTTTTCAGAAGTGCATAGTTTAAAATTTTCTTTATCTATACACTCTCCCTTTTCATCTAAATAATTATTTGAATTAAATTAATTAATTTCATCTATTGTACTAGCACATAATATAAAAGGATCGTATTAGTTTATTTTCCATCCCTATATTTCAGTTTAATTAGTTGAAAAAATAGGTTTTCCTTTGCATGTGAAATCTTGACATACGCCCTCCCAACAACATTTTTTTATATCTATTAGTCCATCGTCGCAATTACAACCTTCCTAGTAATAAAAAAAAAATTAATTTTTAATATTAAAAAGTATATCTAGAAATTGAAAATTATTTTATATTTAATTTTGTTTTAAGTATCATAATTTTTTTTAATATAAAAAAATAAATAAAAAATTAACGTTAAAGAATTTTTTTACTATAGATCCTGGCCATTAAAATTTGGTAATTTATAGCGGAAAATTTTCAGGACATGTTTAATTTAATCCATATTTAATTGTTATTCCCTCGATTAAGGGTAATTTAACTTGTTATAAAATTTAATCTAAAATTTATTTTTAATTATTCATTTAATGCCCTACTGTTTCACAGTATAAATAAGTAGCACTTGTAATTAAAATCAATAGCAAACTATAAAATAAAGAATTTCTGTAGTTTACTATGTTTCTTAATATTTGTTTAAGTGATTTCTTTTAATTTTCTGAAATTTCAGGCATTTGTTTATTTTTAATATAAATTATATTATGAAAAGATTTTTAATTTGTTTTTATTTTTTTATTTGATTCTGATATCAATTATAAAAATTTATGATGATTTCTAATTAATAGTTTTTATAATTTGGTGAATCGAAATTATAATAAATAGTTCTTTTATTTTGAAAATTAATAATA
Organism: Pseudocohnilembus persalinus; assembly: GCA_001447515.1. Lineage (NCBI taxonomy): Eukaryota > Ciliophora > Oligohymenophorea > Philasterida > Pseudocohnilembidae > Pseudocohnilembus > Pseudocohnilembus persalinus. Next base: position 84,139 of record LDAU01000122.1, read on the forward strand.
TTATAAAAATGTTTTCTATTGAAACTAAGGCGGATTTAAAATTACTATATTATAAATTATATAAAATTAAAAGTTAGAAAAATATTATAAGAATATCAATAATATTTTTTATAGTTTTCATAGTTTTTTGAAGTTTATATTTTTATTAATTTAATATACAAATCATATTTAAAGATAATATTTATTATTAAAATTCTTGGATTTGGACATTTGTTTTGATGATTTTTATTTCTAGTATATTTCTTTACTTAAAAATTTAATTATTAGAGTTGTTACTTTTAGATATTTTGAAAAAATACCCATGAAAAATAAAAAATAAAAATAACCATCAGAAACAGTCAAATGTAAATATTTTTAAAAATATTTATACAAAAAATAAATTATTTATGTGAAATATTATAATAAAAAATTTCTTTAAGTATATAAGTTTGGGAAAGGGCTTTCTTAAATTCAGATAGATAAAAATGATAGTCCAAACTAATAGTGATAAAAATTAAATATATTTATTTTTTTTAAAATTTTAAGACAAAATATTATTGTCTTTTATAATTAAATTTAAAAAAAAAAATTTTTAGCATTTAAAAAATATCTTTTGATTGGTCCCCACTTTTAAAAATGATGGATGAAATGGAAGAGGGGTACGATAAATTAAAATTCAAAGAATATGTAACTATGGTTTCAACCATAAAAGAAGATGACTTATGTTTTTAATAAGTTGAGTGTTAAAATATGGCTTGTTTTATGATAGACTGTATTTAAATAATAATTAAATTTATATTTTAAGCTTTAAATCCATTTAAATTTTATAAAAAAATTAATTTTTAATAACTTTTTAATTATAAAGTAAAAGAAGAGTTATGGACAATTGGAAGCAGTATATTTGGGCAAAATGGCAGTGGAAAATATAAAAATTGGCCTATTCCTTTCAATATTTCCAGATTTCACCATATGAATTTTAAAAAAGTTAGTTGTAGCGACACAAATACATCGGCTATATCTGGTAAAAAAATATTTACTTTGCATATTTTAAACAAAAAAAATTTTCATTAATTTTTATTAAAAATTATTAATTTTCATATTAATTATAAAGATAAAGGTAAATTATATATTTGGGGGGAAAATAAGTTTGGGCTAAATTTAGAAGGGTTTGAAAATTAGTAATATTTGGAATCTCCCGCTAAAATAAAAAAAAAGCATTTTCTTTAGTATTTTTTGGAGGAGGATTCAGAAACGTAAGAAAAAAATTTATTTTTTTTGATTATATATTAATTTACCAAAAACTTTTCAAATATTAAATAAATAAAAATTAGCTTAAAAACATTTTAACATGTTTCTTTGTCTAAAAATATGGTACTTACAGTTTGTAATGATAAACTATTTTCATTTGGAAAAGAAGAAAAGGGAAGACTTGGAGCAGGTTTAATAGAAGCCAAAATTACTAAAGAACCTGTAATAGTTAGATTTCCTTAATAAATATATTAAGTTTCTGGTATTGCCATAGGAAAAAACCACTGTTTATGTTGGAATTTGGAAGGAAAAATTTTTTCTTGGGTAAAAAAAATAAATATATATAAAATATAAAATAAAAAAAATCAGACTTTAAATTGTATTATCACAATTATTTTGTTTATATTTATATTTATTTTACTAATAAAAAAATAGTTATAAATAATTAATTTTTAAGGGAGATGGTTCTGAGGGAAAACTAGGAGTGTGCAAATAAGATGGGTCGTATAATTTTAATTTTATTTCTCCAATTTAAATAAAATTATTAGAAAAATATAGAATTGTTCAAGGAGCATGCGGTGAAAGTCATAGTTGTGTTTTAACTAGTTAAGGATAAATTTTTACTTTTGGGAGAACAATTTATAATAAATTTAAAAAATTAGACAATTTGTATCCAGAATTTTACAGACCTAAGAAACTTAGGCTACTTTCAAAATAAAAAAAAGAAATTGAAAATTTTGTTGTTAAAATAAAAACTAATAAATTTTAAAATGCAGCAATTGATAATAAAGGTTTTTTATACACGTGGGGCGAAAATACTCAAAATAGTTTAGGCCATATATCCGTAACTGATTTGAATTCCCCTGTTTGTGTAGAGGAATTGACAAATTAATATGTTATAGATATAGGTTTGGAATAAAATTACAGTGTAGTTATATGCTCATAAACATAAGATAACCTGAGTTACAAAAATTTGTTAAATTTTAATAACTAACTTGTAGAAAAAGCAAAATTTAACATATCCAAATTAAGTCTTTATAATAATTCAATTCAAGTGATAAAAAATATTTTTTTTTATAATAAAATTATATTGTTTTTATTTACTCTTTATAATTACTTTTAAAATTTACATTTACAGGTAAAAAATTATCTAAATAGGACTTAAATAATTGAGAATAAAAGATAAGACTAAAAAAAAAAATCCGCGCATGTTATTTGGCCCTCTGATACAAAAAAGCCATATTTTATATAATAAGAATAAAGAGATAAAAAAATTAGAAAACATAGTTCAATTGACGGTATAAAACCAAATTTTCAAGTAAAAAAATAAAATTAATAAAATATAAAAGGAAAATTTTTTATTTAATTATTAAAAAAAGGTTAAAAAAGAAGTATTATAGGAAATAAATAAAGTAAAATCAGAGCACTAGTTTGTAAAATTTCAGTTATAAGAAAGATAAAGAAATTAGTAAAAGATTTTAGAATAAAAACCATTTTTAAAATGGGAATAAAAAAAATAAAAACATTTAAAAAAGAAATAAATGGACTATTTATCAATTTAAAGTGAAAAAAATAATCCAGCTCCCTATTTTTGTTATGTAGATGGTTAGAAATTAGATTTTGATACTGTATTTATTATTTTTATTAATTTTAAATATATTTATTTAAAACCAATAATTCAAAAAAAATAAAATATTTTTTTTTCTAATATATTAGGCATCTACAAAGTTGAATTTAGATAAAGAATTATAATACTAAGAGGAGGAAAATTAGAAACTAGAAAAAAATTTTAGATCTTCTTCAAATGATCAAAGTAAAAATATTATAAAGAAAAAACAGGCTTATGAATAGGTAATATACATTAAATTTTTCGTATTATTTATATAATTTCACTAATTTTTAAAGGAAATCAATTAGATATATTAAGAATATTAAAAAGATCAATTAAATGAAAAACAATTAGCAACAAGTTTAAATAGTAAAAATGCAAAAAATTTACTTTAAATTTTGTAAAACACTAGATAAAAAAAGGATTAATTTGAACTAAATAGATCATAGATTTCTAATGACGTGAGATAAAAAGTAATATACAATAAAAATTTAAAATATTTTTTATCAAAAATTTAAAATATTTTTTTTTAAAAATTTAAAATATTTTTTTTTAAAAATTTAAAATAGTTTTTTTTAAAAAATTAATATCATTTTTTATTTAAAAAGTTTTCTAATATTAGTTAAATTTCGAGAATAACTCCAAACCAAAGTTATTTTTAGTCCAGAATTATATCACCTGCAAAAAGTTTGATGGATGATAAAATATCTGAATATTTGTGTGAAAATGATGAAAATTTATAATATTAATTTAATGATTAAAATGTTGATGATAAATAAACATACATATATGAAAATAGCGGTTTATCAAAAAATAATTACCATGTTAATTTTTCTAGCTCGCCTAGATAAAATAGCGAAAAAATAAATTTTGTTCAATTTAATTAAAGCAATCAAAGTAAATGCACCGAAAATAAATTCATTAAATTTAAAATGGATAATTCTGGAATTACAAAAAATTTGGGAAAAAACTTGATTTCATAAATGAATTATTCTATTTTAAGTCCTAAAAAGTTTTTAAATTCCAATAAAATTAGTTTAAATAATTCAAAAATAAATAATAGTTTCCAAAAAAGCATTTGTGAAAATAATTTTAGTAAAAATAAATAATTAAACAATAATAGTAACATTTAAATGGTTTAGAATTATTTTTAGCAGTCATTTAATTAAAACAGTTAGTTTAAATTTGAGAAGAACTTAAAAACTAATGAAGAAAATATTAAAAATAAAAATTCTGTAGAACTAGAAAAATTAAAATAATTTTAAAAATAAGGTAAATTTTATAACTAAGAAAGATATATGTCTAAAGGAATGCTAGAAAAAGAATAATAATTAAAGGAAAATGTAGAATTGAGAAATTTAAAAATTTTATAAAATTAGCTAAAATAAAAAGAAATTACAGATTAATAGTAAACTATTGTGTTTTTTTTTATGTTTTGTTATTTACTCTATAATAAAATTGTAAAATTTATTTTTTTAAAAATTATAGAATCAAGGTAAGAGAATAAAAATTAAAACAATTATAGAGTCAAAGCAAAGAAAATATAGAAAAATAATTGATGATTAAAAAAAAGTAAAAAAATTCTGATTGCTAAAGATTAAATTGGATGGTCTTTTTAAACACTCAATATTTTTTGAACTTTATTAATGCTATAAAATAAAAATGTAAGAAAAAAATATTTAATCAACTTATAAATATAAATTATTAATAATTTATTTATTTATATATTTATTAAATAATTAAAGAATAGACTAAAAAAAGTATAGTATTTCTCTATTTAAAAAGAGTAAGATTTATTTAAAATTAGATAAGAAAATTTCTTATTAACAAAAAAATAGGCAGAATTTTAACAGAAAAATAATAATTTAAAAAAAGGGTTTAAAATTTAGTTTACAATTGGAGAATATAATAAAAAATTAAAATTAAATAAAATGCAGCTAAGTCAGTTATATAACATTTTTAGGCTTTAAAACTTAAAGATAAAATAAAAATTTATATAAATAGACATATATAATAAATTAGGTAAATTTAGGATTTTGTTAACTATGCCTATTAAAGTATATGTCAAAATAAATAATAAATAGAGGAATTATGGGATTTATATATATTATAAGTAAATAAATATAAATATATAAATTTATACCATTTTTAATAATTTTATTTTATGTTTCAATTTAATAAAAATTTATAGTATTTGGCCAAAATTTAAGGCTTGTAAAGTCAAATATCATAATAAAATAAGGAACTTTATAGTTATAAATTAAAGGAAATTTAATAAACAAACAAAATATAAAGTAATTTTATTAACTTCTATAGTAATATTGATAATACTTATCTTCATATATATATTTATTATAATTATTTATAATATATAGTTAAAGACCCTGCATAAATAATTTCTAAGCTTGTAGACTATGAATAATTTTTAATTTAACAAAAGTAATAGGCTGGTCAAAAAATTTAAAATTTTCATAAATTATTATAATAGTAATAAAATAGACAAAGTGGTGCTATAAATGAAAAGGAAATGCAAAAAGAAATATAATTGAAAGCTTAATAAAATAGTAAATTTGGGTACTTGGCGAAACTTTTGTAAAAAAATATATAATACGATTAAAAAAAAATTATATTTATATTTAAATTTTAAATTGATGAATTAAATTTATTATAATTATTTTAGAAAAATAAACCAAAATAAACTTTCAGCCTAAAATTTAGATATGTCGAATAGCAATTCAAATACTGACGAAGAGAATGTAAACAATGTTTTTAAATTTTATTATATTTTTTTACAATATTACCATGGTCAAAAATTTTTCCTAAATAGAAAATTTTTCAGTGTTATATGAAATTTTTTAAAAATAATCGTTTATAATAATATTTATATTAGCAAAATTTAATTTATCTATGCCGCTTATTAATTTTTGATAAAAATTTTATTTTATGTAATTATTTAGATAAAAATTATATTTTAAATTTAAAAAATATTTCAACTAATGATCATATTCTTTAAATTATTTTATTTAATTAAATATTATTGTTATATTTTTCACAATTATAAATTTGTAAAATATTTTTATTTTTCTGAGTTATTTTCATATTTTTGAATTAAAAATTATAATTATAGGTATAGAAAAAATAATATTAATTTTACATGTATTTTTCTTTAATTCATAAAAATACAAAAAAGATTTCAAAAATATACTTTTTTAATTAATATTGATAAATTTTTAAATACAGCAAAATCAAATTAATAATTCTAATAAAAAAAATATAAAGTCAATTTTAAATTAATAATTTTTTAAAAATGAAAGATATTAATCGTTTAAATTAAGTTTTAAACTCTATAATAAAAAATAATTTTTATATATTTGATAATTCAAAAATTTATATCTAAAATTAAAGCTACATATTATAATTGTATTTTTGTTATTCTTTATTTTATAACTTATATTATATATTGATTACTTAAAATATTTTAAATTGTGCTAAGTAGAAAAATTTGTTGTTTCAGAAAAATTTTTGACCATTGTAATAATATTAAAATTTGGCTAAAATATAGGATACTAACTTAGCATCACAAGATTATAAGATTACTAATAGTAAAAATTTTAGAAGATAAGCTACATAAAAAGAATAAAATAGTCCTAAAATGGCAAAAAATGATATAGAGGGAAATTTTGATAAAATAGAAACTCCAAAACTAAAAAAAAAAATGAGTAAGACAACTAAATAAAGAATGCAATCCTTATAGATTTAATAACAGTTTAAACTTACATTGTACCCATTCACTTTAAATAACGAAGATTTATTATTACCTCTAAATTTCCATACCTAAACTAAACCAGAAAAATTAAGGTATAATTTATAAGGCTTATAACTTGCAGTGCAGGCCGAGAAATTTATTAAGTAGTAAATTATACACATGATATTTTAATAAAATAAAGAAAAACATATTTAAAGTATTAAATAGGTAAACAAATATTATAAACAATTTTTACCGATTTTTTAGTATTTAAAAAGGTTATATTTATTAAAAAAGCTTAAAAAATAAATATATATTTATATTTATGATCTGCTTATTTTATAAATTTAGTTTATTATTTTAAATTTTTTAGAATTAGAAAGATTTTGAAGATTTTATAGATAATAATAAGAAATAAATAAATTTGGAAAGAGCAAAATATTTATTACTCACCCCAATAGATACATTAAAATAACTTTAGTTAAGAGAAGATGTTTATTTTAAGTAATTTTTTTTTTAATTTTTACTTAACAAAATAATATATAAATTATAATTTTTTTTATATAATATCTTATAATAAAAATTAAATGATATCTAATAAATTTATAAAATTTAAATTATAGGGACAAACAGGATCATCTTCCGTTTGTAGAACTAAAGTAAAAAATAGCAAGAGCACTGCCTGGATGTCCATAAAAACCGTAGTTTAAAGTTAGTTTAAATGAGAAGTAAAATATAACATTTATTATTATAAATGTTTATTTATAAATTTAATATATATATAACATTAAGAAATAAAAAAAATTATTTTTAGGGAATTTAAAAAGTTTTTCTAAATTTATTTTGACATGATAAATTAAAAAATAAAGCAACTTGAAATTAAAGGTTATTTTAAAAAAACATAAATGCCATTACAATATATAGAATAATCTGATGATAATAATAATGAAAATGATAAAAGAATAGAATAAAAAAAAGTTTGAATTAAATATTTTAATATTAATTATTGTATTATAATTATATAAGATTATAAATTTATGTATAAAAATAATTTATGATAGTATTATATAAATAATATTTTATTAGAATTATAGGTATTTTTAATATCAGAAAATTTAGCAAGCAGTTTAGCTTTTTTCAGCATCAGTACTTTATTATTTTTATTATTAGCTATCAGTTTATTTATTTGAGCCCTATAACATTTATATTTTTTAATTAAAATTTATTTAAATAGTGATAGTATAAAATAAAAAATATAAAGAAAAAATAATATAACAATTTTTACAGATAAATCATTTATATTTTTCATTTAGGAGTTGGGGATATAATGATAACTTTAAAGATTTTTCCCAGTAACTTGATTAAGATGAACATATTTAGGCAAATTCATTACTAATTTTTCATATCTGTGGAAAATCATTTCTTAAATATGTATAGCCTTATAAAAAACAATTTAATTTGTTAAATCGTGATTGTATTTTTAACAAACCCCTTAAAAGACGGCAATAGTGTCTTTTTTAAATTTATCTTTATGGTATATGTTATATTTATCTTTTAGACAATTAAATATAGTTTCCCATATATCTTTATATTTCAAAGAATTTACGTCTTAATTTTATCTCAAAAGGATCAACTGTAATTTTACCATTGCTAAAGAGAAGTGAAAATATTAGTCTTCGAAATATTGCTAAGAATGTTCTTATTTTACATGTGATTCGTCTTAAAATACTTCTTCTATCATAACAAGCGCTTATTTATTTAAACTTTCTCTTTTGCTTAAATTTACCGTTTAAGAAATTTCTTTTCTTATTTTAATCAATTTTTCTCTTACATCCATTTCGTAAGAAGGCACATATATAATACCTGGAGACTTTTTTTTTAATTTCATTAAATAATCTTTGTCTATAAGCCATTTTCCAATATTCATATATTCTAATGCAAGGTCAAAATCATGAGCATCTGCAAAATATTACCCTTAATTTAACCAGGTATCCAATAGCTTACAAATAATTAGTATTAAAAAAATTTTACATATAAATTTTAAAAAGTTTATATAGTATTAATTCGGCGAAAAAAAACTAAATCATAAATAAACATTTTTTTAGATTTACATGCTGGTGGCCTGTAGATGTATGCAAATATGTTTCATATAATTTTTATTAAATTTATTTGAAAATTTAGTCCAAATCACCGTTATAGTGCAGTATTTGTTAAAGTATGGTAAGATGTTCTTCAGTAAAAGGTAATACCTCATCGTATTATTTATTTCTATTTAAAATAATACAAATTTAATGCAAAACATCGCAATATTTAACAGATTTTTTTCCTATTGAATTTTTGTATAATTGAAGAGATTCATAAAAATATTTTAAAGCTTTTTCTTTATCTCTTTCAACTTCAGAAACAAAAATCCCTTATACAAATTTGATGTCTCCATTTAATGCGGTCTTATTAGCCTTAATTAACTTAATCGCTTTTTCACAGTCTATTAAATACCTAAATAATATATAAATTTAAATTAAATTAATTAAATTATATAAAATTAATTTTAATATTACTCCTCAATGTAATCTCTTTTATTATATTTTCCCATTTTCAAGCATGCTTTTATAAATAAAACATATATTTCTATTCTTTATTTTTAATAGTGGTAAATTTCATCTCTTGAATCATAAAGGTCTTGGCACCAAGGTTCTAATAAAATAATTACATTATCAAATTTACTTTATTATTAATACATTTCAGCTTGATATCTAATTATTCTGAGGGTCTTGTAGTCAAATTTGCCATAATTACTGCTAAAATATTCGTATGCTTAATTAAAAGCTATTTATTTTTAATCTTCATCATAATGATCAGAAATTGCGAATAAAACTTCAAATAAATAATCTTCATCCGATTTTTAATATTTTGGATTAGAATAGTCAAAATTATATTTTGCTCTATTGTTTAATAATAGTTTAATTTGGGAAGTAAATATTTCTTTTTAGCCTAAAAGCAAAAAGTATCTCATTCTGTAATACAAATAAGATTTATTTTTAGACAAAGAGATTCCTTTAAATTAATTTTTAATATAAAAATTAATTTACAGTTTAATAACCAATAATTTTAATTAATTAAAATCTTTTTACCTTATTCTTCTAAATCAGATAATAATTATTGACCACAATCAATTAGTTCTAAATCGAGGTACATTTGTAATTCGTCTATAATATTTTCTTCTTTTTCCTCTCTTAAAGCTTCAGCTGGTTCTTTCAATTATTTTACAATAACTTATCTTTAAAATCCATCTATATCCAATAAAGGCTAGACTTAATCTTCTAATTATTAGAACATTTTATCCAGTTCTTCCTAATTTCCCCTTTAAAGTAAAGACTTTACAAACCCAACAACATCTTGTTACAGCTTAAAAAAAAATATATAAGATATATATCATATGGTATTTGAAATAATTTTTAAAATAATAAAAATATAAATTTATTTTTTTCAATTTATTTACTTATTTTTTAATTTTTATATAAATATATATTTATAATATATTTTTTATATTTTTTTTTATATATTTTAATTTTTATAAATTATATATATATTAAATTTTTTATTTATTTTACTGCTTCATCGTAAATAGTACATTTACTATGTTTTTCAACACCACCATAATATATGTCTATTTAATTAAGTTTTTCTCTTTCTGAAAGATGAGGGTATTAATATGGATATTTAGCTATTAATGACATATCTAGGTAAAATGTTTTTCTCCTTTATTTTTCTAGAGCCACGATAGAACTGTGAAGTGCTTCAAGAATTGCTAACCCTAACTATCTGTAACTTTATCTTGCCATGTTTATTCTTTATGATTCTTTCAGATTTAAATAAAAAATTTTTATAATCATTTTTAACATGTGTAAAATTTAAAATAATCATTTATTTATATTAATTTACCCTCTCCGATTAAGTGCCCTTACATATCATGAAATGAAGAAAATTTTTTGGCTTAAACTGATTCTTGGTAAAATATATCCATAAATTTAGGTCTTAAATCTCCTCTAGGTCCCTTAAGATTAATTATTAAATTTTAGCTACCGAAATAAGAAAGTTATATATATATATTTATTTATTTTATGTATAAGATTTTAATTTTACGACTCTGAATAGTTGGATATTATCAATGGTTATATTATTAGGGTAAATATTATTTTCAATCAAATATTTCAGGATTTTATAAGAATTTAGTATTAAAAAGTTAAGTTATAAAAAATAAGTAGGCTCAAACCAAAATCTCTCATTTTCGCCCATTACTTCAGTAAGTTCTCTTAAAGAACAGTCTCCTATTTCGTAAAATAATATATTTTCTTTGTCATCTCTATCAGCACATATACATAAATATTAATTAGCTTTATCTTCTCCAATATTCATATTAACATAGTCTATTTACTATCTTTCTATATCATAATCAAATTTATTTTGATAACATTTTAATGCATATACATTATTGGTCTGAATTTTTTTATCAAATTTTAAAAATATTATAAGCATAAAATTAGTGAATATTTTATTGAAATATATTTTATATAATATTACTTGTTTATGAATAAATTTTAAAGATTTTTAAGACTCTGGAATTTCATGAATTAATTTTAAAAATTTCCAGTCATCAAATTCTGTTTCTTGTTATATGTTATCATCACCAATCATATCTTCTAATGTATGAAGGTATTTATTATTTTATTTTTATGGTGTTACATTTAAATGCACAACGGAATTTAACATTTTTGCCATTAAATATTTCAATATTTAATATTTAATTTATTTTTCTTTTAAATTTTGTTTTATTTTATATTTATTATACAATAAATAAATATTTTATTTGTTAAAATAAAATTCTTGAATACTATGTAAAATAAATTATTATTTTATTTACTCCTCTTAAAGAAAATTTATTTTATTTTTAATTACAAATACTAATATAATTTAAAATAGATATTCTATAGTTTTTTTAAATCAAAATTAGAAGTTTTTACATATTTTTAATAATAAATATATTATTTTAAAATATTATCATTTAACTTATAAAACTGTATAAAAAATGTACTTTATGGTTATATTAGTAAATCTAAAAAATTTTTTATATATTCTTTGAAGATTGAATAATAAAATAATATTTTATTTAAAAAAAACTCTTTTATCCAAATTAAATTTTAATTTTTCATCTTATAGATCTTGTAATTTTTAATTTCATTATTATAAATATGACTAACCACTTAACATATCATTAGTTCTAGATTCCTAATTATATTTAGATTGCTAAAGTTATTTAATTTGTTTTTATTATTATTATATTTAAGCATTTTAATCGAAAATTTGATCTTAGTCTATAAATTCAGGTTCTTAACTGTTGACATATTTTTAAATTTATTAATCATTTTTATTTATATTAATTTTTTAAGTTTAATTTTCGTTGGTGATTTAAGGTTTGTTATTTTTTTTTTCATGTAAATATTTATAGTTGTTTCTTTTTTTAGCATCAAATTTATATTTTTATTATTTTTTTGTACTAAAAAAAGGTGGTAAGATTTATTTCTAATAGTTATTTTAATTTCCTGAATTAAACCATTAATATTATTACTATTATTTATCTTCATCATCCTAATTTTTTTATGTTGCTTGCACAATTGGATTAACTAATCTACTATTATAATTATTAGTTTATACGCTACTTGAACGGCCCTTACCATATAATTTCATCAAAAACTTATGTCTATCGTTATTTTAAAGATATGCTAATTATTTTTATGGTAAATTAATGGATGGAAGAGGACTTTGATTTTTACTATGACTTTTTGGAGTTTATTGGTTAAAATTATTTATACTAACGTTATTAAAGTTACTATATGCAGTTTAATTTTTTATATTAGGGTTTACCACTTAATTTTATGTTTTATTTTAATTTTAATCGAAATTTTAACCTTAAATTTAATTTTAATTAACATATTCGCTGGCTTTTAAGTTACTTTGGTTATTATTAAAAGGAACATTTTAACAAAAATTACTTCCAGTTTTTTACATAGAATCTAATAGTAAATCTTAATTCTGTTATTTTTATTAATCTCTCTAAGAAAATTAGCCTCTTTTTTATTATTTACTTGCACTAAAAGATATATGTGGACATTCAAAACTGGCTTGTAATTTTGATTTTTCATGTTCTATAATTTGTTAGCTTTCTTAGTACAAACTTTGTTCATAAGTTTATAATCTGCTATTATTTTGCAATTTTAGGTTAATACTTTTTTCGATTTCCTGAATTTTTTTCTCATATATTTATTAATTTTCTTTTACTTTTTGCTACTTTTATTAAGCTAATTTTTGTTACATAATTTTGTCCTTCTGTATTTGTTACTAAACCTGCTATTTTCTTTATTGTAGTTTAATTTCTTCTGATTTTTTAATTTCATTTTTGAGAGATAAAGATTGGGATCTTAATTTTAAAACTTCTTAGGCTTTTTACTGCTTTATTTTGTTTTTATTTTCTTTTAAACCAGCTTATATTTTTTCTTTGATTAATCTGGCTTATTTGTAATTTTATTCCTGTTCTTTTTATTTTTACTTTATATATTATTATTTATAAAATTAATTTTCTTGTTGATTTTATTGGTTTTTATAAATTTTTTAGTATTATTAATGTAATCTATTTTATTCTTTTAATTTTTTCTATTTTTGTTATTCAATATAATTAATTTTTTATTTAATCATAGATTCTTACTCTTCAAGCTAATTATATTCTTCCATTATTTTCGTTAGTTATGTTTTTTTGGCATACTTTTCGTATGCATTTGATTAGTTTAATTTTTTATAATATTAACTATCTTTAGATGAATTTTAATGATAACTTTGTACAGAATTCAGACGACTATTTTACATTGAATTCTAATCAGATGAGTTTTATTAAGAAAATTACTTTACTTCGCTACCTTAATGGCCTCCTATAACTCCATTTTCTGGTTATATTTAATATTAAACTTAATACTAATTAGAATTTTATAGTTTAATCTTATTTTTTTAAATTGGACTTTCTTATTAATTTAAGGACTTTTTTAATCTTTGATCAGGAGATAATTAATTTTCAGCATTTAAAAAAACTTAGGAATAATTTTATCCACCATTTTATAATAAATTACTTTTACTTCCAATATCTTATTTTCCTAATTAATCTATTAATTAAAAAATGTTAACTTTATTACATAATATTAAAAAATATTTTTTACCATGCAACTATTTAATAGATGAATATTGAGATCCCCACTAATTATTACTTATTTCATCATATCCCAATTTATTAAGATTATTACCTATTAAATTTTACTCTGAGTTTATTTACTGATTATGATTATTATTTTATGCTTGTGAATTTAGTATTATTTAACTTTATTTATTATCAATATACTCTATTTATTCTCTTTATAAATCATTTTTTTATGTATTTTAATTGTTATGATTATTTTATAAAAGTTATTTAGTTTTTTCTTTTTATGTTATTAGGTTATCTTCCTGCATAATATTACCCTACTCATTTTTATTTATAAGGTTATCATTTTTATAAATAACCGTTTACTTTATTTAAATATTATTTAGTTAATCTCCTTAAATAACCATATTATAATTGTAATATTATTTATAGTCTTAATAATTAAGTTTTTATATTTATATTTAAATGTTAGATTTTTTGTTTTTTTGTTTAATTAATCATTTGTTATTTTTCCATTACAAATTAATGCCTTAGAATATAATATTATTTGAATACTAGGGAAAATTTAAATAAATAAAATTTATTATTATTACAAAATAAAAAGATAACATAACTAATATTAGAAAAATATTTTTTTATTAATATTTTTTATAGTTTTACAAATTAATTTTAATTAATAAATTGTTTCCACCTTATAAATATTATTTATATCAAAATTATATTTCAATATTACATTCATTCTTTTTTTTATTATTATTCTTACATTTTTAAATATTATTCATATTTTTTAGCTTGTTAATCATATAATTTTTACACATATTTCTGATTTTTCTAAAATTTTTTATTAAAAATGATTTTTTTAAATATAACTATATATAATATAATATTATATTATAACTTACTTTATTGAGTTCTTTTCCTTCTTTGTCGTGAGTAGGAATTCCGTGTTCATTAAACTAAGTATATTCGGGATTTTTCAAGAACATTTCTTTGGGATTTATTTTCATCTATAAATTAATAATTATATAAATTATTAATATAATTAGGAAAACAATTATTCAATTATTTTGTATTACTTATTCGAGCTCCTATTACTATTTAAGTAATTTTTCTTTTTCTTTTTTTTCTTTTTCGGCTTGTTATTTGAGTTTTAATTATTTTTTAGCTTCAATTTCTTTCAAAAGTACATCTTTATCCTAAATTTTGTTTATAAATATTTTTTAATAATTTAGTTTAATAAAAATAAGTAAGTTATACTTGCAAAAAAATAAATCGTAATTTTACTTCTTCTATCCACAAACTAGGCTCTCCATTTCTGTCTTCAAGTTTAATTCCAAATTAAGGTAAATCTTCATCTCTAATTTTATCGAAAATTTCAAATAATTTTTTAGGGTTTTTATCACTTAATGAGCTTAAAATATTTTAAATAAAATCTTAGAATAATTTTGCAACTTCAGATTTGCAGTTTTAAGCAGTATCTTTATTTTTTTCAGCTAGTTCTTAAATTTTTTCGAATTCCTTAGCCTAAGAAAATTCTCTTGCCTTAAAAAATATAAATTAAATATCATTTTATTAAAAATTTATAAATATTCTAACTAAAATTTTTACTTAATCTCTAAATTTAGCAATTAAATCAATTTCCTTTAAAAATAGGTCTTTTTTTTAGTTTGAAACATTTCTATCCTCGAAATCGAGACCAATACATTCGAAAATAAATTTAACATAATTAAAAACTTTATTTAATAAAGTCATATTAACATTTTCTTCTTTAAGATACAAATTAGTTTCTTTAATAATTTAATCAATTTCTTTAATAACGCCTAAAGTGTTAAAATTATTTAAAAAGTGAGCGTGTATATTTTATTTTGCATCCATTAATATTTAATTCAATGAAAATTCCTTTTTATTCCATTTTTAGTTATTTCCTATAGAACCTTATCTTTAAATAGCAATAATGGTTCTGAAAAAATTAGTGTAGTACTGGTCTCTAGTAACAGGTTCTTACATGGAATTGAGTTCTAATAAATTACCCCTTAAATTAAATTAAATTAAATTAAATTAAATTAAATTAAATTAAATTAAATTAAATTAAATTAAATTAAATTAAATTAAATTAAATTAAATTAAATTAAATTAAATTAAATTAAATTAAATTAAATTAAATTAAATTAAATTAAATTAAATTAAATTAAATTAAATTAAATTAAATTAATTTAATTTAATTATAATTATAATTTTAATTTTAAAATTGACAATTTTTCATCTCTTTTTTTTATTTACAGTATTTAAAATTTCTATAACTAAATTAAAATAATAAAAAATATAATTACTTTTCATCTTCGGTGTGAGGGGCGTAGTCCATTACTGAATTGTACTAGTGCATTATAAATAATAATCTTAATTATCTGGAGGTGAAGTGTTTTAAAAGGTCTTTTAAATTATTTATTATTTAATATTTTTTAAAAATAATTTAAATAAATTATATTTTTTATGATTATTTAATATTAATTATTACTTTTGATAGTGATAAAGTTCTTAAGACTTTTGGACATTTTTAGTCCATTAATGTTCAAATGTCCAGCATGAATAAAGTAATTAATCCATTAATTTTCTTCTTTGCTTTATTTATTGTAATATGCTTCAGTTTAAGCCAATTCATTATCATGATGAGGGAATCTAATATTATATTTAACATATAAATTTAAAATAATAATATATATATGGATTGCGAAAAATATTAATTAAATTTCGCAATTACTTTAAATCAATTCCTCCCATATGAATGTCAATAGGGAAACCTAAAACATAATTTGCCATAGCAGAACATTCAATGTGCCAACCAGGTCTTCCTTCACTCCATTAAGATTTCCATTTGGGTTCATCAGGTTTGGAAGCTTTCCAAAGAGCGAAATCTCTAGAGTCTCTTTTATCTTTATTTTCTTCTTCTTATTCTTTAGGATCTTTGGCTTTCAATGGGTCTAATTTTGCATATTAATGGTTAGGAGATTCCTAAAATTTAGGTACACTAAAGTAAACAGACCTATTTATTTATTATTTTTTTAATTTGTAACAATTAGTGTAAAGTTAAATAAATAAATAAATAAATAAATAAATAAATAAATAAATAAAATTATGAACTCCTCTATATTTAAATATATTTAAGTACCCATTTGATTCATAGGCGTATCCATTATCAATGATTTTTTAAATAAAATCGATGATTTCGGGCATGTGCTCCGAAACTCTGACTAAAACATCAGGGTAATCTATTCCCAAAGCTTTCATATCTTCCCAATAGTCTAATTCCCATTTTCTAGCAAATTCTGAAAAATTAGCTCCTTATTCATTAGATCTTTAAATAATTTTATCATCAATATCGGTAATATTCATGGCAAAAAAGATATCATAATTAAAATATTTTTCTAAAATTCTTCTAATCATATCGACTGTAACATATGTTCTAGCGTGTCCCATATGAGATGCATCATAAACCTAAATTTAATAATATCGAAAAATAAAAAATTCGTTTGTTAATATGGTTATTAATACAATAAAATTTGATAGATAATTTTATATTTCATATTCTAATATTTATATAGTATAGTCATAAAAAAAATTATTTAAATTAAATTATTTTTATTTAATTTTATACAGTGGGACCACAATTGTAAATTTTCAATTATCTTCCTTTTTAGGGCTTTAATTCTTCCTTTAAAAATTAAAATTTTAATACAATAACATAAATTATAATGCAAATATAAGGAAAATTTTTATTGATTTAAAATTTTTACTAGTTCATTAGGTTTAAAACTATTTTTAACTTTCAATCCTGTTAAATATTATTCCATGTTAAATTATTTTTTAGTTAGTTAATTTGAATAAAAGTAGTTTATTGACTATTTATCTAATAATTAAAATGATAATATTTATTAATAAAATATGGCTTACTTTTGTTTTTTTATTTTTAATATTAAATTATATTTACTTTTGATAAGAATATTGAAAAATATTTTTTAATTTATTTTTTTTAAATTTAATATCATTTATTTATTTTTCAACTAAGTATTTATTGGGCTAATTAGATAATTTTTATCAAAATCAATTCGATTGTATGTAAACTTGATTTAATGAATTATAAAAGAAATTACTAATAAATTAATTTTATAATAAGAATAAATTATGTATTTAAATATTCTTTTATTTTTTTTAATTTTTTTTCTATTTTTCATCAATACGATTTTTTTTTTTTTATATAGTAAATACTTATTAATAAACATATATGTGATAGTTAAAATATTTTAAAAATCCAAAAATTATAAAAATATTTAAAATCATTTTGAATCTTTAACCCCATCAAGCTAAAATTAATTAACAACGTGTAAATTATTTAATGATTCTAGTAGATCTAGATGAATATCATATCTGAAATATTTCCATAAAATACTTTACTTATACTAAAATAACTAATGTATTAATTTTTTTTGATTGTTTTTTTTCCAGGATTTCATGTTTTAAATTAATATGCAATATTTTTTTACTTTTTCATCTTCAATTTTATCATTATAACTTAAATTGTAGTCTAAAATTTCTGTAAATATATCAACGGCTTTTTTTTTCCTTCCCAGTAATGTATACATGTTACCTAACATTATTTTAGTTTCCCAATCATCTGAATTTCTCTAAACATATGTATTTAGAAATTTAAGTCCTTAATCATCCATATTAATACTTATTAAAACTTCACCTTTAAAAACACAATGTAATAAATTTTATTAAAAAAAAAATTTAAATATATTTAAATTTCTTTCTTATATTAATAATATTATGTAAATATAAGTGATAAAATTTTAGTTTATAAAATATAAATATTTATTTTTACCTAAGGCTTTGTAAGCTTTTATGAAATTGGGATTTAAATTTACTAGTAGTTCCAAATGGAATATGGAACGACCATAATCCCTTTATTTTAAGTAAATTTATGATAAAAAATATCTACACTCATAATTATTGGCATTTAATTCTAATACTTTTTTACAGTAATTAATAGCTGTATAATTTTAATTTTGAAAAAAATGAAGTTTTCCAAGATTATTATAAATTTTTTCTTAAAATTCTTTTTTAATTATCGGTAAACCTTTTTCAAATATAGAAATAGCTTCTTAATATTATTATTCAATGTTTAATATGTTACAAATATTTAGATAAGGTTTTTCGTAAAACGGGATTAAAGTTATTGTAATTTTATAGTTTTGTTTGGCCAATTTATCTAAAATTAGTAAAATAAATTAATATAAAAGCAAAATAATTGGATAATATTTTTCTTTATACAAAATCCAATAAAAGCGTGAACTCATATGAAATAAAAAAATTATAAAATTATTTAGTATTTTTTTTTATGTAATAAATATAATTTTATATGGGTTTAATTAATTTTTACACTCGTTTTTTTAATGATATATAAGTCCTTTGTTTAAATAAACTTTATAGAAATATGGATCAATTAATTATGATTCATTAAATTCTTTTAAAGAATTATCATACTATTTTAACTACTAATATGTACACCCAATTTTAAAATGTAGTCTAGCTAGGAATTCAGGATTATATATATAATGATTTTAAAATTATTCTAAGCATTACTTGTAGAAAATAAGAGCGTTTTAAAAATCTTTTTATTGGTAAAAAATATTTCCAATTTAAAATAGCCAAAATTCTTTTTCTAATTCTTCATTTTTATTTTCAAGTTTTTGGTTGTTTTTTTTATCTGTGCTTTAATTTCCAAAAAATATTTTTAGCTATTTTAACTATATCTCAGTAAATTGATTCTATTCAACCACATTTAAATTATTTTATATTAAGTTTACATTAGGAGAATTTATTTGTACCAATTATACTAATTACTGAATTCTTTATTTATATTAAAAATTAGTTTAATTAATTTTAGAATAATAGAATCAATAAAAAAACGGAAATTACTTTTATTAAAAATAGAAAAAAATATTATATTATTTATAATATTTTAATTATAATTTACTATATATTTTCTTGCAATAAAGGTGATTGCCAGTAAAGTTCTAATATCTAATTTTTATGAAAAAACTACTTCATAAACTAAACTAAAAATTATATTTTGTTTGGTTCTACTTATTCCTATAAATTGTTAATGTCTAAATTTAGTAGTTATTTTTTTTTTAATTGATCTTATTACTCTATATTTAGATTATGATTATAAACACCTGTATTTTAGGAAAATTACTTTTACATATCATATTATTCAAAATTTTTAATAAATAAATCATGGTAATAAGATTAAGTTTTACTAAAATCATTAAGGTACCATAATTTTAATTGGGCCATAATATGATATTAGGTATTTTTTTAAAATATAAGGGAATAATGAAGTAATTTAAAATAAGTATACAAATTTTCATACTTTTTGTGCATAACTAATTTTTTCATATTAATATGTTATATGTTATTTTCATTAAAATTTAGTAAAGAATCTAGTCTCTATTAGTATTCTTATATCATTTCATCATTAATATTCTCAATCTGACTGATTTTTGTAATAATTGTTGATATATTTTAATTTATAGTATCTTTAAATAAATTATATTATTATTGTTAATTGGTATTTTATTATAATTTTGCTTTTGTATTTTAAATTATCAATTATTATTATTCTTACTAACTTTGATTATAATAATCAATTTTTTTTTATTTTTATATAAAATTTTTATTTTTTTCTTATACTATTCTTTAATAATTCCTAAATTGGTCATGTTAAAATTGAAAGTTTAATTTAAAAAAAATTTCAGCTAAGAAAAATATATTGCAAGAATCAAGATAACTTATTACATTTATATCTTGATTATTGTTACTTTATACACTATTTATATTATCCATTAATAACCTTTAAAAAACATTAAAAGACTGCTCGTAATTTTTTTAATAAAAGTAAATTTTTCCACTTATTTATCTTAATTTCGTTTATTATGTTTAATCCATTTATTTGTCCTTCTTTTACAATAAACTTTATACATTTACTTGTAAACTTTAAAGCATATGTTCATTACTTTAAATCTAATTTGCCTGACTTTCTATATAATGAATTTGCTCAATTAAATTATCCATGCTATTAAATTATTTTGCTTTTGATGAATTATGCTCAGAAATATTTTTGTTTTTTATTTTTATTTAATTTTTATTTAATTTTGTTTTTAGTCTGTTTTTAGAATTAAATGTTTTTTTTGATTTTGTTTTATAGGAATAAAATGCTTGTTTTAATGATTATTCTAAAATAATAATATTTAAAAAGTAGTATCAGAAATTATATTTTTACAGCATAGTTATAATATTATTATAAAGATAGTAATTATTTATAAAATTTCTATGAATTTCTGATAAATAAATTATTAATTAACTTATTTTATACAATAATTCTTAAATTTTATATATAAATTAATTTTTATGTTTCAATAGTACATATTATATTTTATAAATGAATTGTTTTTAATAAATTTTTCTTCATTATCAACTCTATTAATGCAAATAGAATTAAATTTTGCGTAATTATTTTATTCATGCGATTAAATATCGCTATAGTTACTATTTTCTTATGCTAATTAGAAACTAGATTTGTTAATATAGTTTTTTTTTAATAAATGATCTTAATTATTGTAATTATTATAATTTTATCTACCAGATAAATAAAACCTGTTAGTTGAAGACAAATTTTCAAAACTATTATTTTTATAACCATTCTCGGTATAATAACTATTTTTCATTAATCTTATTTATGATGGGTTTCTCAAATATGTATGATTAATTTTTTTTTATTCATTTCTTTAACTTTAATTATGATATTTTTAGTTTTTTTACTTTGGTTAAATATTTATCTATTTTTTTTATGTAACATTTTATTATTAAATTTATGAGTTTTCATTCTAATAATTTTCCATCATGTAATTTTGTTTTTTTTAAACTGGTATTCTTAATTGTTGAATTAAACTATATTTTTCATCATTTAAGTTATTTTCTTGATCTAGTGCGTCATGAATTAATTTTTATTGTTGATATTATTTTATATTATTTTATTTTCTTGATTTAAATTATTAGTAATCTTTATATTTATTTTTACTGTTAAAGGTTTCAGGTACTAATGAATTTGAAGATTAATTTAAGTCTCTTTCTTATATTGATGTATTTTTGCTTTTATTTTATTATATTTATTCATTTTCTTATAATATAATTTTCTATTATAAATCTTTTTTCAACTACTAACTTAATTGCTAAAAATATATATTTTCTTTTTCTAGAGAAGAATACTTTTATCTTTGTTTCAACTAATTCGTAAATTTTGATTTAATTTTATTCTAATTAATAGAATTTTCATCAAATTATAAACTTTAATTTTAGTATACTTAATTTTCAGAGACTTTCTATTGTTTTGTTTATTAAGTATCATTATTTTATCCTGAATTTTAATTTTACTTTTAATATTTTTATTAATCATAATCGTCTTACATAAAATAATTTTATTAAACTTGAGTATTATTATTTTTTATATCTTTTTTAAAATCCTAATATTCTAAATTATTAGAAAATAATTTATTTTAACCCTGTTTAATTTCATTAGTAGGGATATCGAAAAAATTAATATTTTAAAGAGTTGATTTTTTTATAAACTCTTTTTAAAAATTCTCAAAAGAAATTACTATACAAGTAACATTGTCTAAACTTTTAGAATGCATGCTTTATTCAAGTATAGATTGTGAACATTTATCAGTGAATGAATGGAAGTTAGTTTATTCTTAACAATTTTAACTTATAACTTATTTTTTTAATTAATACCATATATTATCTATTATTTATTCAGACTTAAGTCTGTCAAATACACCATCGCATCCTAAAACTATAAAGTCATAATTATCTTCCAATTTAAATACACTTATTTCTGGTTTTGCTATTACTGCATTAGGATTTCCGCCATATTTTTGCATTTTCGCATGTTTATCACCTATTGTTCTAGACACCTTATATTATTTTTTATAATTATATTTTAATATTATATAATATTTTAAAAATTTATAATAAATGAAATTTACTGAAAGTCGACCAGGTTTCACTCTATATGGAATATCATATTTAACACCATTATAGAAGTAATAATCTTTAAAATTTTCTTTAGATCTAAATTATTATTAATACATTAATTAGAATTGTAAATGTGATAATTAACACAATTATATAATTTTATAAATACTAATAAACTTCACCACCTGCTTGCTCTATTCTGTCAATTTCTAATTCAGGTTTATGATCGTTGGATAAATTTTGTATTTCTTTTCCCAAATTTTAACTTAAAATTGCTCTAGAATCACCAATATTTACGATATAAACAAAAGCATCTTTTTAAATTTTTTTTTTTTAAACTAATTTATATAATAAATTTTGTAAATATATACCTATGAATATAGCTACAAGTGCACATGAACCAGAATTATCTTAGTTTCTATCTGCTTATGCCAAAAACTCGTTTTCGGCTTAAATTACTCCCTTTTATATAGCTTAATATGGAAACTATGGAAAATCACTTTATTACAATATCTATTTTATAAATTTAAAAAAGTTGGCTATTAATAAAGACATATTTATAAACTAATTATAGATATTTATAAAAATTTTCTTTGTTTATATTTTTTATATTTATTATTAAATTTTACTTAAAATTTAAAAATTTAAAATTGGTAAGATTATTACATAATTATGCAGATTCTATTATAAAAAATCGGCACATTTGACTCCTCCATGTCCATCAAATATAGCAAAATAATGTATATCGGGCCAATAATAAGTGCCCTATTTAAAAGATGGCTTTTACAAATTTGTGATTATTTTTACTCTATCTTCATTATAATTTCTGTGTATACCTTAGTGAGATAATGAGGCAAAACTTTTTATTTTATTGTATTTTCTTTCACTTATCTCTCTTTATTCAAATTTATCAACTTCTATAATGTTTTCTTCTTTTTTTTACAAAATTTTGTAATTTTCTTTGTTTGATTGATTTTTTTCAGACTTAAAAAAAGTTAAATCGCTGCTTTGTTGCTGTTTTTTAGGCTTTTATCTAATTAAAAATTATTGATTATATTAAAAAATAAACAATATTTATAATTATTTTTAAGTTTAGTTAAAAAATATTACTCTGATATGCTCTATTGTAAATTGGAGGAAATAAAATTGGTTTTTTAAGCATTTGAATTTTTCGTGGAATAAAATCCTGTATCATTTAAATTATCATATTTTTTATTGTACTAGGTATCAAAATTTGAATACTCTTTCATTGTGTACTATTTTATAAAAAATTAATCCTATTTAATAATTTTTTCAAATACAATAGGATTTATTTATATAAAAAAAGATATTAATGATTAATTACGTTAGCCTAACTAATTTTACTTTTGTAATTTATCTTGTTAAAATTCATAAGTGTATAAAATTTTACTGTTTTTTTTTTTTATTTTGATTTTTTTTTATTTTAATATCAAAATATTAGCTAGCTGTTTAAGAAAATTTAATTAGTTGTCAAGTCGGTAAGTTGTTAAATAATTCATTTATAAATAATATTATAAATTATATAATAGTGTAAAATTAAATTGTTCTGCGAAATATATATCTCATTATAATTAAATGTAATTATAATTTTCAGTTAGTTAAATTAACAAAATATTGGAATTCAGAATTTTAAATATTATTATTTTAATGATCAATACTTATAAAATTTCAGTAAATATTATAATCAAATATAAATTTATGTTATAGTGAGGTTTTTAATTTAATTTTTTATAATTTTTTTTTTTCATAATCAAAGACTATTCTAATGTGGAATTGATCAGAAATTAGACTGACTATTATCTTTATTGATCATATTAATTAGCAATAAAGAAATTTACACAATTAAAATAATTATTAAAAATAAAAAAATTAATAAAAGTAATTAAACCATTGACTGTATTAAAGTTTAAATATTTTTTCATATAATAAATAATGGAATAAGAACAAAAAATGGAAAATTGTTCCAATTGTGGAATTTTGTTAGCAGAAAATAAAATTGATTTACATGAAGCTTATTGTATAAGAAATTGCATAAAATGTGATTTATGTGGTCAATTTTTTTCAAAAGATGTTATGGAAACACATATAGAAGAAGACCATTAAAATGGAAACCAAATTAATGATTAATAAAATATATAAAAGATTGAACATTAGTAAAATTAAGTGTAATTAAATAATAAGTAAAATGAATAATAAGAAGAATCAAAAGTTAATATTTAATAATAATAGTAATAAAATCAATTTTAAAGGTGAGATTTATATAAAATTTAAATTTGTTTCCATTTTTTTAATGATATTTTTAATTTAAAATTAAAATTTTATTGTATAAAAAAAATTTTTTTTGTAAATTTTTGCATAAATATAAATAATTATAGTTTTTTATTATATTTTTACTAAAAAAATGGAAATAAATATTTATTTTTATATAAATAACACCTTACTTAGCTAGTAAATGAAAAAAGAGTGTAAATTATATTTTTTAATATTTTTTATAATATCTAATTTTTAATATTAATTAAATTTTTAGATTCCTCTCAATAAGAAGTTGCACTTTTAAAAAAATTATCTAAAAAATAATAAACTGAAGATGGAAAAGTAAGATGCTCGAATTGTGGAAAATAGATTGTAGAGTCAAAAATTGAAATGCATGAAGGATACTGTATCAAGTAATAACATTTTTTGAAAATTAATATTTAAATAATAATTTTTTTGAAAAAAACTTTTTTTTTAATATATTAAAATAAAGAAATTGTAAAAAATGCCCATATTGTAGTGAATTTATGACTGATGATATGTTAGAAGAACATATTGAATAGAGTCATGTAAAATGCGCATATTGCAACAAAAGAATTGACGTAAATTTATAAGAAGCTCATTAAAAAGTTTGTTTAAAAGGAGGCAGAAAGTGTAGATTTTGTGACGTATTAAAATATAATATTTTATTTTTATAACAGATAAATTATTTTATAATATTATTTAAAAAAGGTATCAGTTTAATTGGAAAAATTACCTGAACATGAAGAAAGATGTGGAGCACAAACTGATAATTGTTTATATTGCTTTAAATTCATATTAAAAAAAGAAATGAACCTTCATGATGTAATTATTTTTTTTAATTTTATTTACATTTAAACTTAGTATTTAGTTATTTAAATAATTTTAAGAAAATCTGCCCTATGAAAAATGAATAATTCACTTTAGCTCCGCTATTAAAATAATAAAGTGTAGTTAAATAATCAAAACTAGATTTTTTAAATGATTTAAAAAATGAAATAATTATTTTTAGTGAATAATCTAACATTTCAAAAGGTATAGTGCATATAATAAAATTTATTTATCATATTAAATTTAACATAATTAAAATTATTTAATAATAATAAAGGACAGGCAATTTATTTATTTAATGAATATGGTTGGGATTTAGAAAAATCGCCTATATTTCCTACGCTTGCATTTGCCCCTTACACCAAAGAAGAGTAATAATAATAAGACTAGGGAAAAAATTTATCTAATTGTTTAGTTTGTTTATAAAAATTAGGAGAAAAAAATTTTTATGCTCTTAGATGTGGACATAGAGCGTGTGATGATTGTTTTAAATAATGGGTTTTGAATTCTTTTTAAAATGGTCCATTATGTTTAGATACAAAATGTTTGGTATTAATTTATTAAATAATTATTTATTTATTAGTAACTTAAGTCGATTTTTAGATCAAAACGTAATTATTAAGGGACTATTTTAATTTAAAATTATTATTGATTTTAGTTTACTTATTTTTATATGTGAAATAATATTAATTAATATCAATATTTTATTGAAATATAAATACCCCTGAATATTTAAGTTTTGTTCCAAAAAATTTTTTCATTTATGTAGTACTTTAAATTATATAAACTTCATTTACATAGATCATAGTTTATTTTCAAAATTAAATATAATTTTATATACTTTAAATAGTTTGATGGGTGTTAGGAAAGAGTTGGTCCAGAAGGCTTCGAAAAATATTTGTAAGAAAATGAAATATAAAAATATTGGGGTTTTGTATAATAAAGCGCATTACATACTCATCCTTATTTTTTAATGTGTCCAAATCCTAAATGCTAATCGATTTTAAGATAAAAAAGTTTGGGTTCAGAGGAAAAAATCCACATGAGAAAAAAGTAGTTTAACGCCGTATGTGATGAATGTTAGGTATACAATATAATTATAAATTGTAATAATATTTTATAAAAAAAAATTTATGACTTTATTTAAAAATCAAATAGGATACATTTTGTAATTTATGTAATGAATAAGCTCATAAACCTTTACAGTGTACAGTCTATTCTATATTCAAAAATAAAAAATAAAACTTAGTTTATAATAAATGTTATAAAAACTTTTTAAAAGAATAAAGTGAGGTATAAGTTATTAAAAATAATAAATTTAAATTTATTGAATAATAGACTAGTAAATTAGAACTTGGAAAAATTCCCGAGTAATTAAACTTTTTAAGTTTTGATTAATTTTCTGAGGTTTACTTTAAATCGTATTCTCTTATACTGGAAGCTTAAATTGTATTAAATAAATATAAAAAAATATTTTAATCTTAAAGTTAAATCCTTTTTTATAACATTATAAATTTTTTAATTTTTTAAAAAATATAATTAAATATCTAGATTTGTCAATGGTGTAATATAATTGATCTTTATTAATTATACCCATAACCAGTAGTTTAAATTTGGGTGGAACAACAGCTTAAAAATTAAATTAAATCGATAGAAAAAATTTTATGTAACCCAGAATTTTCTTTAGACGAATTTAATCATCTAAAATAATTGAAAATTACGTAATGCACTTTAATACTTTTTTATCAATTTTCAATTTTTTTTACTCGCTTTTTTTTTTTTTAATTATAAAGTAGTATTTGTTTCTAATATTTATATTGAAAGCAATAAAATTTAAGTATTAATTTTACTATTTATTTTTATTATTAATAAAAGATAAATCATAACATTTTTTCAGTATGATATTATTGTTTTATGTATTTAATAAATTTTAAATAAGTGTCTAGTGTAATTATTTATTAATTTTTTTAAATATATTAATTAGAATAAGTAAATTAATTAAAGACATATATGAAGCATTTTAAGGAATATCTTAAAAAAAAAATCTAGATCCTGAAATCGTAAATAAAGTGTTAAATGATCATATTAATTTAATTGACACAGTTGAATAAGAAGAAGTGAATCCTTTTTAGCCCTCTAACGAAATATAAAGAGATTAGGAAGAATAAGATAAAAAATAACAGGAAATTGCAAAAATAGATGAAGAATAATAATAATAGGATAAATATTTTAAAGAGTTAACTGAAGTTAAATGTGTTGAATGCAAAAAAAATAAGGCTACTATAGAGTAGTAGTATTGTAATTAATGTTTTAACTAACTTTATTGCTATAATGAAGATGATTACGAATATGATGATGATAATGATTATAATGATGATATCAATGATGATGATAACGATATTATGGAAGAAGATAACTAATAAAATATAAAAAATGAAATTAAGACAGAATAAGAAAAAAATAATAAAATGGAATTAGAGGAAGATTAATAATATCATAATATTAAGTAAGATATGAATTAAGAATAATTATTTAATGATAAAAACAAAGAGACAAATAATAGAGATCAAGGATAGAATATCGAACAAAATAAAGAAGAATAAAAAATTATTGAAAAAAAAGATAAAGAGTAAAATTAAGATTAGGAAAATCAATAATAAGATATTTAATTTAATTAATAAAATTAAAATTAGATGTGCCAAATTTGTAATTCTAATAAAAGCACCATGGATGGGGGATATTGTGACAATTGCTTCGAGCTTTGTTTTGGATGAAATTTTATTTTATAAAAAATATAATATGTATTTGCGCATTTAATTATCCTAAATTCTAATAATTATTATTTTTAATTTATACTATAATTTAATAATCTTATTAATATATATAAAAAAAACTATAATTAATTAAAATTAAAATATGTTACCCCTACTAATTTATTTATAAATTAATTATAAAAATCAGTTTTTTTATTTTATTTCCAAAATAAATTATTTGAAAATTAAACTTAATTACTAATAGTAATTTTTAATATTATAAATATATCTTTTATAAATAATATTATCCATTTTGATAAATTAATTTATTGTATTAAAGATAGTTTTAAAAATAAATTTACTAATAAATATTTTGACTTAAATAAAATCAGTAAATATAAAAAACAAAATAAAAAATGGAAGTAGTATAGAATACAAAAAAAAATTTTCTACTTTTATAATTATTGTATAGGTCAAATAAAGTTATAAAAATTTGATGAAATATATACTATTTTGAAATAAATAAATATTTTATAAAATAATTGTGAATTCTAAACTTTATTAGTTGTCATTTTTATATATTAATATCAAATATATTTATGTATTATATCAATCCATTCTAACTATAATCTATAAAACTATTATCTTCTTTGATTAATGATAATTCTTCAATTTATTAAAAAGTATATCAAAATAATTTAAATAAAAAAAAAAAAAAACTTTAACTAAAAATTAAATTTGTTTTGACAAATATTAATGGAAATTAAGAAAGATAGCTTTTTTTAAACCATTATAGATTTAAACAGCAAAGTTATAAAAAAAAATAACTAATATTTTGTAGAAGTTTGTTGCTAATATAATTTTCATAAAACAAATACACCTAAAAATAATTATTATAAATGCAGGTTAATGGAAATAAAAAATTAAATAAATCCAAAAGTTTAAGAGAATGAGAATAACTGTAAAATAAATAATAATTTATAGAATAGCTAGTGGGAATATTCCCAAATAATTGAACTATAAGGAGGTAAATAATTATAATTTTAAGAATAAAGAATACTCTTTTAACATTTGATAGATTAGAAAATAGATAAATTAATCTTAGATAAGTAAATGCAATTTAAATCTTAAAATATTTCAAATTAAAAAAACGATTTAAATATCATTATTGAAAAATAATTTGAACTAAGCAATGAACATATAAACAAATAATATAATAACATTTCAAAATTAAATTATGATTAAATAGGTGATGAATTATGTGATTAAAATAGTATTTTATAGTTATAATAATTAAAATTATAAAAAAATGAGTATAATTTAATCAATAATATAAGAAATACAACAAGTTAAAAAGATGAAAATTAAAGTATATATTAATAATAGATTTATAATTAAATATAGCATATAAATATTGAAAACCACGAGAAATTAATGGAATTATTAAAATAATATTTAAATAATGATACAGTAATACAATTATTTAATAAAGATAAAAAAAAATAATAAGAAGAAAACTTGGACTATATAGAGCACTTTAATATGTTATTTTAAAAAAATTAAAACTTTAATAATTCAGATTTAATTATGCCTAAAAAATTTTTAGAATAAAAATAGAAGGTTTAAAATTAAAATATAGAAATTTCTCCCCCAAGTGATTTGCATTAAAATTCTAATTAAATTTCTTAACAAAAAAAATAATCGAAATTTAGGAACAAAAACAAGCTGGTGCTTTCAAGAGTCGTTAAATTTTTATGTGATAAGAATCTAAATAAATTACATATTCCTCCAAAATTGATGAGAAAAATATCAGGAATAATGAAGGGGGCTAAAAATTCGGCAAAAACAGAAGATCATATTAATCTAACAGGAAAGGTAAAATCGGACCTTTTTAATCATTCTCATTATAACGCTTTCTTTTTATATTTAAATGAAGAAAATATAAGTAAAATGGAATAATAAAATGGATAAGTAGACCTAAAGTTACATAAAAAACTATATAAATATAATATTAATAAAAAAATAGATAATCTATCTTTAGAAGAAAAAAAAAAACATTATGAAATTATTGAAAGCATTAATTTTATTAAGTTATGTATATTCTGTATTATAAATATGTATATGAAAGAATACTTTATGTAATTTTGTAAGTTTTAACTTGATAAAGAATATGATATTAGAGTTTATTAAGGTATAATAAAAATGTTAAAAGGAGAATATGTATAAAGATTTTGAAAAATTAAATCTTTATTATATAAATAATAATAATATACTTTTCTAAAATTATAAAAAAATTTAATTGATATCTATATTATATAATTAAATATTCTATAAACTTATATTATGTATAATAAATAAAAAGAATTATAATAATAAACAAGAAAGAATATAATAATAAAAAAAAACTTTTGTTAGAATTAATTGTTTTTGCTTTCTTTGTAATATATTTATTTAAAAATATAAATTTTTTTTATTAATAATTTAAATAATATATATCAAATGAAATCAAGGTATAAATTAAAAATGTACTTATTATCAAATATCACATGTTTAGAAAAAAATTAAATAAATTTTATCATTTTAAAATTCATTTACGATTTTTTGAAAATTTGTGGACAGTGATTTTAGTAAATTAGAAATATTAAATTTTTTACTACAATACTAATTATTATTTATTATAATATATTAGTTTTAACAAAATGTATATTATATTTGACTGAGATAAAAAGTAATTTTATATCAAAATAGAAAAATTAATAAAAAAAAAAAATATAAATTTATTAAGCAATATATAGAAAAAATTTATTTTTAAATAATTATGAATGTATAAATTTTGGATTAAAAATGACTTAATAATGCTAGAATAATTAAAAAAGTAAAAATGTATAAAATATAATCACGGGTGACGCGCCCTCGGTTTAGGGGAGGGTACCCTGGTTTTAGCATGAAATAATAAGCCCGCCTTGGAATATTCCAAGGTGGAAAATAATATTGTTTTAACAAAAATTGTATTAGTAAATACTAGTATATATTTATATATGCAGAATTTTAATATATAAAATAACCATAAAAATGGTAAAAATAATCAAAAAATTAAAATAATTATTATTATAAAGTGTAAAATACTTTTATTAAAAATAAATATAAAAATCGAGATAAATTATATTCACTTAAAAATTTTCAAATTAATTTTTATTTATTTAAATATTTCAATTTTCCTATAAATTTTGAATTTAATAATTTTTATTTGAAAAATTAAAAAAAAAAATTAAAAAAATTCCTACCCTGGAAAACACCTATGAATTATATAATGGTCACAAATTTAAAAGTTCTTATAAAATTTAATTTATTGAAATAAAGTTCTTTTTTTAGTTTTCGCCCAATTTTTACTATCTTTAATAAGTCTATCTAGCGTGTGATATACTGATTATTTATAGAATATATAATATTTATATATAATATTAAATTAAAGCCCGTTTATTTTATATTTTTTAATAAATCCAACTACTAATTATTTATTAATAATTATTCATATAACTATTTAAAAATTATAAATATTTGCTATATAATTAGTTTATTCAACTTTTGTTTTTTTAATATTATAATTGGTAAATTAATATAGTTTTATGAGGAATTTTATACTAATTCCAATTTGATAGTATATTTTTTGTAATTTCAATTCCAACATAGGTACTTAATATCACTAAATTATTTATTTCCTATACTAAAATATTATGGTTTATTTTAAGATTTAAAATAATTTACGTATTTTAAAAAATATATTATTATGCCTTCAAAATATACCATATATTTATATTTAAAAATTTAAATTAATATAGAATAAAAATAAATAATAACATTAAAAAACAAATTGAACAATTTTAAAAGAAAATTAAAATATTTTATAATCAGCATAAAAATTCACTAGTATTAAAAGATTTTAAAAAATTATTAAAATAATCATCAATTTTTACATTTCAATGATATTAGTTTTATAAAAAAGCTTTAGTAAACATTCAAATGAAAAAAATGTAAGAATATTTATCTTATAAAATTAATTTTGTAAAGTTTATAAATCCTTCACTATTTTATTTTAACATAATAAATAAAGTTATAAACTTAATCAGAATTTTAAATTTTTTTTTCAAATATATATATTAAAATATAATAGATAATGAATATTGTCATTATTGTATTCAAAAAATTAATTTAAATTACTAAGATATAAAACTTAAATTAAAGTATTTAAATTTAATTATAATTATTGTAAATTTACTATTGAAATTTTTTTCCTATATAAAATAAAATTTATTAATTTTTTTCAAAAAGGAAAGTACTAAAGTATTGTTTTATTTATAATTAGCCCTCTAATTCTTTAAATAAAATTACAAATTATTTAATTTAATCACAATAAATATAAAGCTGACTTCAATGAAATTATTATTTAAAACTATTTAATTATATTAATATAATATTAAAATAAACTTGTAAATTATTAAAAATAAAAAAATATTAATTTTTAAAAAATAATTTATTCAAAAAATTAACAAATGTAATAATAAAACTATAGAGATAATCCAATTATTCCAAAAGAATATGCATATGCTAATAGAGAATTAGGATAAAAATGGTGGGATTATGATAGTTTAGATATAGTATATGGAAAGGTTGATTTTTATTAAGCTATTAAAAAAATTGGTAGAGGAAAATATTCAGAAGTATTTGAAGGTATTTATAAAATAAATAAATAAAATTAATATTAAAACGAATAACTTATTTTAAAAAATATGATTATTAATTTATTTATTTTTTTTAAATTAAAGGAATTAATTCTTTAAATAACGAATAATGCGTTTTAAAAGTTTTAAAACCTATCAGAAAGAAAAAAATTTAAAGAGAAATTTAGATTTTGTAAAATTTATCGGGAGGACCCAATATTATATAATTATATGATATAGTTAGAGATGAGGATAAAAAAACAACTACACTAGTTTTTGAACACGTAAATAATGTTGACTATAGAGAAATATATCCATCATTTACTGATATGGATATCAGATACTACTTATATTAGTTATTAATGACATTAGACTTTGTTCACTCTAAAGGAATAATTCATAGGGATGTAAAACCTCATAATGTTATGATAGATCATAAAGAAAAAAAATTAAGGTAAAAATAACAATATTAAAATTGTAGAATATAATATTTTAGTAGAATTTTTATGTAATATTGATTATATAATGAAAGAAATTATATTATTAATAAAATTAATATAATTTAATAGATTAATTGATTGGGGATTAGCTGAATTTTATCACCCTGATAGAGAACTCAACGTCAGAGTTGCTTCTAGATATTATAAGGGGCCCGAACTTTTAATTGATTATACCGAATACGACTATTCATTGGATATATGGTCAACTGGTTGTATGATGGCTGGAATGATATTTTAAGTAGATACTTTTTTCAAAGGAACTAGTAATGAAGATTAATTAGATAAAATTGCCAGAGTTTTAGGAACTGAGGATTTATTAAAATATATTTAAAAATACGGGTGCGAATTAGACGATAAATACGATGGAATTTTAGGAAATCACAAAAAGAAATCATTTAAAAGTTTTGTTACCAAATAAAATTAACATTTAGCACATGACTTAGCACTTGATTTATTATCAAAAATGTTAGTATATGAAAATTTGGAAAGAATTACTCCTAAAGAAGCTTTATTGCACCCTTATTTCGAACCTATTAGAAAATAATTAGGACATGATATATCATTCTAGAAAATGTAATAATAATAAAAATAAGCTTAATAATAAAATTAAAATGTTAAATAGCAATGAAAGTGTTAAAATTTATCTGGATGATTAAGTAGCTATATTATTATTTCACATTTTTAATAACTTTGATAACTTTAAATTTTTATAATATATTATTAAATTAATTACAAATAATACAAGTAAATCAATATAAATTTAATTTATAATAGTATAATTCAATTCTTTATTTAAAATGAGTTTTACAATTGGATTGTTAGTATAAAATATTTAAGAAATTAAAAATTTATAAAATCAAATAAATATAAATTAAAAAACTAATAAGATTAATTTTAAAAAACAAAATTAATTTTAAACATATCAAAAATAAATTTATTCGAATTTATTTGAATTCCAATTAAAATCAATGAATTCTTCTATATCAAATTCACTTTCTTTTTCTTCAACTATGCTACCAAATAAATCATCTTTATTAAAATTTTTTTCATCAAAGTTAACACTATCGTAATCTTATTCATTGTTATACTATTATTATAATTATTAAATTTATTTATTTATCTATCCATTAGTGGCAAATAATGGACTGGGTTAATGAATGCTATTATTATTAATTTACAAAGAACTTTGCCTATTTTATTAATACCTTTTTTAATAAATATGATTATAACTTTTACTCATTGAACTTATAGACCTTAGTCTTTTTAAATTTTATTCAGTATTGGAAACTAACTCCATTAATTGACAAAATTCAGTGAAATCTATTACTCCATTATTATCAGTATCAGCCTCTTTTATTAATTCTAAACAATTTTTAATTTTAACAATTCTTGTATTTATTTATATATTTATTTATTTAAAAACTTATTTATAAAATTTATATAAAAATAAAATATTTAAATTTTTATATTTAAAATACCTAGCCAAACTTACTCAGAAACCTATCCTGCTCCTTTTAAAATATGTTTTATTTCATCTAATTCGATTGTGCCAGAATTATCAGCATCGATCATACAAAAAACTTTTCTTAAGTTTTCTTTAGAAAGTAGGTTTTTTTTGTTTACTGTTGCCATTATAAATTCTGTATACTTTAAATATTAATTTTTGTTACCCTCTAAAATTCTATTTACTTCCCTTTCTGCTCTATATTTATCGTTATACATATTTTAAAAGCCTACAATTATTAATATTCAAAATATTATAAATTTATTTTTTAATATAATATATTAATATATAGAATATATATATATATTAAATACCCTAAATTAATTCTTCTCTGGATAAAACTCCGTCATTATTTGCATCTAATTGTTTAAATGTTTCTAATAAGTCTTCCTTTTATTAATTTGTTACTAATTAATTAACAATAAATGTCAATAATGCCGACTGTAATTTTCCTTTGTGTCTAAAAACCTTTAAATTTTTCAGACAAGATTTTAATTAAACTTTTGCTGAAAGTTAAGAATTATCATATTTTTTTATCCAATAAGAGGATAAGGCCTACTCTGCCGACAGCCTTTTATTTATGTCTTTTTCCATTAGTTATTTTATAAAATTTTTAGCTTCTTATGATATATGTTTCCATTCCTTTTAATTGAACTGTAATTTACTTGTTTAAACATTATGCATAATTTCTTCATCTGTATTTCCCCTTAAATAATTAATTAATTAGAAATATTTATTATTTACTACTTTTATTATCAAATAATTTGAAATATAATAACGTTTAAAATTTACATAAATGGAGGATAACCTACTAATAAAACATATAATATAACACCTACACTCCATAAATCACACTTTTCCGTATAAAAAGACTGCTATTGTATAACTTCAGGAGCGACTATATATTAATTTTCAAAATTATATTAAAAAAAAACTTTATTTCTAAATATAATTATCATTATTATTACTTAATAATATTTATTATTTTACCATAATAAGGCGTTCCTATAATTCCTTTTAATATATTAACTTTAGAAAAATCTGTTGATCCTCCAAAATCTATTAATTTTAATAATTGTGTTTCTTTGTTGGCGAACAAAACATTTTCAGGTTTAAGGTCCTATTAAATATATAAAATACTAATACTTTGCAGTATTTACTTATATGATAATTTTTTGTTTTATTCATTAATTTTTTAGGTTCTATTATATAAAAGATTAAAAAATTTCATGTGAAAAATTGCAATTGTATGTTTCTTATTGTAATAAAAATATATATTATTTATAATCAAATATACCCTATGTACTATTCCTCTTTAGTGGCAAAAATTAACTCCTTACAAAATTTATTTAATAAAATTGGCAGCTGTTTATTCACTAAAGTTTCCTTCATCGCATATTCTTTTAAATAATTCACCACCTTATTATATAACATAATAATTATCACTTTTTATTTTGAATTAAAGCTATATAAAAAAATAAAAATATTTTATAACATTACCTGTACAGAGTTCTGTTATTATATAAATTTTATTATCATCTTCATAAACATCTACTACATTTACAATATTAGGATGGTCTAATTTTTTCAAAATTATAAGTTCTTCATGTAATCTGGATAGCTCACTTTAGGAAAGAGTTTATTTATTTATTATTTTGCAAGCTCTTTTTATATCTGAAAACTTATGAATAACTATTTTAACTTCTGCAAAGGCACCTTCACCTTTATTTTATAAATGATTTATTAATATTTTTTATATATTATATTTAAAAATACAGTTAAAAATGTAATTATACCAATTATATCATCCTCGTTTTCGAATTTGTAATTTTAAAATAAAGTTGAATTCTAATCTAATTGCACGAAATCCATGGCACTAATTTGGAATTCGTTAATACTATTTATAGGTCCTCTTTTTATGGAATTTTAATTAATAAACTTAAAATTTGATTTTTCTATTTATACAGTTTATGGACTGTAACTTTGGTTTTTGTTTCCCATTTTCTTTTTCTGCACAAAAAATTTACTTTATTTTTAATTCTATTTTTTATTTATTTTTTCGCGAAAAATTATTATTATTATATTTTATTAACTATTTTATATAAAAATTAAAATTTTTTAATCCAATTTAAGAATAAAAAACGAGTTAGATCATTAACTTATCATTTTTATCAAAATTTACGATTTATATTTATATTTTTAACTAGTAAAATTATTTATAAAACTTAAAGTACATTTTTTAAAAAAAGATTGGATCACTAATTTCAAACATAAACTAGAAAATTTTTTGCATAATTTGATTTACTTTTGTAACTTAATACAAAACTAAAATATAACTAATATTATAATTTTATTATTTAAAAAATATACTAAATTTTTTAATTTTTAAAAGATGAATTTGGAATTAATAATTTACAAACTTAAAAATTTCCTATAAAATAAAGTTATAATATATTTATATAAATGTGTGTGTGTTTGTCTGTATATAAGTAATAAAATCAATTTTTAAAAACCTGTTAGTATTATTTTTGCACATCTTTATCTAATCTTACAAAATTCACTTTTTTACCAGGTGAAAAAATATTTTGGTTACTATTTATTTATTATAAATTGGAGTTTTAGAAATATTATTTAGTTTTTTTATTATTTTCGAAATCTTAATAACCCTACTAAATAAGTCCATCTTTCATGGCCGCAGGTTTAGGTCTATTCTTATATTTTTCTCCAAATGATATAGGCTAATATTTTTTTTTGGGATTTTAATTTTCCAAAATTTTTTTTTCCCAATTTTTTCTTTGAATTTCTTCTTCTTCTTATTCTTATTATTCTTATTCTTCTTATTCTTAATCTTCTTTTTAGTTCTCTAAGTTAATCAGACTAGAATTTATGGAAAAAGTTCTTTTTTTGGTATAATCGTTATTTAGACTGGAATTTTGAGATAAGTAATTTTGAAAACTGTCGGATTTTTGTTCTTAAATTTAAGTTATACTTTTTTTTTCGTTAGATAAACTAATTTAAATTTTTTGCTGATTATTAATACCTTTTTTATTATGTTGTAAAAGAACTTTGTTTTATGATTAAAAATTGTCGTCCTTATTTTTAGCTGTCGTTTTTTAGGTAGAAAAGTTAGTGTCCTTATTATTTTTGCTGTTATAGCTTGAATTTAAAGATTTTTTTTTTAATTCAATTAAATTAAGAAGACTATAATTTTCCTTTTTTTATTAAGGTTAAAGTTAAATTCTGTCACTAATATCATCGTATACTGTTTTTTTTTCATTTTAAAATGCACTGTAACTTGTGTTTTAATTATCTTGATTTTCATTTAATTATTACTTCTCATTTAAACTTTCTTATATTTCCTATTATTAACTTTAACTTAAGTTATCTTAATTAGTAATTTTTTAATTTCTTTATTTATCTACTTTTTACCATTTTTTCATTTCTGGGTAATCATAAACTGATTTTGAACTGTATCTAGATTTTTATTTTTCTTCTTTTAATTATTTTTCTTTTGAAAGTTTTTTGTGTTTTTCAAGTTCTTTTGATAATTATTACAGTGTACTTTTATCATAATTTGATGTGTAGGAATTTTACATTTTATCTGATTATTGATTTTGAATCATTATTGATTATTTTTGAGCTAATTCTTGCTCTAATTAAGAATTTCTTTCTTTTTCTTCTTCAATTTGGTCTACAGGAATTTTACTAAATTATTTAGGGAATATTTCCTCAGAAGAATTTAAAGACTTAGCTTACTATTATAAAATATTTTAAAGTTCTTTTAATTTCTTTTAGTAAGGAACTGGCTCAAAAATTTTAGAAGAATTGGTTTTATAATTTTCGTAATCAGACATATAGGAATTACTTGATAACTTTGATAAACGTTCATTTTGAGATTATTAATGTTAATTATTTTGTAATTTAGCAAAATTTTTATTTGATTCGTCATCATTTTGATTTTAATTATTTAATGAAATGTTAAGATTTTTATAAAAAATTTCATTATTATTTTTTTTAAATTGCGTATTAGGAGTTAAATTTTTTAGATCTATATCCGTTTAATTTATTTTGTATTTTTTAGATAAACTTCTGAATTGCAAATTTTTTTTTGTATTATCATATACAGATTTATTAATAAATTTTGAAAGTTCATGATTATTACTAGTATAATATTTTAAATTCGCGTAATTGCTTAAATTTCTTTTATTTCTATCAGTATTTTATTAATAAACGGAATTACTTCTTTTACTTATATTTGAATTAGCTTTGTCCCAATTATGGTCAATAGAATAAAAATTACTTTCTTTTAAATTAAATTTAAAATGCTTTCTTTCCTTTTATCCAAAAATTCCATCATGATGAACATCTTTTAATTTATTCGTAATTTTACAAAAAGTATCTAAATTTTCATTGAATTTCCCCTAAGTAATTGTCCTATTTCTGCTTAAATTGTCTTAGGTTATTAAAGGACATTCAAATGAATAATTATTAATGGACTTAATTTATTCTGAAACTCCTCTTATTTTTCTGTCTATTTTAATTTGTTCTTTGTCGAATTTTTAATTTTACAATTAAACTTAGTATTTTCGATCTTTATTAAATAAATTGGCACCTAAGTTGTTTAGGAAATATTATTCTTGCTATTTTTCTATTTATTATAATTTTTCCTAAGATTTATCATTTAATTTTAAATCATTTAGTTTTTCTAATCTTTATTTTAGTTAATTTTCATAACTATTATCATTTTAATAATCAACAAGTCTTTATTGACCACAACTTTCGGCATATAAAGAAAAGGATTTTTAATTATTAATATTTTTAAATTTATCTTTATTTTCTGAAGCATTAATTGTATTTAGTATTTATTGTTAATATTTCACAATTGCATTTGCTTTTTTAACTTCTTTATTCATATTTTCTTCTACTGTAGTTTCAATGGATGCAGCTTTTTTTTGAGATTCTAGCTTTTTTAATAAATTTTCGAAAGAATATTCCATAACATACTTTTTAAACATATCAAATCCATTCTTGAACTAATACGAGTAAGGAACAAGTTCATCATTTAAAACTTTTTCTAGCTGAGATTTATGTATAGAATAAATTATACCATCTTATAAGCATTCTGTTGTCATAAGTTTATTTTATTCTTCGAATATACATTCTTCTCCAAAAAATTAAAACTTATCAAAATAAAATTCTTTAAAATATTTGTATTTTCTTTGTTATTTTAAAGTTAATCTATCAAAAACATACTAAATAAATGATCTTTCCCCACAAAATTTTCCCGAATAAACAAGGTATAATTTATTATTTTTTTATCTTTAGCTATATATTTTTTGCCCCTTTTAAAAAACCTCTTTTCTCATAATTCTTACAATAGATGATTAAACAGTTTTTTCTAATTTTTCATTAATATCAGAAAAAAAGGGTAAAGATTTTTTTAAAAGTTTTATTTTTTCTTAACCTCCTAAATAGTACAAAGTTTATATTAATGACATACTATATTCTTCTAACTATAAATATAATAACAAACAATCGCCGCTACTTTATTT
Organism: Pseudocohnilembus persalinus; assembly: GCA_001447515.1. NCBI lineage: Eukaryota > Ciliophora > Oligohymenophorea > Philasterida > Pseudocohnilembidae > Pseudocohnilembus > Pseudocohnilembus persalinus. The sequence goes on from LDAU01000122.1 coordinate 125,212, forward strand.
TTAAGTCCTTATTCTGTAATCTAAATAAGGTATCTACTAATTAGAATTTGCACCTATTTCTTTATTATAAATTTATTTATATTATTTGCAAGGGGCCTGTAAAAGTAGGTGGTGTCCTATTTCTTAGCCTTAATTTAAAATTTTTTCATCTTCTTGTGTTTATTTTAAAACTTGTCCTAATTAATATATATATATAAAATTAAAAAATAAATAATTTAATTTTTTAAGGAAGAATGAATATTTTTTTTAGAATTTAAAAATTTTCCTAATAATATTATTATTATATTTTTTACCTTCTAAAATTAGATAAAATTTTTTGGTAAGTTCCTCTAACTTTATTCTTTAATTTCCATATAGTTGTTAAATTTTTAAAAATCTTAAAGCAGATCTAAAAATTTCGGGAGGGTGATTTTCTTATAAATTTATAAAAAATTGGAAATTTAAGGCACAATCTTACAATATATTTAAATCGGAATCTGACCTATCATATGGGTGCACTTTTTCTATTATATTTTTGACAGTTTGAATTAATTTCGGACTTAGGTCGGTCATATGCAAATTTTTCGATAATTTTTAAATTTATTTATCTTTTAAACTAATTTTTATTTTTGTTTATTTATTCAGTTTCCTTTAGGTAATATTCTAATTCTTTTATTTTAAAGAACTTTTAATTTATTAGTGATATTTTTATTATTGCATTAATAAAATTAATTAAATTCTAAAACATACCTTAATATTAGTTTAAATAAAAATTATTTTATTTTAAATTTATTATTTTTAATGTTACAATTTTTAAAGATTTAGATTACGTTTATTTTTTATTTGTACACATATTTAAATTTGATAAAATAGATTTTTAATGGAATAACAAGAATATGATATAAATAATACAGCTTAATCTATTTCACACTTATAAAATTATAAAATTTTAATTATTTATAATTTAACCTTTAAACTTTAAATCTAGATGATATTAGAATTTATAATTTTGTTTTAATAAATTATAAATCAAATATTCGATAAAAATAAATAATAAATACAATTGATAATATACTATGAATAATGGTAATTAAAATCTAAATTATTATGATCATAATGATGCTATAGCAAAATCATACATTTATTAAGAGGAAAAGTAAATTATTTTAGATGATGACCCCAAAATTTAGTTCAAAAATTTCAAAATGAAATCAATAATACATTAAAACGAAAATTAACAAAAAATAAATTTTTAGAAGGATCCTACTATAAAAAAATTTTATAGCTTAAAGAATAATAATTTTTAAACAAATAATAAGGTTTTTGATTTAGCTTCTAAAAAAATTAGATAATAAGAAATATAGTAGGATAAATAAAGATAATTACAGATAAATTTAATACAAAAAATAGATAAAAGATACGATGAGAATGAAAAGAGAATAAAATCAGTACAACAAAATTTTTAAGGGTTCGGTGTATAAAGCAAACAATATGATGACGATTAATAATACGATGATAATTTAAACGAAAAAATATAAATGGAAAATAATTATTTAGAAAATATGAAAAAAAATATAGAAAATATAGATAAAGTATATAAAGAATAGTTTAACATATATAAAAAAATAAATAAACAGGTTTTAAACAATCAAATAGAAAAAATAAAATAATAGAATCTTTATAAATTTAAGCATCCATCTTAAATAAAAAATAATTAGGCATCAAGAAGTGTTGAAGCCATTAAATAGAGATTATTATCTTAAGATCCATAATTTTAGGAATTAATATTTAAAAGTAAAAAACAATCACTACAATAAATTACAAATAAAAATTAAAATTTAAATAAAAATGAGTTGAATTAGGATAGTGATTATATGAATATTAGAAAAACTCAAAGTTTTTAAACTCCAAGTAAGTAAAAACTTTAAAGAAGTATTACTTCATAGTAATTTAATTAAAGTTAGTTTAACTCTGCTTTTAATTTAAATTAAATAAATTCAAATTTTAATATAAGAAATAATGAAATTAAGAATAGTAGAAATGTAAATTTACAAAAAAGTTAAGATATTTCATTATGCAAAAATAAAAAATTTAATAATATTTAAAAAAATTAAAATATAAATAATAATGAGTAGTTTTTAGTTTACTAATTAACTTAATAATAAGCGTAAAAAGATATTATGAATGTTTATGATTTTTATAGTTAGGCTAAAAGGAATTTTAATCATTAAAATTAGTACCATTAGCCATAAATTTTAGATATAAAAAATAATATTAAAAATTAGAAATATTAAAAAAATGAAAATAATAGTAAAATTTAAAAATTTCGAAGTATTTCTAATTATTAATAAACAATAAATAATAGATAAATTAATAGCAAGCAAAGTTTTCACAACTCGAATTAAATTAAATCGAATGATAAAAATTTTGTTATACAAAAATAATTAAATAAAATAAATGAAGATGGTTTAAATAGAGATCCAATAATGGAAATTAAACATGTTAATTAGTTTTTATGGAAATAAGAGGAAATTTTGAATAATTATTAAGATAGAATGGAAAAAATTAACTCATTGAATTTTTTGAATAGTGACATATTTTTAAAAAAGATTATAAAATACTTTAAGGACCCAAAAAGTAAAGTTCTTAAAATACAATATTATCATATAAATTTAATATTTATTTTTATTTAAACTTATTTTTTATTTTATAAAATAAAAAGTACTTTAAATTTTTAAAAATTCTGAAAATATACGGAAATAAATAAAAAATGAAAAATTTATGACTAAAAAAGAAAGATAATATTTGTACGAAATAATTGAGAAAAATTATTATTTATTATTTTAAGAATAGAAACAAGAAGATTTTGACTAATTATAAGTAATTTATATAACAATTTATTTCAACTTAATTTAAATATTTTATTTTTTACAAATTAAAAGTAAGAATAAATAAAAGAATAAATGAAAATGATAGAAAAACTAAGGTAAAAAAATAAAGAAAAAAACAGAATTAGAGAGGAATATTTTTAAGAAGTACAAACTTTACTAGACGATTTTAATGATTTAAATAAAAACGAAAAGTTTGACGCATTTCTAAATATTTGTAATATTTATTAAAGACAGGCTGAGCAAAGGTTATTTTAAAAAATATAGATATTAATATACAATTTTATAATTTGTATATATTTATTTATATTATTATTAAATAATTAAAAAATTTTAGAAAAAATACTTAAATTGATTAATAAAAATATGTAGAAAAATGTGAAAAAATATATGAGAAGTTAAAGACTAATAAGGCTAAAGATATATATCAAAATATAATAAGCATAAAAATTAAATTAAACAATAATAGCGAAAAAATATATTTAAATTCTTGTAATAGTGAAAAAAATAACTAAATAACACCAATTTAAAATTATAGAAAAAATTCAAGTCAAAAATAATTAGAAAAAATAAATAGTTTAGACTTAAATTTTTAACTACAAGATAATAAATAAATATATTTTGAAGAAAGCGATAATGACTCTGAATATAGTAAAGAATTGATATTAAAATATTAACACCTTAAAGATAGAAAATTAAAGAAACATTAAACTTTTTCATAAAATGATCACTCTATTCATACCGATAAAATTTAAAATAAATATGGGAAGTTTTATTAAATTTATAAATAATCTAAATATAGTCAAAAAATAAAATAAAACATAAAAAAATAAAGATTACAATATTTAATATAAAAAATGAGGAAAATATTGATAATCATATGTATAAAAAATAGAAATATATAGGCCTTAATCAGAGAAGTAAATATATTTTTTTTTTTATTTATTAAATTATATTAAATTTGTTATTTTATAATTTTTTTTAAAATTTATTAATAATCTATCAATTATCTTATTATATTCTTCAGTTTAAATTTGGAAAAATTGAGAATGATAAACCATTTGATATAATTGGTTCGGTAAAATTTTTTACAGTTGTTAAATAACAGTTGCATGAGTAGGTTAAAAAAATAATATAAGATAATTATTTAATGGTTCATGAAGTTAACGAGGTACTATTAAATAATTCTTATTATCACATAATATATTTTTTTTATTTTAAAATTTATAATATAATAGTATTAACGTATTTTGATAAATTTATGTTATTTTTTTAAATATTACTATATTAGATGAATTAAACTGCTTTGCATATATCTGTAAAATTAAGGGATTTGGAAATGGCTAGTATACTATTATAAAATAATGCAGATCCTAATAGTTTAGATCATTTCAAAAAAAGTCCTTTGTATATCGCTATAGAATAAAGGGATTTAGAAATGACAAAGGTAAATTATTTTAATTATAAAAATAACTTTTATATTTAAAATGATTTTTTATTAAAAAATTTTAATAATTAAAAGCTACTATTTTTTTATGGCGCATGTCCTGTAGGTATTAAAAATTAAAAATCTATAGTTAATTTATAAATGGAGCCTGAAATTTACAAATTTTATAAACTTGCAATGGCCATAAATTTATTAGGGACTGTATTTAAACTCAATAAATAAATATTGAATGTTTTTCTCTTATATGAAGCACCTGATATCTTACCTTAAAAAAGAGCTTAAAAAATAAAAGATATTTTAAAAAAATAAAAATAAGGTTTACAATTTTGTTTAAATTATGATAGAAACCCAGATAAAGGGAAAAATGATGATATTAACAATACCAAAAATATAAATAACATTAATTAAGTAGATAATTCGAACGAATTTTGAATGGATAACCCAAATGGAGTTAAAAATAACCTATAAAAATAGGTTAATAAACAAACAGATATATGAAAATAAAAAAATTATACAATATAAATTTATAAATAACAATATATATTTATAAATATTTTTATTAAAATAAAATTTAAAATTTGATAGACAATGGTCATTAATTTTTAAGATTTTTAAGATTTTGAACTTTTTATTATTTATGACTTTAAACTTTTTTCATTTATTTGACATTTTAGTTAGTTTTTATAGTTCTAGTTTTTAATCTTTAATTCAAGAGCTCTTTCTAAAATCTGAAAATACTTTACCTAACTTCAAATTTCACATTTTCTGGTAAATATACAGTTAAGTAGCAATCCTGGTCTTAAGCAAAAGTATTGCAAAAACTAAACCAGCCTAAACCGAAAACTTCCAAATCTTAATTTCCAACACCTATTATATATATATAAATTTTATAAATATACTTATATATATATTAATAAATTATTAATTTATATGTTATAATTAAATTTATTACCTTTATGGTTAAAAGAAATCTTTATTTAATGTTTTTAAAATTTTATTTTTGAAGGGTCTTTTTTTAGTACAGGGCTTAAAATTTATCCATATTATTTTATGTAAACCTGATTTGCTTTTTCAGTTTTAGTAATATGACCTCCGATGTGATTCGACCCAAAAAATACAATATTTATTCCTTATTCCAAACCACTTGCAAAATCGATTCTCATTAAACCACTTTAATTAAAAATTTTAAATTAAACATATTAAAATAATTAAAAAAAAATTTTTTTTTAAAGTTCAAAACTATATTTTAACACTAAATAAAAATATATTAATTTTAGTACCCAATAAACAAAGTTAAATTTTCTTTAATTAAAAAGGTTTTAGGCTAAATAGTTTTATTTATAACCAGCATTTTAGAGTCATTTACACTTTCAAATTAAGAACTAAGCATTTGGAAATTTGGAATTCCAGGAGTGTCATACATTTCTATTTTTAAAGCTTCATTATGAATTCTTATAATGTCTAAAGTTGTATTTGGAATTGAAGATACAGTGGCAAAATCAGAAGTGGCTTAATTTTCATCAAAATCATTATATATATTAGTATTTTCTTACCAATTTTCTAGTTTTTCTCCCATTATGGATTTTAAAATAGAATCTTATTTTAAAATTAAGGTTTCTTTTTTACTGTATTTATTTGTCATTTTGTTAAGCATGTTTATGAAACTGGATTTACCGGAATTTGTGTAGCCCACCTAAAATTATGATTTTAATAAAAAAAAATTAAGTTTTTCATCACTTATTTTAATAATTTTTAAATTAAATTTAAAAAAAAATTAATATTAATAAATAATTAAATAATATAATTTTTTATTTTACAACATAGAAGTTTTTGCTCCATCTAGAATTTTTTTACTATATTGCCTATTATTTTACATTTTTTATATAATTTATAAATCCTTTAAATCCGTCTCCAGTTTAACTAGATACAAAAAATATTTCTTCAATAAAAGAAGAAGCATCCATTTAAATTACATTTTCATCGATTTATTCTTCAGATTAATCAAACTATCTATTTTTAATTCTAGCTTAATTAATCGATTTATCATTTTACAATTTTTTTTTTATTATATGCTTTATCAAATTTAATTGTGTATAATTTTCGTTAAGGACATCAAATTTATTTAGAATCAAAATTACTTTTAATCTGTTTAAAAAACAGTATTTTAAAAGTTCCAAATTAAGAGTTCCAAATATGTCTGTGCTGTCAACTACGAATAAAATTGTCGATTTTTTTTTTATTTTTGCAAATAATTTTTCCAAAAATAATTCGACATTTTTTTATTTTGTTAAGTGTTCTTAGTTTTTCTTTTCTTATTGGTCCATATATTTTTGATTATTCTATTATTATGTCTATTTTTCTTTCTAAAATTATAATTACTCCTCTAAATCATTATTTTCAAATTCTTTCTCTTAATTTTTTTCGTTTTCTTGTTCTCTTTATTCTTATTCATAAATATCCTAATTATACCCGATTAAATTGATACATCTTTCACACTTAATTGGAAGTTTTTTGAATTCTTTTAATTTTTACTTAGAAACTTCGTAATTTTACTATTTTGCATCCATTTCCATAATAAGATCTAGATCCTCTAATTATACTTAACCAGTTTTCGAATGCGAAATTTTATCTTTTTAATCTAATAATAAACTTTTTATAAAATTTTAAGAGCTTTGGTTTTACTCACTATAATTATTTGGTACGTCAATAAAATAGTTATCTAGTTTTTCTTTAAGAAATAAGTTGTGTCCTTTATTTTTTTTATAAAAGGTAAATCAATTTGAAAATAATTATTATTTAATTTTTATTTAATTTTATTTATAAAGTATTATATCTTTTTAATTACTTAGAATATCCAACATTTTTTCTTCTTTAATAAATCCAAGATCTTGTTAATTTTCTATTTATAATTTTACACCGCACCCATTACATCTCATTTTATTTTTATTTTTTTAAAGGTAATCTTAAACTTCCATTTCTCTTAAAATTGAATTTGGTTCTTAAGTTTAATTTGAGCTAAATTTAGACACCAGTTTTGAATATTTAAACATATTATAAACTTAAAAAGTTGTATTATTTTTTTGAGTTTACCCATTTAATTTTTATTTATAAGATAAAAATTAAAATTTCTGTTTATATCCAGAGAGAATATTACTTTAAATTATCTATACTTTTTTATAATTTATCTAGGAAAGCTTGATATTTTTTATCATATATAAATCGTAATTTTTATTTTTAGTATATATTTTCTGCTAATTTTATTAATCTAATTTATTAATTTATCAAATTAAGAATAAAAAATAGTTGTGGTCAATATTTGTTAGATTTTATTAGCTATTTAAAATTTAATATAAACCTTTACTGTAAAAAAAGATAAATAATAAAAATATAATTTATTAAAAATCTCATTTTTAAATTTAAAATAGTTTAAAATCATTTCTAAATTTTATATTATTAATTTTAAAATATTTTTTTATAATTAAAAAGTATTTATATTTAATTTTACTATGATAGAATTTTAAATTTATCAAATTTAACTTAACTAACAACTATTTTAATAAAACTATATATCAAATTTGAAAATTAATTAACTTTATTTTTTATTTTGGTAATTTATAATTTTCTTATTATTTACAAATAAAAAGTAAAATAAAAATAAAAAATATTTATAAAGTAGTTTAAATTTTACATTTAAAATTTATAAATATACTTTCCACATTACCACCATATAATAATTACCAAAAAAAATAAATTAAAATATCACAAATTTAACTATCTAATTTTTAAATGAATTCAAATAATTTACAGTTTTTGGAAGAATAAGAATAATAAGAATTTAGTCAATAATAATAGTAGTAATAACAGTAGCAATTATAGGGGGACTATTAAGAAAATAATAATTTTGATACTTTATTTACAGGTAAGTTATAAGAAATGTAACAAATCTAATAATAAAAGGTAAAATCTTTAGAAAAATAAATAATCGAGAAAAATGGACTTTTATAAGAAAAGGATTAAAAATTTTAAGAATTAGAAAATGACTTTAATTACAATTTATAAGTTATAGAATAAAGAGATAGGGATATAGAAGAGTTAGTTGAAAAGATGAAATAATTAAAAGATATTTTAATCGATAAGTAATATATATAAAAATATTATATATTTAATTTTTTTAAGGAAAAAAATATTTTCTAATATATTTAATATTATTCACAATATTTATTTATATAGATAAAACCAAATACAATAATTAGAAGAAGAAAATGAAAATTTAGAAAATTTAAATAACAGAAATAAAGAAAATAGTCATGAATAAATTTAAATCTTATATGATAAAATAGATGAATTAAAATAAGAAAATAAATTTATAAAAATTAATAGCAATTAATAAAATTAAAAATATGAGGATACATAAAAAGAATTACATTTAAAATTGAACTAAAAGTAGGAATAAATAGAAAAGTAATATATAGTTATAAATAAAATTTTATATAATAATGTTAATGTTAATTATTTACGTATTTTAAATAAAAAAGACTTTAGTAAAATATGTAAAACTCCATTAATTAAGCCATAAATAAGATGGAAAATGAATATTAAATTAAATAATAAAATTTGGAAAATATAATAAATGAATTAAAAGAATAAAAATAAAATAAAGAAATAGAGCACTAAAAATAAAATGATAGAATTTTAAATGATAATGAAAACCTTTACCAATAATTAAATAATTTAAAATAAGAAAATTTAGAAATCGTAATAAAAAATAAAAAAAATAGGTTTTTTTATATTTTATATATTTTTGGTTTATCTGTTATTATTTTTAAACAATTTACAGGAAAAAAAGAGTTAAGAAGAAATTTTAAACTTAAGAAATTAAATAACTGAAAAAAATTTTGTTATTTAATCTTTGGAAAGAGAAACAGAAAATAAAAAATCTTCTCTAACAAATTGGGAAAAATTAATGAAAGAAAAGATCGACGATTTATAAACCGAAAAATAACAAATTTTGAGCGAATTTGTAAAAAATACATTCTTTAAATTTTTAATTACAAAATACAAAATATATATAATTTTTCATCGTATTTTTTTCTTAAAAAAAAGTAACAATATAAGCTAAAACATAAATAAAAACTAAGAGAGCTAAGAGAAACTGGTGAAAAAAGATTTGAAGATTTAATTAATGAAAATCATGATAAATTAAGAAAAGCTGAAAATTAAATAAGGGATATAATGCTTGAAAGATCTCATTTAGAAATGGTTGAGAAAAATTTAAAATAAAAATGTAAGAAAATATATATACATTTTTATTTTTAGATATATATTTAAATTTTTTATATATATTTAATTTAAAAATTAAAATTTATTTAATTAATTAATCTTATTTAATTTTTTGATTTAAAACAAAATTAGTATAAGAAAAAGATGAGAAAAATAAAAAAGATTTGGATGAAATAGAGAAAAAAGCTAGATACAGCATAAAAAATTTAGAAGAAGATAAGAGGTAAATTAAAAATGATTTAGAAATAAGAGAATTTCATTTGAAATAGCTGAATGAGGAAAAAAATGAATTTAATAAAAAAATTGAAATTCTTTAAAATAAAATTTAAGAATTGGAAAAATAAAATCAAGAATTTGATAAGGAAAATAAACTGTAATTAGTATTTTTTTATTTTATTTAAATTAATTATAATTTATAAATTAAGATTAACTTTAATTTTAGATTAATTGAAGAAGTTGTAAGAAACAGGAAAGAAAAGTAAATTTTACTAATTAATATAAATATAATAAAATTTTTATGATAATTTAAATTTTAAAATAGTTAGCAAGGATAAAAATTGCAACCTATTATAGAAGAAAAAATTTCCAAAAGTATGAGAATAAAGGCTTCTTCTTATTCGGACAAATAAAAGCAGTATTTATTTATTTATTTATTTATTTATTTATTTATTTATGATTTTAAAAAAATAAAAATACAAAATAAGAATTATCAAAAGCTAAAATTTTAATTTTAATCTAACATTTTTTTTCATGATAAAGAACTAAATTTTCACCGAAAGCACAGTAAAAAAATTATCCAGATATGGAAAATGAAAATAATTAAGAATTTTTTGGAGATGATGATGATTAAAATGAAGTTTTATCTTAAAACTATGAAAAATTATTTAGCGAAGATTAAGGCCCTATAAATCCAATTAGGTCTTTAATTTAAAAAGATAGAGACAGATATATGGCAAATTAATCATCATAAAACTTTTTTTCTCCAAGTAGAAATTATTCTGGAAAGTTTGCAGTTTATATAAAAAAATTGGAAAATGATGTAGGTAATTATAAAATTTTGATCGAAAATATGACAAGAGAAATGGAAAATGTTTCTAATAAAGTTGTTTTTTAGCAATAAGAAATATCACTGAAAAATGAAGAAATTACACACTTAAGAGAAAGTAAAAAACTAACTTAATAATTATATTATTCATAAATATTAAATATATATATATAATTATAAATTAAATCACAAATTTCAATAAGGGGTTTCTTAAATGTAGTTTGATAATATGAATTTGAGGGAAAAAATTATGACATATGAAAAAGATAAAACCATGAACTTTTCTGTATATTTTAATAAATTTAAAATATTTTCTATAATTTAAATAATAGTGAGTTAAATATAATTTAAAAGATATTACCCGAGGAATTAGGTAAAATAAAAGCAGAGATTGAGAAAAAGGATTAAGAAATTGACAATTTAAACAAAAAACTGAGTAAAAGAAATAAAGAAATTTAGAAACTTAAAGAAGAAAGGGAAACTTTAATTGAAATTTCCAACAATATAAGATCAAAATTACAGTAATATGAAGATGGAGAAGATGTATAAATAAGTTTTTTTTTTATTTTTTTTTTCGTTATTAATAATATTTTTTAAAATTTTTAATTAAAAAATAAAGAATGATTAAGCAAATGACTTTGACTATTCTCAATATGAAAAATTGTAGGCTTAAAAAGAAATTTCAATTTAAAGAATTTAAGAATTAGAAGAAGAGTTACATAGGGCAAGAAATTAGATAATTCGTTTAAAAGAACTAGACGAGAAAAAGTCTCAATTTTTAGAAAAATAGAAAATAGAAAACCAATCATAAAAAGTTATTAATCACAAAGGGTATATTGAATTTTAAATTTTTATATTTTAAATATATTTTTATTATATTTTTAAAAATAAATTTTAAGAACTTAACCAATGTCTGTTTTGGCGTATAATTAACACCAAAGAAATAGAGAAAAAACAAAAAGTCCTCCATAAAAATAATTTGCTTAATAAAATTAAAAATAACCTGTAAATAAAATCCCTAAATATGATAATTTTTTTGATATAGATGACTTCCATTAATAAAGACTCAGTCAATTTGAAAAAGATATAAATAATTTTAGAAAATCAATAGAAGATAGAAATCCATTATCTATAAATTCCTAATAAAAGCCTATAATTTAAAGAGGTAAAAATAAAATTTAATTTGTTTTTTATATTAAAATTTTTTTTTATATAATAAAAAAAATACATTTTTATTTAATATAGGAGATAATGATCCTAGAGATAACACAGCTTAATATGTCAAAGTCAGTAATAGAATTTCCGAAGGGTAGTAAAAAATTTAAGATAAGTTAAAATAAAAATAAAATAATGCTCACTCATAATCTCCAAAAAAATAATTACCTAAACTTAAGGATTTTACGAAAATGAAAAGAGAATTTTAAGATGAGGTAAGACTGTAAAATATAGAGGAATAGGAATAAAATTTAGAAAATACTTAAATAAATTAATAATAACAGCATGTTTTAGATGATATTAAAAGTTCTGATTCATTTGAAAAATTATGAAATATATTAAATTTTTTACTAATTTAAAAACTATTTAAATTTTTAATAATAAATGTACATATTTTTTATAATTTATTATATTAAAATATTAGAAATAGTTAAAATATAGAATTATTTGTTAATCAATATTATCAAATTAAATTTTGATTATTCATTACCATAAATTAAAAAAGTAAATCTTAAAAAAACTAAAACAAAAATCTTTAAAATGTAGAAAAACTTATAAAAGACACTTTAAATGTGTGCTAGCAGAAAAATAAACTAAAAATATTTATAATATAATTTAAAATATTGTTATTTTAAATAAGTAAAGAATGAAAATTTATTAAACTTTAACGATTACCCTACTATTGGTTCTGAAATAAGTCACAAAGATATTTAGATATAAAACAATTATTTAAAAATGAAAAAACTTAACTCTAATTACCAAAAAATTCTATAAAGTATTACCAATTAAAGCAAAAAATTTTCAGAAAAAAATAAAAAAATAAATAAATTACCAATACTTGAAAAAATAGATAAATTATTAGACTAGGGTTCTCCATTTTTAGAACTTTCATAATTAGCTGGTAATTAATAATAATGGTAAATATTTAATTTATTTATAGTAGTAACATTATCAATAATTAAAATATTAAATAAAAAAGTTAATTAATTTTTTTATAAAATGAAATACACCAATTTTAATTTAAAATAAATAAATATATAAATAATTTTTTAAATTTATTTTTTAATTTTTTAAGGGTATGAATTGTACGAAAATGAAGAGGTTCCAAGAGGAGGGCTGATAACTGGAATTGGTTTAATTGAAAATTAACTGTGTATGATAATTGCTAATGATCCCTAAGTAAAAGCTGGAGCTTACTATCCTATAACTATAAAAAAACATATAAGAGCATAATAAATAGCCTTAGAAAATAAATTGACATGTATTTATATAACAGATAGTGCGGGAGTTCATTTAGAAAAGTAGGCAGATGTGTTTCCCGATACTGTTGGACTAGGTTAGTTATTTAATTTATAAGCTTTGATGTAGAAAGATAAAATACCTTAGGTAGTTAAATAATAAAAAAAAAAATTAATATAATAAAAAATAAAAAAATAAAAAAAAAATTTATTTTTATATTTTTATAAATTTATACTAATTTTTTAGTTTTCATAAGGTTTATTTTCTATTTGAGATTATTGTCAAATGATTCCTTATATTTAGATTTTAGTTTCTAATTTCTTTTGTTTTAATTTTATATTTAATTTATAATTAGATTTTTATGTGAATCTTAATATAAATTTTTTAATTTTATTTTTAGTATATAAAATTTTTTTAATAAAAATTTATTATAAGATTGCCATGGTAAATGGAAAATGTGCTGGAGGAGGAGCCTATGTGGCTGCTATGTGTGATTAAATTGTTATGGTAAAATAAAATGCGGCAATTTTTTTAGGAGGACCCAGTTTAGTTAAAGCTGCAACGGGCGAAATAGTTTCTGAGGAAGAATTAGGGGGAGCTGAAACTCACACTTCGATTTCAGGCGTTGCTGACTATTTTGCCAATGATGAATTAGAGGGTTTATAAAAAATAAGAATGATTATCAAAGAAGTATTGATTTTAATTATTTTTAATAAATTTAATAGGAATGAAAAAAATTAATTAATTAAAATACTTATGTTTTAATATTTAAAGTCCTTTTAAAACCAATAAACGTAAAACTACCACTGGCAAAAATTTGATAATATAGAAGAACCCTTATTTAATCCCTAAGAAATTAATTACTTATTAAATGATGATTTAAAAAACTATCAAATTGATGTAAGATAAATAATTGCTAGATTTGTAGACGGTTCTAAATTTTTAGAATACAAAAAATAGTACGGTCCAACGTTAGTAACTGGGTTTGCACAATTATATGGTTAAAATGTCGGAATTATAGGAAATAACGGAATATTATTTAGCGAATCTTCTTTAAAAGCTACTAATTTCATTGAGTTATGCTCTCAGGTAATTAAATTATACATAAAGCTCTTTTATAAAATAAATATTAAATAAATATATAAATTAAAATTTATAGAAAAATTTAATCACTTATATTTATTTTGTAAAATAAGCGTAAAATACCATTATTGTTTCTGCAAAATCTACCTGGGTTTATGGTTGGTAAATATTATGAACATTAAGGAATCGCTAAGCATGGTGCAAAATTAGTTAATGCAATTGCTAGTACACAGGTTCCAAAAATTACTTTATTATTTGGAGGGTCATATGGAGCTGGTAAATTAATTATATAAATTTTATAAGTTTTTAAGCTTTTTGGTTGTTTTTATTTTATTATATCATATCAATATATTCTTAATTACTTCAAGGAAATTTCGGAATGTGTGGAAGAGGTTTAAATCCAAAATTTTTTTATTAATTACCTAATTCTAGAATAAGTGTGATGGGAGGCTAGTAGGCTGCAGATGTTTTGGCGGAGAGAAAATAACATTCTTTAAAAAAATAAAATAAACAAATTTTATCTTAATAAGATATTTAAAATTATAAAAAAGAAGTTATTGATATGTATGAAAAATAATGTAAAATAATAGTTAAAAGTTATTAAATAATTTAGTAATTTTTTAATTTTATAAAAAATTTAGCATAAATCTACTACTCATCAGCAAATTTATGGGATGATGGAGTAATTTTACCCGAACAAATAAGACAATAGTTGGGATTAAGTTTATTAATTACATTAAAGGAAAAAATACCGGAATTTAATGGCTTTGGTACTTTTAGAATGTGATATATTTTAAATTATATAATTATTGTATAGTAAATGTATATAATGAAACTTTGAGACTTTTATATATTTTATGATGCTATTTTAAACAATCTTTTTTAAATGAAGTAGATACTAATTATTGTAATTATCTAATCTAAAAATAATTTAATATCTTTGAATATCTTTTATATATTCATAAAAAGTCATTTGTATTTATATAAAATCAATTGTAATATAATAAGTATATTATCGATCAGGATCAAAAAAAATCTCAAATAAAACCTTTTAAAACCTTATTTAATAGCACCAAAAAAATAATAAAATCTAAATAAAAATAAAGAGTAATATAAAAAAGCATTTATTTAAATCTCAATTGTATTAAAAAAAATGTAAAACGAAAGAGAAAATATTTAAATCATTCCTATATAGTGTTACGAAGATAATTATACTTATCTTTTGTTGGGTGGAAAATAAAACGAAGGTATTTTGATTGACCCATCTGACATATAAAAAATCGAGGCTTTTTTTAAAAATTAAAGTCATCTTAAAATAACTCATATTCTTTATACACACAAACACTGGGACCACGCAGGAAACTCATAATAATTAAAAAACTTTTTCTAAGGATTACCTTAAAATAAAGATCATAAAATCCAATTGATCGCCCACGATTAGGACGCATAACATATAAAAGGAATTGACAAAATTTTAAACGAAAAAAAAAATGAATTTGTCATAAATGAAAGTTTTAAAATCACCTCTTATCATGTCCCCTGTCATACAAAAGGACATGCTCTTTATTATATTGAACCTTTGTTTAAAAATGCTTAATTAAGCTAATAAGATTAATAACTTATTTCTTCTAATTAATCTTTTTAATCTTAAAAAGCATTATTTACAGGTGATACCCTTTTTATTGGCGGTGCTGGAAGATTTTTTGAAGGAAATTCTTAGGAAATGTACTAAAATTTTGAATTAATATCTACTTTACCTGATGATACTGACGTATATTGTGGGCACGAATATACTGTAGCTAATTACAAATGGGCTGTGTAAGTTGAAAAAAATAATTAAAATTTAATTAATAACTATAATAAAGCAAAAAAATTGAGATAGTAAGGAAAATTTACTATTCCTAGCACTATATTAAATGAAAAATAAACTAATATTTTTATGAGGTGTAATGAAAAATCTTTATAAGAATTGTTTAACAATAATAACCCTGTTGAAATAATGACTCAATTAAGAGAGATGAAAAATTAAGGATAAACTGAAATTTAATAAAAATTATGAGGAATTTACTAAAAATTTTTAAATAATAATATATATATTAAAAGTGTTCATCTTTGAAAATATAAAAGTATCAAAAATTTTTATAGTAGTTAAAAGTATTTTTTAATTGTCAAAACATCAATTTGATAAATATTATTTTCAACTCTTTAATGTATTTATTAAAATATATTAAATCTTTATGAACCTAGCTAATGGCACCTTAATATAATATGTAGCATATTTATATTTATTTTATGATAAGTTTAAATTAGATAATAAAAGAAAAAAAATTATAAAATAAATAAATACTAAATAGTTTTAATGCTTATAAAAAAATAAATAATAAGGAAAAAGAGTTTTATAAAAACTAAATAAATATTATAAATTCAATTCATTATTTTTAATGAGATTTTTATTACATATAGTGTCTTTTTTGACATAATATTTAAAAATATTTATATATATATATTTAAAAGTAAAATTTTGTTATTAATAAAGAATCATTTATATATTGACAAATTAAATTATAGTAGCTATAAAATTTATATAAGCATCAATTAATTAAGACTTTTAAATTATTTTTATTCAAATTATTTTAAAAGTTGATACAATATTATTTAGGTAAAATTTATTTCTTATTATGTACATTTATATTTTTTATATTGTAAGCTGGTTAGTATTAATATCAGTAAATATTTTAGGAGATTATTTCTTTATTATTACTATAAGAATCTATGGAGATTTTTTATTATATTTCATCTAAACTGCATCTGGAATATTAAGGAGATATATTTATATTTTATTCTGACTCTTCAAATTTTATTAAATTTTATTATTTAAATTTTTCAATTGCTTCTTAAAATCCATCATTCATATATGATTTTTAATATATAACTTTTTGGCTAGTTTTGCTATTGGTACTATTAGTAGAAGAACAGGTGGAGTAGCTATTATTTAATTTTTTAGGAGATTCGAAGTTTTTACTATATTTATTAACTTTCTTAGTTTTTTAGCTAGTTTTTGATTGAGTTTGACAATTTCCCATTTATAATTTTTTAATTAATTTTTATTAGCTTCTTTGTAGAAATATTTTTTTTTTTTATTTTTTTTATATTTTTTTTTAAATTTTATTTTTTTTATTAATAGCATAATTGAGGTATTAAAGTACATAATTTGATTCAATGTATTTCATTTATAGACTTTTTATGTTTTATAAATTATAAAAATTATCCCGGATTAATCTAAATCGATTTAATTAATCACAACAAAAATAATAACATTTTACACATAACATTCTGATAAAATTTAATAAACAATTTTAAGTCAATTTCCTATATAATTCATAAAATTAAATAAACTGGATAATTGTTAATATTAATACGCCATATAATTTAATTTTGAAATATCAGAACAATCTAATTAAAATTTTTTATTTTTGATTTAATAATATGGTCAAAGACAAAACTTTAATTTAATCTAAGAACCGCAAAAATTTATAAATACTCAATAAATATTGAGAAAAAAATCATATTAATTACTTTATACACATAGCTTATTAATATTATAATTTTATTATATTTAATATTATATTTATATACTTGTAAAAATTGTTAAAAATAATTATAAAAATTATTTTTGAAATATTTAAATAAATTTATATATAAATTGAATTTAATTTAATTAAAATAAAATTTAATTTAAAAACTATCAATCTTCATTTATTCTTATTATTTTAATATATTTATACCTTTTTACATAAAGCAATTGATTAATTATTACTAATTAATCATTTTATAAGTTTTGATATTTTTTATTATTAATTTTGATTGTTAAATTATATTAAGAACCAAATAATTTAATATTATTAATAACATAAGTAAGTTCTCGAACTTATTAATTTAAAATTAATTTTATAATATAAAATAAGATGTCATATGACAAATATTTTTAATGATTAAAGGCTATTGAAATCATGTTGAATAAAATTAATATTAACTATTTTATTCTATTATTATATTTTTTTGTTGTATTAAAAATTTTTGAATTTTTATTTTTTATTCTTCGTTAGGCCGTTCAGGTCCCGGATATAAAATTATACTTGTTTGTTCTTCAGATTAAGTATTATCTTCGTTTTTTTTATCTTATAAATTTTTTATATTTTTTTTCACTGACTTTTATTGTAAATCTTTACTTTGTTTAATATGACTTTATCTTCCTAACCTTAAAAAAATACATTCTTTCGAATTTTGATTATTTTAGTTTTGTTTAAAATGTTGTTGTTATTTTTCAGTTTTAAATTAATTTGTTGTCTCTTTATTGACTTTTTTGTTATTTTTATTGTTTTTTATTTATATTTACTTTACTTCACAAACTTTTTACATTTTTTCATCACCATTTTATGGTTATTCCCATTTCATATAAATTTTAACACAATTTTTACTACTACCATAGTATAATATGGAGTCATCTAAATTCTACTACTATTAAATATCAGAGGATTTATTAGATCCTATAGACGTTTTCTACCCATTTAATATATTTTCCTACTTGTTTGACTGTATTTTGTATTAATTTGGTATATTTTCTAATTTTTTATCTTAAATTTTGCCACTTATGTTATATTATTAAGTTTATTTATTATAATCCTAATATGATTTTTGCTTAGCCATACATGTACCCATATTACAATTTTTTTATATTTTTTTTTATTTATTTATTTTTTATTTATTTATAATTTATATCAAATTAATATAAAAAGAATAGCATAACCAAATTACTATATATTAATATAGGTTATCTATTTTTAAAATTTCGCGCACCTAATTATAAACGGAACAATTAAATTTAATGTAACCAAAAGGATATAGGAAAAATCAAATCATTTTTATAATTAAATAATAGGATTTAAAGTAAGTAAGCTATTTATTTTTAGCTTTTAAAATCATTTTTAAACAATTTTTTATTTAAGTATATAAGACAATTAAACTAGCAAATAAAATTTAAATTTTGAGTAAATTATATTGATTGATTAATTAATTATAGCTTAATTTTTTAACATTAAAATAATAATAAACAATGAATATACACGCTAATTATATATATATATGTTATTATAAAAACATAGTGCACTTGACATAATCGATTCAGCCTTATTAGCGATATTATTAATTTATTTATTATTTTTGAATTTCATTTTATTGATAATCAAGTTATTATGATTAATCAAATCCAATTTCTTTCATTAAATTAGTGAAGCCAATAAAATATTGTTTGGTAAATTCTTTCACAACATTAAGAGATATATATTCTTCTAATTCTTCATTTTAATTAGGATCAATTCCTTGTTCTAATTATTTTTAAAACTTATATTTTTAATAGATTCAATTATAGATTATTAGAAAAATTTATGTTATTTAAAATAAGTTTTTAAATTGATAAAAATTAGTTATATTTTATGCTATCTATTTGTTATAGTATTATTAATATTTTAATACAATAGATCTAGTTGAATTAAAAATCCACGATATTTTCAGTAAAATTATCAACATAATATATTTTAATAATAATTTAAAAAACAAAAAAAATATTTAATATTTAATTTGCCTTCGAAAGTTCTTATTTATACAAATATTTCACAAATTAAATTAATAAGTAATACTTATTATTAATATTTATGTATTTCTTACCAAATCCAGTTTACAATAGCATGTCAAAAAACCCTTATATTTCAAGTTCATTCATCATTTTTACATTGAATATGTCATACATAAGAACGATAGCCTCCATAGATAAAAATGGCAAATATGGATATTCATTGAAAAATTTTTATTCATATGATTCTGTCAATAAATTCCCTACCCATCTAAAAATAATTTCAATTAATAAAATTGTAAAATTAACTCTAAATACCATTAAAATAAATATTATTTTCTAAACTTTAACACTTATTAAAATATAATAAAGGTTTTTTTTTATAATTTTAATATTAATATATTTATATTTTATTATTATTATAAAAGTTACTCAACTAAACTATTTATTTATCCATTTTATAAAGCTTCCCATAACTTATAAATTGTTGCAGCCTATAATTGACTTTAAAATTCGTAAGACTATACATTTTTTAAAAATTTGAAACAAAATTCGGCAAAATTGTATATATCATCTATTGTAATTTTTCCATCTTTCTTCTATAAAAATTTTTAAATACTTGAAAAAAATGTTTAATATTTATTCTTAAAATATATTTATTAATTAAAAAACTTTAAAAATTATCTATATATTGGTTAAACAAAAAAAAAAGAATCTTTTTAAAAATACTGAATAAATAATTGGGCAAAAATAATTAACTAAATACTAATATTATTATATATACTTAGTTAAGAACGAATAAATTTCCAAGGTGTGAAAATGAAAATGTATAATCTTCCATTGGAATTTAAAATTTTATTATATCTTATATATTTAAATAATCTTTCTAAGATCCTTCTTTTACTCTTTCAAATTCCTCATTTAACAATTCTTTCATTCCATAGTCCAAAGAATTCTAGTTTCCCATTTTTAATTTTCACTATTAATTCTTTTATTTTATTTAATTTATTGTTACAAAAGGCCTTTTTAAGTAAATTATTTTATAAAAAAAATATATAATTTTTTTTATTTCTATAATTGGTTTTATTCATAATTATTTATATATATTTGTTGAAAATTTTTGATTCAGTTATTCAAATTTTTAAATTTTAATATAAGTTAAAAATATTAAAAATATAATATAATTTTATAATATATTATTATGGTAAAATAAGTTATATAATATCGTAATACATATAAGTGTAAATGATAATTATATTTATACTTTTATTTTGAGTACAAATATTTATAGTAATATTTTTAAAAAGAATAAAGGCTGTTTATGGAAAACATTTAATAAATTCTTATTTATTTTTTTATTTTATGAATTCAATTAAATGAAATTATTAAATTAACAAAAAATAAAAAACAAAAATAATATTTAAAGAATCTAAAAATTAAAAATAAATTAAAATACTTTTAAATTTCTAGACAGAATTAAATTTAAACAAAATAGTTGTTTTAAATAATAGCCGAATAAAATTAATAAAATGAACTAGATAAAAAGATTAAATGATTATATATTTTCAGCCATAGATAATCACTAAGAGCAATAAATACAATTAGAATAAATGAGAACATTAATAGAAACTCCATTATATACTACAAATTATTTTAAATTCGAAATTACCATGGCCCTTTCATATAATTTTATAATCACTTTGGTCGCTTACTTGTAATTAATAATTATTTATAGTTTATTATGTTTTTTGTAAATAGTATATATATATAAAATATTTAAAATTATTTCAATTTTACGAATTTAATTATTGTAAAAAATATGCATTTATTATAATATGAGACATAATAATAATAAATAAATTTTAGATATGTTTGGCCTAATTTAATGAATTTACTGAGCTGTTAAGTTTCAAGTTCTTTATTTTTATTTTGTTTAAGTATTCTTAATTTGATTAGTATTTTACCTAAGGTTATCATTATTTTGAATTTCCAAAGATCTCTGAGAAATTCAAGAGATTAAGAGGATCTTTAGGCATAATTAAAAAATTTCTTTATCAGTAAACTATATTTCGCCAATTAATAACTCAGCAAGTCAATCTTAACCATGTATTTTTATGGAATAGTTAATTCTTTATATAATGTTTCATGGGGTGATGAATGTCTTTATAATAATTAAGGTGAAAAAAATAGAAATAAAATTATATAAATTTATATTATTCTTTGATAAACTTTTTTATAAATAAATTAATAATTAAAAACTTTAATTTTTAGAAGAATTAGGAGGTGTAACTTCTAAAGTGGTTCTTGGTTTTTTAATGAGATTAATAATTTCATTGGCTAGAAATGCATATATAAATTATAAAGGAGCAGGTTTGAAAGACCAGGTTATAAAAAAAATGGAAAATATTGAATTAACATAAGATAATATAGAATTTTACGCCAAAAGAAATAATTAAAGATACAGTAATATAGATAAATAAAAATAAGAAAGTAATCATGTTAAAACTTGTACATCCCATGATTAAATCACAGATAGAGGATAAAATTTAGATTAAAATTCGGTTGATTCGACTAAATAGGATGGTCAATATGATACTGTATAAAAAGAATAATAAGATACAAGTAATACAAATATTGAATAACAAACTAGTGATATTAAAGATGATGAAGAAGAAGATTGCGCTATATGTATTGAGGGATATGAAATAGGATAATTTATTACGAATTTACAGTGTAAATATTAGCATTATTATCATAGTAAATGTATTAAATAATGGCTTAAATTATCTAATAAGTGCCCTAGATGCAAATAAATTGCAAATAAATCGCTGGATTGAATGAAAATACAATTATTATATTATAATAAATAAAAAAATATGCCGCTTTTTAATTTAGTACTATAATTTTATAAAAATATTAATAAATAATATTATTTATAAGGCACTATTTATTTTTTTATTTAAATTTGGGTTTTTTCAGATTTACTGCTCAAAATATTTGTCAATTATTTAATATGTAAATTCGTATATATAGATACACTCATGTTATTATAGTTTTTCAATATTCTAAACAAATTTAAAATTAGCAGATAGTTATTTAACAAAATAGTTTTTGGTATTTTTTTAATAGATGTATTATTTTTTGCTCATTTCCTCATAAAATAATTCTTGATTTTTATCATAATACTTTAATATCTATTCAATTAGCTTAGTTATATATTAAAAAATTAATAGAAATTAAATTTATTTGATATAAGTTATTTTTATTTTACCTATAATTAAATGCTTAAATGCTGATTTTAATTATTTTTATCTAGTTAAATTGCAATAATATCGATATACTTATTTTCAATAATTTTTTGACAAAATAACGGTATTAAGGTATTTTCAATATATTTGTTATTTTATTAATTTTTCATCATAAAACAAAAAATGTAATTTATATTAAATGAAATGTAATAGTTACTCTAAAACCTTTCATATTAAATTAATGTATCTTCCAAAAATTCTTATGTAATTTAATTTTGATCCTCAACTATAATATTAAATATAAACCAGTACATTTTGACTCTATAAATATGAAATAAAAAGATAATAGAATTGAATTAGTGAAATTAAAGTTTTAATATATTTACATGTATTAGTTGGTTTTAACCGAAACATAGCTACTAATTTTAGAAACAATTTATCGTATGGGTAGATTTTATATTAGATATAAATTATTTTCAGCTTCACTTTATATATAACTTATGAAATCAAAAACATCTTACCATAAAGGATCTTTGCACTGAAGAATATTAAATAATGTGATAAATTTTTAAATAATATTATTATTTTCCGAAAAATTCAGGATGAATTAATTTTTATCAAATTTGTGGAAATTGAAAAATTATTAAATGTATAAATTTAATATTTATAGTATGTAGTTAACATATTTATAGGCAACCTAGTATTTTTCTTCTATTATTTCTTATTAGTTTTATATTTATTCACAGTCTTTATCGCTATCATCATCATATTACTAAATTAAATCATGGTATCCAATTATAATATCTAATTGTCTATCCAAAGCCGGAATGAATAATTTATTAAAAAATTCTATCTCTAACATTCTTTTTTTCTAAATATATAACTCATCATTTGTTTTTATTTATTTTTATTCTTTAGGAATATTGTAAACTGCTATGAGACTTACTAATTCTTATTGTAGTATGGCTAATTAATTTTTTTAAAAATTAAAAATATGGTCACATAATATAGGGGTTAAATCTAAATAAGAAGTGTTTATTATAACATCATCTTATAATGGTTCAATTTCTGAGGCAAAATTTATTAAACAATAAAATAATAATTGTATTTCTACATCATATAATTCATTTATATTTTATAAAACGTCTACAATAACTTGAATGATATCTTCTTTCTATATAAAATAAATTAACTTGTTTACTTATAAAAAAAAATGAAATATTTATATCTAATAATTCTCTACATAAATTACTTTAATTTCTAAAAGAATATTTACGTCTGCAAACAAAATAAATTACAACAATATTAGATTTTTTAAAAATAATAACGGATCAACATTACTTCTATTGCATAAAATAAATTTAATTCTCGCTAATACATTTTATTTTTTCATAATTTAATATATGTATTTTTATCTACTATTTTAGTTTTAAAATGAGAAGTAATTCTATACAATGCTTTGATGTTATGAAAAAATTTAATATTATTTAATAATTTAGCAGTAATTAATATAAAAAAAAAATAAAAAAAAGAATACAAATGCAGAGATTTTAATATAAGATTTTAATCTTCGCCAAGAAAATTTTCCATACATTCGTCTAAAAATTAATCAGATTATTTTTAATTTAGTGGATTTTCTTTACTTAAAAATTTTTTAACAAATTCTAATTATTTTGACTATTTTTTATTTTTTAAATCTAGTAAATAAAATTGTTCGAACCATTTTATACTAAGTATATCATTTTCAGTTATGTATACGAAATTTTATTAAATTCGAGAAAAATTCTTGTTTTGACAATATTGTTCTAAATAGGTTAGGTTTTTATTGCAAGGATAAGTTTGAAGATAATCTTAGTTTTGGGAAAATTTATTTTCCAACATTTTAGCATTTTATTGGTATTTTTTTAATATTTAATTCTCTTCATTAAACTTTTGAGGTTGCTCGGTTTCTTAATTTATATTTTTATTCATTTTTTATCTCAATTTTTAAAGAACATTCTTCCTTTGTTTGTTCCTAATTTCTACTTAGTATTTTTCTCTTTTAAGTTTGATAACTGGTTTTACTAAATCCATTTTTATTGTTAATTTTTTTTTATATTTTTAATTTATTTTAATTTTTATTTGTATTTAATGATAGAATTTATAAGACAATTATTTACTATGCTAATTTAATGCTAAATAACCAAATTTTAAAAGTTTATTTTCTTAAAATAATTAATATACTTATAAATTTTATAATTTACAATTTAATATATATTTAGCAAAAATTAGGATACACATAAGAATTTAATTAAATATATTTACATATATGGTAATTGAATATTATTATAATTTTACTCAAAATACAATTTATATTTTGTATTAGATTTTCAAATTCTCAATAACATGCTAATACTCCTATAAGTGCGGATTAGTGTTTCTATTAAGTAAAAATTATTGTTATTTAAATAATATGATAATATTTACTTCATTTAAAATTTACCTTATACAGATTCTAAATTTTTTAATTTTTTATAATTTATTCATGGTTTCTTATAGCTCTTTAAAAAATTCAGATAAATTTTAAATCTAGTTCTAACTACAATTTAATAAATAATTATTATATTATAAATAAATATAAATTTATCCTATTTAAAATTACGATATATCTAAATATACTATCTCAATATTTTAAAAGCATTAAAATTTTTTTATCATTTAAATAATTGATCCATCTGTTAAATAATTCCTTCTTAATTAAAAATTAAAAATTATAGTGGATATTTTAATATTATAAATCTAAAATTACGATATGATCATACAAAGAGATTTTGGATTTTTGAATTTCTGTATTTCCTAAATAATTTGAAGGAAATCATTATCAGTAAAGCCACAGTTGCTTATTTTGATTTTAAATTATAGATTAATAAAAAAATAATAAATAAAATAATAAATAAATAAATAAATAAATAAATAAATAAATAATCTATTTATTACTGAAAATTAAATTTAGTTAATGGAATATTCAATAAGCCTTTTATTTTATGAGAAATTATAAAACCCCTATTTGTAAACTTATTTCCCCTATTACAATTAATTAAAATATATACCATATAGTATTTAATTTTAATTGTAAGAAAAATATTATTTTACGAACAATTAAAATTTATTTCATCTAATTGAATATCTTTAAAAAGTTATATATCAGAAAATTATATTTATTTCTATATTTATTAACATATATCTTCCGTAATTTCAAATTCTCTAATAATATTATTAAAGTTATTAAAATTTTTTATTTATAATAAAATTAATTTATTACAAAAGGTTAATTGTTAATTTTTTTAATTTTAATAAATGGAATAAAAGTCGCCTGAGAGAAAAACCTGTTTTTTATGGTGTACAACTATTTCCCCTATATAATATATATTAATATAAAATCAATATTATTTTAATAATTCAACTTGTTTTACCTAAAATTTACTGAAAGATTTTATATATTCACTAATTTCTGTATACATTTTGTAATATTGTTTATTCGTGAATCATCTAGCTAATTATTTCCACTATGAATTAAGAATACAAAATAAATTAGTATATTAATTAAATTTTTATATAATTTAGAATATAGTTTTAATAATTTTACAAGATCCAAAAATGAAAATCTTTGATTTTAATCTTATCTTATATACTTTGTAATAATGTTTCTAAACTTTCCTAATCCAAAAAATTGTTCCCAAAATTGGTATTAATATATTCTAAATCATGTTTATCAATTAAACTTTCACTCAAAACATTTAATGCTTTTCCCTTTAATTCATTTCCACTAAAAATAATGCAATATTAAAAAATATTTTTCATACAAAAAATATTATTAAAATTTTTACAAAAAATTGAGTAATAAAAATTTAAGGCTTTTCACTGAATCTATTGATTTAAAAAATGGAATTACATCATCACACTTCAAATTTGTATACCTATTTATAATTTAATTTTAAGTTAATTTTATATTTAAATAAATAAATTTATAATATTCATCGTTTTTCTATTAAATTTATTGATATTATAATAATAAAATAGGTTATGTTTATTTAGTATTTAGTACTTTGCGTTAATTTTAACGGATTATAAATATTTATAATATGTTATAGCTTAGGCTAAAATAGATAAGTATTTGGAACAGTAAGTAGAATTTGATAAATTTATACTAATAGATTTTATAAAGTACACAACCTATTAAATTTTGCAGCACATGTGTGTAAAGATTTATAAATATAGGTATTATAATGTTTGCTATGGTTGTAAGTATTTAATATTTATTTCTATGTTTTCTATAATATACATTTCTTCTCTATCCCAAGCTAGAAAATCTTGTAAAGAGGTTACATAAGATACTTATTTTTGTTATAAATTTCCGTTTTCTTGAGATTTTTTTTATTCTAAAGGTTTTTGTGTTTGATTCTAATATTTATATTGGAATTGCTCTTCTTTGTTTTAAAAATTTAAAGATTCTTATTCATTTCTTATTGAACTTTGTTAATCTAAATCGCTTTGATGTTATTATTATTTAATTTATTATTAATTTTAAGTTTGTTTATTTATTTAATGGTCAATTAAAATTGATTTAGGTAGCATTTATTCATAAATAATTTTTAGAATTTTCGAATCGTTTAGATTTCCAGTACTTGCAATTTTTCTTAGATTCATATATATGTATTTTTACATTAATTTAAATTAAGAGGTTTAACCTTCTACAATCTAAAATCTATACATATTTTAATATTGTGTATTTATTCTTGAAATCTATAATGAGCTTTATTTTAAATATTTTTAAATTTATTTTATTTTTTTTGTTTAGAATATTATTTAATTTCTTTTTATTTAATAAAAAATTTTAAGAATTCAAGTTCTATCATTCATTTTTACTATATTATATATATTTTAATTTTATCATATTTTAAGCATTTATAAGTTAAAAAAAGAATAAAAAGAAATATAACGAAAATATAAATATTTTTAGTTTTTAAATTTCAATAATCTTAGTATTCTTTGGAGAAAAGTTTTTTTGCGGCAGAAAAAGTCTTCGAAATACTATTAAAAATGCCTTTTTATTATTATTATTGCTAATTTTGCATCATATCTCTATGAAAATGCTATCCAATTTAATTTAAATCAAAATTATTTTTATTATTAGCACTACTCTAACAACTAGACCTAAAATGACTATAATTTTTCCAATTTGCACTGCTTCCCCTTTCTCTGTCAATCTCTGAATTTTACAATTCAAATATAGGTTTCAATTTAAGATCTCTTACTTAAAACTTTCCAAAAATTTACTCAGGGTCCATTGTTTTCATTTATTCTAAACTAATTTTTCCAACCTGTTACATATCTTGTCCAAAATTTGGGACCATTTTATTATTTATAAATAATTTTTTCACTTATTATTTTTTCAAACTAGCTTGAGCCCCCAGCACATACTGGGAATTTTATAAAAATTATTAGTGAGATGAGCTTCTTTTTTTTTAATTACCTCTATTTTATTAATTTTAATTTTATTATGATTAATACTAGTCGTATTCAACAAAACCGTGGTGTGCGTTTGGGTCTATCTTTTTACTTAGCTTTAAAAAATCCATTTTAGGAAATTATTTTTAACTACAATTTAAAGAACTTCCATTATTATTATTATTGTCATTTTAAGAATTAAAGAAATCGAATTTAAAATTTAAGTTTTTACTATTAAAAATATTGTTACCATGCTATGATTATGTGCCAATATTTACTGCAATACTTTGTGATTAACTGTTTTCATTTTGGCTAAAAATATTTATACCATTCTTTTATTTGGTATCGTAATTATTAGCAAATAAATTTATTTTATTTTGGTTATTCTGATTATTATTTTGAAACAATTAGAAATTCGTATTTTAACTATTATTATTAAAGCTAAAACTGTTCTCGTTACTATTTAAAACTCCGCTCAACCTTTAAAAATTTTCTTGATTACCCTATTAATTTTAGCTATTTCTACTCATTTAAGATAAAAACATTTGTGTTTTAAATTATTTGCTCAGTTCCTTTTTAGATTTGACGAAATTTCTATAAGCCTATTTATCTACAACTGTAACATTTTTATACTATTTTTCATAATTACTATCACAATCAGAATCTGAACCACTATCAGTAATATCATAATTACAATCTTCTAATTCTTTTATATCATACCATTATTATTCACCTTGTAACAAATAATTAAGTTCTTATTCTTCATCAAGTTCTGTTTAATCAAAAATTTTACAGCTAATTGAGTTATTTTAAGTATTAATTAGGTCGTCAAAGCTTTGAGAATTATTATTATTCAAACTGTTAAAATTATTATAATTATTATTTAAATTATAATTATTATGAGTATTATTATTGGTCAAATCATTATAATGATAATTTTAATTATTAATATTATTATTTATATTACTATTACTTGTGTAAGAATTTTATTAAAAAATATTAATTTATTTATTTAAATTTGAAAATGGATTTTACGTGGTTTGGCTGATATCATTTCTACTATTATAACTATTGTTTTTAAACAAATTAATAGAATTATTATTATTTTAAATTACTTGTTATGCGAATTAATTTGATTATTTGTCCTATTTATTGTTTATATTATAATTTTATTACAATTGATTGTTTTAGTATTTTTATCTATTTATTTCATCTTCAGAGAAACTTATTTTATTAAATTATTTAGCATTATTAACATTATTACTAATTTATTTATTGGCAAGATTTAAATTCTCAATTCTTTATGAAATATCTCCTTATTCACTATCATATGAAACATCTTATAGATCTTCATTTTAATATTTCATGAACATCATTTCTAAATTGTTGTTTTTGGTATTTTTATATGGATCCTACATATTTTGGTATTTATCTATTGAATCTTCGATAAACGAAAATGAATTTCTAAGCTATTTAAATTTTGACTAATATTATTATTAATTTTCTTTTTAATTTTACTTACTTTTAGATGAATCCTTACTTTTAGTGTACTAAAATTATTGACTGCTATTTTTTTTTTAAATTTATTATTTTTAGAAACTTTATTCGTTAGAATGAATTTAGCTTTAAGCTTAAATGATTTAATTTTTATAAATTTATTATTATGAGTTTTATTGAATATTTTCTTTTTCAGCAAAATCTTTTGATTGAAGGTGAAAATCTTGAATATTTGAATCATTAAATATTTCTTTTTAATTTTGATTATATTATTTGTTTATATCTTCCTATAATTTTTTATAATCCTACATATGTTTTTTATGATAACTTTTATTTTTACTACTTATTTTATTTTCATCTTATTTATGATCTAATGATTAATTATTTTCATCTATTTTATTAATATTTGTTAGTAAAACAGTATTAGTACTTTTTTCTTCATTTTACTAATTTTTAAAGTGCTCATTATTTTCCTAACTTGTTTTTTTAATTTATTCAAATTATATTTTATTTTAATTAGTTTCATTAAGTTTATTAATATTTGTAGAATGATTAGAATTAATGACTTCACTATTAATATTATTTTATTATAATTAAACATTTTAATTTTGTATCTAATGTAATTATTTTTCGATTCCAGAAAAGTCCATTTTTTTAGAAATTCTAAAGCTATGATCATTTTCTACTTAATTTTCTTATATAATAGAAAGTTTATTCAAGCTTTTTGCGTCTGTTTATTATACTAGCTGCTCAAGATCTTATATAAATTCTTATTTTGTCCCATTTTTTTCAAAATCTTAAGAATTAATTTTTTATAAAAACGGGTCTTAATTACTTCCCGATTCCGTACTATGAGTGCTTCTGTTATAATCCGTATCATTTGCACAATTTTTATGGTTTTCTATTTTTGCTTAATTTTTTTCATCTTAAAATTAAATGACTTCGTTAATTTTTTAAATTTACTCAGAATTTTATTATTAATTGTTTGAATCTGAGGAAATAACGTATAAAGTATTTTACTACATTTTTTTAACAGATAAGCTTGCATTTAATTTTTTTTATTATTTGTTTTTTTTGTTACTATTACTTTATGTAGTGAAAACCCCTTTAAAATAGCAACTAAAGCAATTTTCCCCATCTTTATCGACATATAAAACTTTTTTACTGCTACTTTAATTAATTTTGTTTTTTAATTTTTTATTTTTTTAAAAATTTTTAAGATTTTGAAACTATGGTTATTTTTAAACGAAAGAAATTGATTGTAAAGATTACTAAAATTGATTTTTAAGATAATCTTAGAATAGGTTTTATGCTCTAAAGCAATTTTATTATTAAAATGATGTATCTGATTATAATTACTATTCTATTTTTTCTGTTTTAATTTCTTATTTTATTTTTTTTTATCCGGCCCCTTTTTTTACCTTTTAAACATTTGTCTTTTCATAATTAATTTTTACTTTATAATTCAATAATTTTTTATAATTTTCTTAATCTATCCCTATTTTTTCGCAAATTTTATTTAATATTTTAGTTTAAATTTTTTGTTTTTGGTTTTAATATAGAATGTGCTCTAATTTTTCATCAAATTTTTAAACCCATTCTGATTAATCAATACCTATTGATAAATATTTTAAAAATTAATTTGTAATTTAATTTTCATTAACAAAATATTTTCATTTATTAGACAAAAATTTTTAAAAAGTATATTTTATTACCAGAATTTTTTTTATTTTCTATAATATTTTAAATTAAGTTTTATTAGATTTATTTTGTGTACATTTTTTTACTATTCATTACTTAAAAATAATTATTCAAGTATTCATCTGAAAAATTTAACACTTTTTGAACTTACTTAGAAATTGGTTATTCTTATTAAAATTCCATTATTTCAAATAATCAATTTTATATTCTAAAGAATTCTTAAAATTATATTGTTTATATTTTATTATTTTATTTAAACAAGTATTTTTCTTTCCTGTTTTTTTATTTAAATTTATTAAAGAAAATAATTATTATTTTGTTTGTCTTAATTGATTTTTTATTAAATTTTAAATTAAATACCATAATTACAATATAATAATTAGCGGTTTGATTATTTAAATTGAAAATTTTAAAATAATCCATAGATCTAGTAAAGTTATCAATTAAATAAAAACTGGAATTTATATAAATCAAACTACATTAAATTATTTTTAAAAAGGTAATAATATAAAATATATTAATTTTTATATACAATTGTACAGTAAAAAAACATTTTTATCAAAATATAATACAGTTACAATATTTTTTATTTTTAAATTTATTTATTTTAAAATCTTATGAACTTTTTGTTTAATAATCATTATAATTGGTATTACTACTTAATTATTTGCTAATATAATTTTTATCTAAAGTTTAATTTTTCTAATAAACTTATTTTTTTTCTTATTATTGCTGTTTATTCAGTAAAACATTAATATTTTACTCCTATTTCGATGTTAATAGAATCATTTAGTTTGATCTTTTTATATTATAATTATTATTAAATTAAGTATTTTTAGTATATTATTTTTTAATCAAATCTATTTAAACAATTTTTAGCCTAGTAGCATAGATTAGTTTATTAACATTTTTTAGCGTTTACATATTTAACACATTATCACAAATTTTATTAATACTTTCATATTCATTTAAAAAACAAATATTATCTTAGTTAAAAATTTCATATAAAAATGGTTATTATCTAATTTTTCTATAATTTTTTTGAAATTTATTTTTTTAATCATATTTTAAAATATCAGTTTTATGTTTTTATGTGCTCTTATTTTTATAAATACTTCTTTCTGTTTTAATTTATTAAAAACTGGATATTGCCGTATTATTGTCTATATTTTGTGATTAGTCTAATTATATAAATGAGCAAGCTATTTATTGTTATTAATTACAGTATTTATTTTATTAATCAATATTGGTAGAACTTATATAATTATTGGTATTTCTATCTAATTGTTTATTTTCATTAAAAGAGTTTTCTAGAAGAATATTTGATTATTATAATTATGGATATAGGTTATTAAATTATGAATTAGGTTTTAAAGTCATTTCCCTTATTTTTTCAGAAAAATTATATTAATTATTTTAAATATTTTTCTTATATATATCCTCATTTTTTATTGATTATATACTATTTTCTAGCTATGTTTTAGATTTTCTATTTGTATTCAATTAAAATGGGCTGCTTGGTTTTGCAGTACTTAATTAAGTAGTCTGCAATTAGTTTTAATCTTCTTCAAAATCCTTTAAAAAATTTTTACTTTTATTTTATTAATTTTTAAAAAACTTAGGATTACATAAATCAAGATTTAAATTGCATTTATAACTTTATTTTGATGTACTAATATTATTATATACTTTTTCATTTTATACTTCCTTAATTTTATCAAAATTTGAACCTAATTTTAAATTACAAACCATTATTTATGATAATGATTAAAATAAAAATGTTTCCAAAGCTTACTCTATATAATTCTATTTAATAATACTTTAATACTTTTTATATAATGATAGCTAATATATAACTTTTCTTTGTATTTAATATAATTTTTCTTTATAGTATTTTTAAAAAAACTATTTTTATTAAAAACTATCGCATTCAATCCATTTTTTATCTATAATAGGATTATGAATATATTTAATAATTTAATTTATCTATTAATTTTTCTTATATTTAAATTCTTGATTTTTATTCTAATTTTTTTGTTTTATATTTTTATGGCATTCTAAAGGACAATATCTTTGGTTATCTTTCTGACCCTTCAAAATAAGGCAGGTAGAACAAAAAAAAAATTCACATTCAATGCAAACATATAAATAAGAATCATTTTCTTTTTTAATACATATGCTACTATTCATTTAATATTAAGTACAAATTTTAGGTAAATCTGTTGTAGTTTGGCAAAAAAAACAATATTTGCATATTACATCAAAATAATTATACTAACACATTTTTTTGTAAATACTTTTTGGACATAATATTTAATGAATATCTTTACTCTTTTTAATTTGTGATTTAAAAGTTTGTACTATTTAGTAATAAGGTATGGGCTTTTATTTATGTAAAGATTAACTCATTTTTTATTTTTTATCTAATGCAAGTTCCTAAATTGTGGCTTCTTTTATATTTTTCCTTTAACAATGTTTATTATTACATAATTATAATAACTTTTCAAGAAACATTTTTTTCTCTATATTATCTTATTTATTATTAGTTAGGACGACATTTTAAAGATCAAGCTATTTTGAACTATTTTCCAGATTTATATTAGATTTATACATATTTGATGCTTACGATTATTGCATAAGATAATTAGAATTAGATATTGACATTCTATCCTTAAATTTGTTATTTTAATTATTATTATTAGAATTTTATATTTTTAAAGGCTATGAAACATTCAAATTATAATAACTTTATGCCTAATTAAAATTACTATTCATTTATTTACTATTAGTATTGTTTTATATATTATATGATTAATTTGAAGAAAATGATAAATCAAATTTACGTTTATAAATTTTATCATTTTCATTGATACATTAAGTAAGATTAGTACATTTTTTATTTTAAATATTCAATTATTAAGTACTAGTAAATTATTGGTTATTATTTTAATCCTAGTAAATATTAAAAAAATCAAGATTTTACTATGAAAATTGGCATTAAGATTTCTCCAATTCTTTCATACTTATTGATAAATCGAAAATCCTTTTGATATTTTAATTTTATTTTTTCGAGCTTTTATTAATTTCTTTAATTTTTTGTTTTTAATTATTTGAATTTAAATTAAAATAATTTTCTTTTTCTTAATTTTCCACTTTAATTTAAATAGAAGATCTATGTTTGAGCTTATTTATTTAATTATTGTCATACGTTTTATTGTTGTTTTATTTTTACACTTTGCGATTTAGCATTTTGGTATTATTATCAATATTTATCATTTTTTAATGAATTTAATCCCATTTTTATTCTTAAAATTAATTTAATTTTGGAAAATCTTCAGACTAAAAATAATTATATTATAATTTATTTTTTTTATTTTAATAATTATTAAATTGGCTTTATGTTTATTCATTTATATCATTTGCTGCATTAGTTTGTGTTTTATACTAGCATTATTTTTAATTATTATTACATTTTTATATATAATTTTGTTAAGAATAATTAACTGGTTTTTCATTATTATCTTAACATTAATAAGTGGGTTACATTTAATAAAGCTTATTTTAAACCGAAAGTTATTTGTTAAGAAATTTAAAAATGCAAAAAATATAGATATATTTTATTTATACTTGAACTTTTATTTTTATTTATTAATTTATATTATTTTTATTAAAAATTTTGCATTTCTTAATTTATATTAATTCTATTGAATAATTATTTTTATTCAAAAAAACTAGGAATAATAAATGGGAATAAAATTTTTTAGTAAATTATTTTAATAGTAATAATAAGCATAAAAAGATTTAAAATGCAATAAGCCATTAAATAAAGATACTTATTTAAGTACATAGTATTAAATTTTTAACAATTTAAAATTTTATAATATAGAAATATTAAGTAACAATTATGACTGAATAAAAATACTTTCTTTGTTAAACTTTTTGTAATTAATACTTAAATATAGGACGAGATTAAATTAAATAACCATATTATTAAAATATTCTTTTTATTTTATTCCTTATAAAATTAATTAAATGTACGATATTCTATTGATAATCAAACCTAGTAAAATCAAAATTTTGTAATTGAAATAAAAAAAAAAATAGTAGCAAACAAAAAAAAACCAAAAATAGTAATAAATAAAGATTTGAAATTAATCATTCAATTTAATAATAAAAGAGTAAAAAATATTTCTATTCGTTTTACAATATTTAAATGCAATAAAAGGCACCAATTATTTAAGGAACATATATTAATCCTAAATTTCTAGAAAATTAAAGAAATTAAGAATAAATAAAATAAAAAACTATATAAAAGAGTTTAAGTTATAGAAATGCTGTCAAAAAATTAAGTGTAAAATAAAAAAAAGAACAAAAAAAATAATGGGAGTTAAAGTATTAATTAAATTCACACATTTCTTAATTAAATGAGAGTGAAATATTAGAATATGAATATTAATTATAACTATTACCTATTTTTCTTATTTTGAAGTTGTTTTATTATCATTTTTAAAATATACCAATTTTTTGTACAATATGTCAGTTTTAACAATTGGAACCTCTTTTTTGTATTAAATGCTAGAAATTGTATTGTTATTCATGCTTATTTATTTTATCAAATAAATAAGTTTGTCCTTTTGAATGCTCAAATAAAAAGTGCAGTTTTTATTGTAAAAAAAGTGTTATAAAAGAAAACCAGCTCTTTAAAATTTAAATAGGTATTATTATTAATTATATAAACATATTTTGTTTATATTGAAATCATTATCATTTTTAAATAACATGAAATTTATTCATATTTTATCCTATCTATAGGAAAATATATAGAAATATTACTATATTATAAATATCAGTAAATATTTATTTATTTTTAAAAGTTTTGTTTATTTCATTTATAAAAATTTATCATAATTAATTTTTAATATCCTAGATTAATATTTAGCTTAAACAAAATCGAATTTAATCAAATACCCAACTCAAAAATAACTTAGTAAAATTATTGATAAAAGATTAGAAGAAATAAATGGACTTAATTTAAAAATAAATAAATTTGACTTATTTAGAGAAATATAATTAAAGCAATACTAACTAATTTTTAGTCAAAATAAAATGAAAATACTATATATTATACAGGCATTTAAAAAATATTAGAAATTTAACTTGAATATTTAGTATTTGTACTAAATATTAGAATTTGTTGAAATAAATCTAGAAGAAGTGTTTATTTCTAGTTTAGACTTATTATCTTTTGAATAATTTTATATCAAAGAAATAAAATCATAGAACAAATAACATTAAGTATTATCTTAAAATTAAACACATAACTAAATAATACCAAAAAAATATTTAAATAAGACTAAAATAATTCCAATTATAAAAGATTATAAATAAAAATAGAATTAACAAGAAAAAATATAAATTAATACTCCAAAAAGCTTAGGATAAAATCAATCTAAATTAAAAAGTTATATATCACTGGATTTATTATCTAATTTAAAATGCAATTATAAGAATAATAAAAATTAACAATTCTCATAATTTTACTATTCTTAATAAAAAATATAGCAACAGTTTACAGCCTTAAATAAAATATATGAATTATAATAGCCCTATAAAGAAAATGATAGTTAATAAAGTATAAAATTGAATAATGAAAAAAATTCTGATTAAAATTATATATAAAAAGAATCATTTAACACATACCATAATAATAATGTCAAAAGAAGAGATAAAATGTATAGTTTATCAAATGTAAAAGAAATTAAATAAAAATAATAAAGCTAGTATTCATATATAACAACAACTCAGATTAGTACTATTGATACTCCTTTAAAAGATAGTGAGTAAAACTAGTTAAATGAATTAAATAGTTAATTTATGTTAAATGACAACAAAATAACTTAATAATAATAAAATTATGATTTAAAATAAAATTAATATTAGAATATCATAAAAAGATTAACTTATCCAAAGTTAACTTTATAAAAATTAAAAAAAGATGATTCATATTATTCTTAAAGAACGGTTAAAATTTGTAATTATAAACTAAAGGATTAAGAGTATAATTTTAAAATATTAGTAAATTAAGAATTAGATAATTATTTTTTCAGCTAAAATGAAATAGTTGGGTATTTCGATGGAAAAATTAATAGAAGTATCTTATTAAATAAAAATTTAGATATAAAATTATATCTAAAATATAATTAAAAACTGCAAAACCTTAGAGAGAAAATTTTATTTATTGATACTATAAAAAAATAGCATTCTAGCTATAAAAAAAATAGCGATCATAATAATAAGTAGAAAATCTAACAAATGAATAATTAATTAGAAGAGCATTTTAAATAATTCAAATCACTGGCATTTAAATATGTTTATGGAGTTGAAGTTCTAAATCCAATTAGGCAAATGAACATACATTTATTAGTATAAAAATATAACTAATTTTTACAAAAATTATAAGATAAAGGTAAGTAAAAAAACAAAGAAAGTTGTATATGTGTTATATTTTGAATATTAAAATTGTTTATATTTATATATTTTAGTAATTTTAATATAAATTTATATAATAAAATTAATATATATATAAAAAATGTATTTCTATAAATTTGTTAAAATATGTATAAATGTATTATTTAATTAAAAAATCAGGAAAATTATTTAATATTGGTATTTTTTAAATATAAATGTAAAACAGTCATAAATAAGTTTATATAATTTTTATTTATGAATTTTATTAATTCATATTAATTTTATTTAGAGGTATTCTAAATATATAAAATTATTAAAAAATAAAATAAAATCAAAAAAATAAAACTAAAAAAATAAAGAACAAGAATTACAATATGAGTGCAAAATAATAATTAAACTCTACTTAATAAAGATAATAAATTTCACCCTAAAGATTTCATCAATGGGCTAAAGATTAATAATACAAGACATCATACGCATAAGTCAACAACAATAATGTAATAAAAAATAATTAAAAATAATAAAATCTTTTTATTTAAATTTATTTTATTTCCTAAATATCCCCTAAAAATTGAAATATATAAGAAAAAATTATTTTTTTAAAACGAAATAATTTTAAATTAGCAACCTAACCAAAAAAATAGTTCTGCAGTTCCTGGCTACCAAGGTTATATTCCTAATATTAATGATAATAAATATGGCAAAAATTTTGCAAGTATTGCAAAAGAATGTTTAACTACCAATACAATCACATAAAACCCTTATGGATTGTCTACAAATGGATTAAATTATAAAAAACATGGTAAATATTATTAAATATTAAAAATTTAAAATTTATTTATTAATTATAGATAATAAAATAAAATAATTTAAATAAAATTTATAAACAATTAAAGATTTTGTTGATCCTACATTAGATGCCTGTACATATAAATTTGGTGCTTCAACCATTTAAAAACCTCACCCTTCTTTATAAGTATAATATTATATTATATTAAAAATTTAAATATCTTAAATTTTAATTATAAATTATTTTGTAATTTCAGAATAAATTCATTTGGATTTATAATGTTTTAACTTTTTTAATTCTTTTTTTTATTTTTAGGACAATTAATGGGGAGTCTCCACTTATAATTCAAGATTTTAAAATCCAAAAAATACAAATAATCCTACCTATAGAGAAAGCGAAAGAGATGAAGTAAATATGAGAGATAGCGTTTAATAATCCGGATTTTAAAAAAATAATATTGTAAAAGTGGACACAAAACAATAATTTTATGATCATGGTAAATTTATAAAATAAAACTAATAAATATAATAATTTAATATTTTAATCATCAATAGACTAGGTATATTATATTTAAATAAATTATATATATTTATATTTTTTAAAATAGTCAAACCTGTTTCAGAATATAGGGGAAGATACGACCTTAATGAATAATAAAGAAAAGACCCTAATTTATATATAACCAGAACATTACCTAGAAAAACAATTAATTATTGATAGTTTAGAGAAAAGAATACTAAATTAATATTTTATATATTACTTACTAAATTATAAAATATATAATAAGCTATATACTATAATTTTATAAAGTAAAACTACTTAAAAATAATAATGATATTATAATGTATTATAATGATACAGTAATTAATTAAAATATTTTTAAATTTTATAAAGATCATTTTCTTTTTTTTCTATTTTTATCTTGGAATATGTCTCTATATTTACCATTTATTTTTTAGTATGATTCTTATTATTCAGGTATATCTTCTTTTAAAAATTTCCATATATTTGTTCCTGCATTGTATTTTTTAAAAAGTCTGTATCCCGAAAAAAACATAAATGCACTCATACTCATATAAATGGCTATAAAACTATATGTTAAATATTTTTATTAAATTTCTTGGGCCTTTTCTTTTAATTTCTTACCTTATTCTTTAGTTTTCTGTATTTTATCTTCGAGTTATGGAAATTATTTTTTTTCTAAATACTAATAAATTTTGTTTGCTTATTATTGTTTTGTTGCTCCAAAAGTTTCTTTCATTTAATCAGAAGTTAAAATATCAGAAAATTATTCTACCAAATCATTTTTATTTTACATAAGTTCTTCTTTTTATTTGCTTATTCTTTCTATTTTTTATCTTAGAGTTTCATTTTTAATCTAATTTTGAATTTTATTTA
The DNA here is from genome assembly GCA_001447515.1 of Pseudocohnilembus persalinus. Lineage (NCBI taxonomy): Eukaryota > Ciliophora > Oligohymenophorea > Philasterida > Pseudocohnilembidae > Pseudocohnilembus > Pseudocohnilembus persalinus. The sequence goes on from LDAU01000122.1 coordinate 165,606, forward strand.
AATCTTCCTCTTTAGTTTGGTCAATATTTGGTGTTTAATCTAGGTTTTATTACAAAAAAAATTATAGTTTACTTTAGATTGAATCTAATTCACCACTGTCTTATATTTATTAATCAATATCTTATTTTTCGTTAATTTATTCGTTTTTTTTTTTCGATTGCGATATATTTTTATAATATTGTATAAACTTATTATCTTTTTATTCTTCCTATAAAGGATCAGACATAATTATTCTCAATTAATATTAATATTTTTTTATATTTTTTTTATACTACTATATTGAATTTTGCAAAAATTTAATATTTGTTTTTTAATAATTTAATTCAAAATTTAATAAGGTTTTAATAGTTTTATTAAGAATTAATTTAAAAATTTTTTATGAAATTTTATTTAATAATTTTAAACTTATCTAATTTGTTTTATATATTATTTAAACATTGATGCTTAAATAATAAATATTTTAAACAAGAAATATATATTTATAATATATTTTATTTATACTATAAATAAACATACTAGTATTTATTTTCAATAAAAAAAGTAATAATTTTATAAAAATATATATAATTAAATAAACTGTGAAAATAAAAATCTCAAGATTTAGACAATAGAAAATTAAAAATAATTACCAAATAAATTTATGAAATTTGCCAAAATTTTATGAAAAATTTTTATTCAAAATAAATGAAAAAACTTAATATATAAATATACATTTTAATATCTATAATATTATTTATTAAATTAACCTATTTTATAAATTCAATTCAGCTATTATTAGTGATTGTCATCCGATTTTTAGTCTTGCTTTTATGGGTTGGTAATTTATTGTAATTTTAATATTTCTATTTAAAAATTTTCGATTTCTTTTTTTAATTCTTTATTTTAATTATCCAATTTTTTATATCTTTCTTCCCAAATCATTTTTTATTCCAACATACTTTTATATTATTTATCAGTTTTATTTTCACCACTCATTTTTCCTACCTAGAAAATTGAAAATATAAAACTTGGGACTGCTATTCCGACAATTGCAGGTATGAAAATAGACATTTTTTAGCAATATTTATATTATGAATATTTGTAAGCTTATTTAAAATTTTTATTATTATTTTTTATTTTTATTTAATTTTGATGAAAATTGGATATATCAAAATTAACATACCATTCATTAAATTTATAAATTTTTACATATAATAATATGAAAAAATTCTATAAAAATGCGTTATTTAAGTACTTTTATAATGAAAATTCAAGATACTCTAAATAATTTTTTTTTTTTGGTTATTGTAATACGCCTAATTTGAGTTTTTACTTTAACCTCAATTGGTATTTTAATATAAATATAATTTATAAAAAATATATTGATTTTTTAAATTTATTGTTGATACAAGTTTTAATTATATATAATTAAGGTTTTTAAATTTATATTAATTTATTATAACATTAATTAATAAATGATATCACACTAAATCTTCATTAACATCTTCAAAATAATCATATTCTAAATAAATTTTAATAGTTATTATTTTGATTTGTTTTATAACTAAAAGTGAATATAAAACTTTGTTATATTACATTCTAAAGCTTAGGAGTCAACACTCATATCAAAACCTTATGATTAACTAGCACCTATTACATCACTATTTTGTAAAGCTTAAGAATCATTTTTAAGCTATGAAAATAAAAATAAAATAATTATTTAAACATAAGCTAATTTATAAAAAGTTTCAATTTACCTAACTTTTTTTTCCATATTCATCATCATATTCAATTTCTTCTTAAACATCATTATCTTATTAAAATTATTATTAACCTTTATCAGATTAAAATTCTCCCGAAATTGTCAAATTTTATTCCATTTTTTATTAAATTTATTTTTATTATTATTCTTGGTTCTAAATGTATAAATTATAATAAAATTAAATTAATAATTAAAATATGTTATATTTACTTATTAACCCGGCGTACTTTGTTATCCCTATTACTTTTATTATTATTGGTTTCCATTTTCATTATTGCTTAAAACTTATGATAATAATTGCCACAATAAAGGTTTATTTTATTCACCTTATTATAATCCTACTTTTTATGCTAATTCTTCCTAATTAATCTTTAGTTAAATTAAAATATGTCATTTAATTATTTCTCCATATATATATATTTTTTTTTTATATTATAGAAATACTATATCATATTTAAATTAATATTTACTTCTTGTCTTATTGATGATTCGGAAGAAAATACTGAATTAGAATATTCCATTTTATAAAATTAAAAAAATTCTTTTATTAATTATAAAACAATAACACCTTATGGGTCTTTTAAAACGTCCCCACATTTTGAATTTTCCCAATCATATGGAGATTATTTTTTTTAGGAATTATCTTAATTATCTATAACTTTAAAAACCTAAAATTAAAAATATTATAGCTTAAAAAATTTTCTTTATCAAAATATATTATATTAGATAAAAATACAGATTAATTTATTAAATAATTTAAAAATGTATAAAAATTATTATTATTTTTTTTTGCATTTATTAGTATTTTAAGTTTAATATTTTACAGACGCTCTGATTTGGGCTCTTATGTTACTCAGACAATTTTGACTTTCTAATGATTGAATAACTAAATTTTTAAGTTCGTTTAATTCTTACATTATATTGATTTTGGATTTTAGTTAAAAAAATATTTTTAATTTTTATTTATTGTTGTTTTTTATTTTAAATATTTGTAAACTTTGAATATTTTATTTTCAAATTTTTATTAATATAAGTCTGAAATCATTATACAGTATCGTAAATGTTATTATAATCAGTTTTTTGCACATATAATATAATTTAAATTTTTATATAAAACATAATTACAAAATTTTATTCTACTAAATATCAAACTATTACGATTAAGATGTAAAACTTTATTTTAAAATAATATATTATATTTGTAGATAATTTAATTTATAATAACAAATTCTTATACAGGAAAAATTTAATAATAAATAATATGATAAATAATAATATTTTATTAATATGTCTATTATCATATTTTATATTTAATTTCTTTTCTAAGGTCACTAATATGTTTCACAGTTTCATCTAACTCCTATTCTAATCTTACTTATCTTTTTCTTTATTCAGCGTTGGGTTTTGTGGGAATTTTATATATAAGGTTTTCAATCTTAATTGTTAAATATATAAAATTATTAAAAATATTAATTAAATTTTAAATAAATAAAAAGATAGCTACCTCTGATTTTTTTTGACAAGCCTATGATAGTTAATTTTCTAATCTTTAAAGTTTTTCTCCTGGACTTACGTGCATCATTTTATTTTCTGCTTTATAAGGGTCATAAGGTGTCAAAGAATTTATTTTGGCCTAAGGCGTATTTTGATAATTTAATTTTCTTTTTTCAGCAATTTATTCCTACCAAGCTTATTGCAAAATTTTTTATTATTCTAAAAAATATTAAAAAAATCAATCATTTATATAAAAGATATCAAAGTTAATATAATTGTATATTTTTATAAAATAATTATTTGTTCTTGATGTTTTACCTCTTTCTTTTTCTCTTTTACTATTTTAAGGGGTGTTTTATTGGTATCTTTATGGTTAAGAATTATTATCTTTGTTTAATTTATTTTGATGCCCATTTAAATAATCATTATAATCTACCTCTGAATAAGTTTATTTATGGTGGTTTCTTTGATTTTTTTATTATTATAGAATTTTATCATAATTTAATTAGTTATTATTGGCTATATTACTACCTTCATTATCATCGCCATATAATAATTTACTAATTTGCCTATCTCCTAAATTTCTTTTGAAATTAATAATAATAATTAAAATATTAGCTTATTAATAAAAAAAATTATATAAAGTTAGAATTTGTTACTTCTCTCTAATTGCTAAAAAGGCTTAATGATTTCTATCAGAATTCTAATTTTTTTATTAATTTTAGTTATTATTATAGTTAAGGTTTGAATGAACATCATTGTTAAGATCAATTTCATTTTTGTTTGGAGTTTTAGGAAATAATTAATTTTAATCAATAATATTATTGTAATCTAGTTATTAATTATTATTAATTTCAAATTAATTTTATTAATTTAGTCCTTCATTTATATGTTATTTTTCAGAAATTTAGTGTTGCATTTATTGATTTACATAAGAATTTTATTGAATTTAATTTAATTATTCCTAAAATTATTTTTGGATTTATTATTACTATTGTGGAAACATTATCAATTATTACTACATTTATTATACAACTGATTGTGTAAATTGATTTTGCTATTATAGTTATTATATATAAAGCTTGAAATTGGAATTTTCTATTTTTAACTAATTTATTTCATTAATGAAACTATTATTTCTAAGAAATACAAAAAATATAAGTTATATAAAATTAAAAGTTAAAATAATATATATTTACTCATTTCTTAATTTATTAGCTATTTATATTTAGTTTTTTAATTAATCATTTGCTAAATTATCATGATTTTCTAATTATTTTTTAGAATTTTCCTAAAATTTAAATTTTTTTTAAATTTAAACAATATATAAGAATAAAAAAATAATTATTTTACAAGCATTTACTAAAGTTAAACAATGTTATTATTAAGATTATCATTTTCATTTTATAACTTAAAATTAAGTTGCTTTATATTTTGCAATTAAAGTTCATAATCTTCAAATTTAGTTTCAAATTAATTTTTTCCATTATTTAAATTAGCTATTCTGTCCCTTTTAGATTTTTAAATAAATAATTTAAAATCAATCAAACATTAATTTATTTATAAATTTTTAATTTTATACTCATAAGCTTGAATTTATTATTTTAGCTTTCTATTATCATCTACCACATATTATAAATTATTTTCTTAAGATTCCTAATACATAATTTCTCTTTGCTTAATGTTTTGTATTTCTTAAACACATTTATTAAAATTATTAAATAATTCTTAATTGTCTTGTTCATATTTTTAAGTCATTTCTACATTTTAAAATTTAAAATTAAAATATGAATTAATGATAAAAAATTTTCATTAAAATTTCTACGTTAAAAATGTTCTTTTATGCTTTTTATTTTATTTTAAGAGTCTACAATTTGTTAATCTTTTCCCTATTTATATATTTATAAATTGTTAAAAACTAATTATATTTTTATCACATTTTACCTAAAGTTCCAAGTTTTTTTAAAATAGCATATTTTTAAAGTTATTTAGTGTATATTCATAAAATTATACCATATTGTGTATTAATTGCTATTATTACTAATGAGTATTTTGTTCCAAAAAGTTGGTATTTTTGTTTTAAAATTATCCAAATTAATTATTCTGTATATGACTCTAATTATTTTAATTTTGTAATAAGGATTGAATTATTTCATTAATGCTACTATTTATTTATTAATGCTACTATTATTATTGTTACTAACTGTTTTGATAATTTTAATTTGTTTGGTTTTGCTGATGACCATTTTGTATTTATTTTTATTCCAAAATTTTTTATAAAATTTATTGCTAAGCTTCTAACTATTATTATAACTCCTTTTATTAAATGGTTAATTCTTACTCTTTTTATCCATAATCACCTTCCTATTCGCCGTTTTACTCTTTTTCATTTTCATCGCCATGAATGTAATTAATCTATTTTTTACTATCATAATAATCTAAGTCTAGGTTATCTAAAATTTTATTTTCATATATTTTGCTCTATTATTTTTATTTTTCTTATTAAACATTAAATTGATTATTTTAGTTTTAAATATTTTCAAACTATTGGAAATTGGTATTTTACATTTATTTAAGCTTTTCTTATTATTATTTTAGTTATTACTCTAGGTTTTATAAATTTCTTTAACTTTCTCTAGTCTCTTAAAATTCTTAGTTCTATTTATATAAATTTTATGTATCTCCATTCTACTTTTATTAATTTAATTATATATTATGCTCATTATTATAATTATTATCATCATTATTACCAATTTCTTTTTAATAATTTTGATTCAAATCTTGTTATTACTATTATTAATAGCCTAGTTCTTGATTCATCTATTAAATTTTAGTTGGGTTTGGAGGGTTGTTATAATTTTCCAAAATAGCAGATATATCAGGTGTATTTTATATAGAATCATCATTAAACCTTATATTTAATTAAAATTTATTTTATTTATATAAATCAATAAAATATTATATTTTATTTTACTTATTATTTCTAGAAAATATTTAAATTTACTATTTATGGGGATCATTCTATTATTTTGATAATTTTATTTAAGGTTATTAGGTGTGAGATTTGTCATTTTATTAATAATTTTTAAAATCATCATTTTTATTAAAAAATTACTAATTTTATAAATACTATTATTTAGACTAGTTTTTATTTGAATTTTGTTATGAATTGTTATCTTACAATAATTAATTATTATTAATATTTGTCAAAACTTAGTGGTTTTTTAGTTTATTTAAGAATCTGCCATCATTATTTGAATCAAAAACACTTTAACTTTGCAGAGTTTCGACATTATTATTTTCTAAAATAATGAAATTATTAAATTTTATTAATTATATTTTAAAGTAAAAAATAAATAGTATTAGTACAAAATTATTATTCAGATTATATATTATCTTGATAATATCTTTAATCTTATTATTCTTCCGCTTATTTTATTTAACAATTTTTATTAATATCATTATTTTTTCCATTTTTATCAATTTTTTCTTTTTATTTACCAATTATATTTTAATAAATTTATGTATTTCTCAGTTATTCGTAACTTTTTTCTTTTTTCTCACTACTGCCTTATTTTGATGATATATCGCTTTAATTTTAAGGTTTTAAATTTAAATTATAATAAATTTTTATATAAAATTTAAAAGTTTTTAAATTTTACTTATTCATTTATGGTTCATATTGTTAATTATGATGTAAAAAGTTGTGGAATTAAGAATTATGCTAATAATTTGATTATTTTTATAGATCATTTTAATTGCTTTATGGCTACTTTTACATTTATTCATTTTACGTTTTATCATAGCTGTTGAATGTAATAACATTTTGATTTTAATTTTAATATGTATACTTTACTTCTGGAAAGTTTTTTTCCAATATAGAAATCGAATTATCTTTAATAATAAATAAATTATTAGAATGAAATTTTAAATCTTAAAATATATGTAACTATGTCTTTAAATAATTTATAAAAAGTATTTTAATTAGTTTTAAAAATATGTTGAATTTAATTATTAAAACAAATATTAAATTATTACTATCTTAAGAACCTGAAGGTTTTTCTTAGTATTAATTATTCGTTTATTTTTATACATTTTAGTTTTAAATTTTTTCATCGTTATAACTTTTTTATAAATGGGAAATTGGTTCAGGTGAATTTTTTTAAATTTGATTCTCATTTAATAAAGTTTATGGGTTTCTATTTTATTAGTTGTAAATTAATTTATAATCTTATTCTTTTTAAATTTATGGGTTGGTAGAATTTATAAAATTTTCTGTATTTGATAGTGGTTTGTATGTATTTTAGTATTAGTTTATAATTTAACTTGATAGAACGTGCGGAGTTTAAACAATATTAGTTTATTGGTAATTATTATTTTATTAAACTTGCATATTATTATAATATTTTTAATTATAAGTTGGAATTGCATTACTCATTTTATTTGTATTTTGTATAGATTATGATTGTTAGATATATTTTTGATTTTATTTTGATTTATTGTAGTAAGTTAAAATTTATTAAAAATTAAAAAATATTAATAAAATCAAATTAATAAGTATTATAATATGTAAAATGATATTTATTATTAAATAAAATATTATTGTTTGTATAAATTAATTTAACATTTTCAAGTATTTAATTTTTAATATGGTAAATTATATTATTCAAACAAAATATAGTTTAATAAATTATAATTTAAATTGATATTTTTAAATATAATCGGTATTTGGTAGAAAAATTTGAATTGTTTAAGATGAAATATAAGTTTTAAGCCATTTTGCCGTTTTAGGTTATAAGTAAAAATTATGTATTTTCTTCTTCATTTTAATTTCAATTGATTTAATTTAATAGTAAAATTTTTAAAGATTATATAAATAAATAATCAATAAAATAAATAAAATTATTAATAAAAAGTAAAAAAATCTTATTAGAAATAAAATGGAATCTTTCAGATATTAATTAAATGAAGATATTGGATAAGCAATTTCGCAAAAGGCTTAAAAATTGTTTTAGCATTTTAGCTAAAAAGATAGTGAATGTTTTAAAAAGAATTCCGATAGTGTAGATAAATATTTGAAATGTATGACAAATTTGATTGAAGGAAGTGAAAATGCAGAAAAAGAAATACAATATTAAGTAGGTGGAATTATATATGAAATGTAAAATTGTTAAAAAAAATCTGAGGATGATAAAAATAAATTAAGATAATGTGCAGATAATGTTAAATAATAGGCAGAGGCTTAATTGGATAAAATTACCAATAAATTTATTAATTAATATAAATGATGAAAATATATAAGATTAAATTTTGAAAACTTATTGATGTCGTTAAAATATTTGTAATTTTATTTTTATATAAATAAAAAAATTAAAAACATATATATAGTATTATAAATATAAAGTAATTTATTTATGTTTTTATATTATTAACTTTTATTTAGTTTAAATCGAGGAAAATTTGTTAATCAATAAATAAGATTAACTTTTTATTAACTATAAATAAAATATCTACAAATTATCAAATAGAATATAATCCTAAAATTTATTTATAGTATCCCTTAATTGTACCATTTAATTATATTATTAATTTTTATTACCTAATTTCTAAATATATCTATATATAATTAAAAGAATTATATAAAATATATAATTATGGAAAATTAAAAATATTTATAGACAAAGTTAATTAAATGATCATTTATCTTTCTTTTTAGCTCCTATATAATATACATTATTTCCTCTAATATAAGTTTATCCATATTTATTTTTTAATAATCCATTTTAAAATTCTTCTACTTGTTCTAAAACCACATTCATACTTCCATCTAAACTAATTAAAATTCCTTCATATTCTAAATCACTTAAATGTAATTTAACTGTGACTAATCTCCCTAAAACTTATTTTAAAAAATCTGCAGGTGATCTTTTATTTTATTGAACTTATGACATTTAATATATTTGTTTCTATATGTTAATTAAATTTATATTCTTTAATATTTGGGTTAATGCTTTTTATTTAATATTAAAAATTTAATTTTTTATTATATTATTGTTAGTATCATTATTCTATTTTAATTCTTAATTAAAGAACCACAAATTCGAAGTAATTATTTTTTATTTTAAATTATTATATAACTAAAAGCAAAATATCGTGAAACAAATTATACAATAGTAAATGGATTAAAAAATATAGTTAATATATCAAATTTTCAGGGAAGTTAATTAAATGAAACATTTGAAATTTCCCATTTTTTGTTAAATTCATTTATTCTTAAATCAATTTCTGTAAATTAGCCATATTATATAGGCCCAGCATTAATAACTCTACCAAATTTATATTTTTCTTAACCTTAGGAATCATGAGTGTGTCCATGGATATTAGCCAATATTGAAGTATTATTAATTTTATTTGGCAAATCATTAAGTAAAAATCCTAAAGCGTTAGAACCCGATTATATAGGTTACTCTTCTTCTAAAAATTCGGTTGTTTTCGAAAATTAGGGTCCAATATGAGTTAATAAAATAATTTATTAGTCAGAATTAGTTTCATCTTTATTTTCGATATTATTGTAAATAAAATCTGTCAATTCTTCACCATAATTATCATCATTTATAAAAGGAAATCCAACCCAAACTTGATCAGTATATTTTTATGTTTTTTCATTATATTTGTATCCTGGTATACTCCCTTTAAATTACAATAACATAATATTTATTTTCATATAAATAATAAGATTTTGATATTTATTATAAATTTTAATAAAATAATAATAAAAACAATATAAATATAATAATTACCACCAAATCCAAGTAAATATAGATTTTTTGCAATTTCCACTTTTTATTTGTGAATATTCACACAATTACTAATTTTATCATAATTTTTGCCATTAAATAAATTATAGCTATCATGGTTACCAGGAATATGGTATATTTATTCTTAAGGATATATTTCTCTTATTTTTAAAAATAATTTTTCTATATTTAAATCAGATTCACTAGAAAGCTTTTCTTGCTCTTCTTTTGTCTAATCTTAACTTATTTATATATTATCATTATCTCCTAAAATAAAAATGTAGTCGTAATTTTTTTTATTATCTAACTACTTTTTTTAAAGCAAAGATATGTAATCATAATTTTAGTGAATGTCACTTAAAATCAAAATTTTTATTTAAGTTAATAATTTTTTTTATATCATTGGATTAAATAGTCTTATTTTGCTTTTTTATTAGATTTTTATTTTTCTTTTTATTATAATTATTTTTGTTGATTTTCATATGATTATATATATAGGAGTTCATTTTAATTCTTGTAAAAAATATAATAGAATTCATCATAAATATGATAGCTAAGATATAAAAAAAATGTATCTAATTATAAGTAAATCGAACATAGTTAAAAATAGAGTGTTTTTAATTAAAACATTTTGAATATTAATTATATTTATAACAATTGTTAAATTGAATATTCAAATTTTGTAAATAAAAATAAAAAATAATATAATAAAATAAAAAAGGAATAATGAGTAATTCATCTTGTCTTTTTAATAATTATTTTCAATCCTTAGAAAAAATGGAAGAGTAAAATGTTTATTATTATAAAAATAAATATTATGTGCTTAAAATAAATTACAATATTTTAATATATTAAATATAATACAAGATATAATGTATATTATTATATATTACATAGGAAAACAAGCAAGGAAAATAATATTTAGTAAGTTGAGGGAAAAAAAATATATGATAAAAAAATTTTAGATAATATGGAATATAAATATAGTTCTAATATTTAATAGAAAAGCATTTAGTAGTTATCTACATATTAAACAATTAATCGAACAAATTAAAATTAAAAATAAAAAAATGATAACGATAACAACAGCAATAGCAATTAAAAAAACCTCAATTGTTTCCAAGATAGTTATACGAATAGTAATTTAGATTAGTATCAAAACCAATAGTAAATTGGATTTGCAAATAACTAAGCCTAAACTACTAATTTAGATGGATAAAATTAGTTATAATTTATAAGTAATTTATAGTAACCTAGTATTTGCTAAAATAGTGTTAATTTAGAAAAATAAGAAAGCGATTTTGATAAGTATTTAAGTAAAATTTCATTCGATTATTAAAGCAAAAAAAAGAGTAATTAAGATTCATAAACTATAAAAGATATAAATCATAATGTAAATTAAGAAAATATATAAAGTAAGAAAGGCTCAAATTTGTTTATGAACAAAAATAATTCTGAATAAAATCTGACATTATCTTAAGTAATTAAAAATGAACGATATAAAAATAGTAATAGTGAATTAAGCATCAATGATTCTATGAATATATTAATAAGTGATAAAAAAAATGAGTAATTATATAATTAAAATATTGATTCAAAAAGTTAAGAATAATATCTAGATAAAATACACGAAAATTCTTAATAAATTAATCAAGATAATTATAATTCTTAATAGTAAAAATTAGTAAATTCTTAAGAGAAGAGTTAGTTAATATTATAAAAACTTGAAAAATAATTATAACAGCTTAAAGAAAAAAAAACTTAAGAAATTGATAAAAATAATTTTAATTAAAAAGAAAGAAATTTAGAAAATAATGAAATATAAAAAAATAAATAATATTTTTCTGAAGAAGAAGAAGAATTATACTTACCTAATAATGATAAGTTAGTAAATTTATTTTACAATCATACAAAAAATAATTCTTAGTAAATTTCTAAGATATACCACTATAATCAATTTACAAACATGGAAAAATTGAGTAAATAAAATAATAGAAATTTTGGTTTAAGTATTAAAAATGTCTACAAAAATAATAACAATTAAGACTAAAAAAAACAGTAATATTCAAGTAGGTCACCTAACATATAATAACATAAATACATCTAGAAAAAATAATTCAATAAAATAATTAGTTTAAGTCCATAAAACAATATTTAAATTAAAAACTAATGCTAATTACAAGTAAATTTAAACAATTAAAATAAATAGTAAATACAAAATGTTTCAAAATCTCCAATTAATAGATATTTTTAAAAGAATAAACAACAAAATTTTAATAAAAATAAACTATTACCAAAATATCAGGTTCCATTTACAGTTTTTAAATCTGATAAAACTCCTACTTAATTTAAAGAATTCCAAATAACTTAATAAAAAAGGTAAAACTTTATTAAATATTTTAAATATAATTTTAAAATTTATTATTTTTTTTTTTAAGTTTAATGCAATAGTAGCAAAAATATAAAACAAGAAAAACTAGCTATAATTAGGTAAACCCTATCTAAATTGAAAAAGAAATACAAATAAAAGGTCAAAATTATTAGACAAACAAATATTTGAATGAGAAAAATAAGTAATATTAATTAATGTATTAAAATTAATGTTAGTAAAATTATTAAAACCAAGAGAATATTTAACCTGATTAAGGAAAAAAAAAGGATTTACATAAAAATTAGAATGAAAAAAAATAATGTAAAAAAATGAATCCTAAGAAATAGTCACAAAAATTATCGCAAACTACCACTTCTATAATGGACAAATTTAAGGTATATTCAATCAAATATTTTATACTTTAAATTTTATTTAATTTTTTAATTTTTTTTAAAAAATATATATTGACAGCTTTATGCTAAAAGTTAAATTGAATAATTAAATCACAAGTAATAATAAATGGAATGTAAAGAATAATTGGTATTTTATAATAGTAAAATGGAGAAAATTAGAAAATAAATGCAAGAAGTAAACAAATCACTAAGATACTGAATAATTTTAACTTATAATGTTATTAAGATTATATATATAATTAAGGGATAAAATAATTTTATGGTTAAATTATAAAGTATATATTATAATAACAAGATTGGTTTTAATAGTAAAAATAAAAATAAAGGTAGATAGATTAAAATAATAAAATTTTGATTATATAATATAAAAATTTATATATATTTATATATTTAAGCAATATTTATAACTTATAGTTTTTATTTTAAGTTTTTAAAAATAACTCAAATTTTGTCATCTATATCATAGCCCTAAAAGTCTACTTATATTTAAGATGATATATTTTACTCATCTTGTTCTAAAATTTTATCATAAATATTTTCATAAGCTTTAAAATGTTTACTATCATTATCTTCAGCTGATTTTTCGCTTCCTACTTCTTACGATTTTATGTTAATTTATTATATTTTTTACTATGGTTTTTATTTAAATTATGTGTCCTGGGTTAGTTTTGATGAAGAATAAAATAAACTTTATTTTTATTACAAATATTTATAGGAACTGTTCTCAGTTTTAATGCTACTATTATTAAAGCTTTAAATTCTAGGCGACATAAATTTTGAAAAACTATTTTATTATGTTTATTTTATAAAACTAGTGTTTGGTGAAATTATAGGTGATAATAATTAATTTCCTATTTCATTTTGATATGATTTATTAGAATTTTCTTATTAAACCCCATTTATATTACTTTAAATTAATAGGTTATTACTGTTATCAGCCACTTAATTTTCTAATTATTTATTTTATATTTCATTTTCAAATATATTGGAAAACTAAGAATTTTGGTTTTAATTTTAAATTTGTCTTTAACTTCTTTAGGTTTAAACATTGCTATTTATAATATGATTATTACTTAAATTAATCTAATCATTTATCTATCTTAAAGAAGTATTTTAATATTCTGATATTTATTAAAATAAAGAATTTATTTTCTTATTAAAATTTTTATTTGGACTAAACCCCTTTAAGTTGCTATAAATTTATAAATCCTATTATTATTTATGTTTTATTTGATAATTTTATAATTATAATAATAATTAAGGCAAATTTTAAAATAAAGAAAAGCCCACTTCTATTGTATTATTTTTATTTTATTATATGTCTATATCTTCACTCGGACCTATTTGAATCAGTATTTTTTATAAAACTTCAAAAAATGGGTGTTATTTTTATATAAATTACTAAGCTTTTTTCCATCTTTTAAATTATTTTTTATATTATAAGTTATTGGACATAGAAGGGCTTATATTCCGTAACTAAGATACAGTTTAACTTTATCTGCTATTATTTTCTAATTCTGATTCATTTATTTTACTTAGGTTGTTTTTAAATTATTCATTATTTTCTAAATTTATTGATATATTTTCTGATAAATTGTTTTAATTATTTGCTTAGGAATTTGTATGGAAATTACTTAAGTTAGAATTATAATTTTGGTGTCCATTATGCTAAAGATTTATATATGATTATTGTTCTTTTATATTTCCGTTAGAAAATGATCGCCTTAACATTCCTTTACTTTCCTTCACATTGTTTTTTTTTTTACTAATATGTTTTTCTTCGTTAATACTCACTTAGTTATTATTTTAACTTTAATTTGTTAAATAATAGTTGTCAGAACTATGATTGACTTAATTTTATAGTAAAATTTATTTTTCCATTATAATTCTAACCTAAATAATTTAGGTCTCTTAAAATAATTCAGGTTTATAGGTAGAATTTTACGTCAAATTATTTGAATTAGTTAAATTTTTTTATAAAGCTGTTTCAAAACTTATATTTATAGTCTCGTTATCAAAAAATTTACAAAAATTCTCTAATAATACAAAAAAAAATAGTTCTATTAGATTTCTATTATTTTATATGTTTTCAATATTATCTGACTATTTATTATTTAAAGTTATTTCTAGCTTATGTTTTTTTAATTTATCATTTAAAATAGCCTTTAAATTTTCTATTACATGGTTAATTTAAAATGTTGAAAATCTATTTTGTTTTTAAAAGCTTTATTGAAATAGATCTTTTTATTTGGTAAATTCTCCTAAATAAGATGATTTATCTAATTTTAAAAATTAAAGGTATAGCTATTAATATTTCTTGATAACTAAACTTTATCTTTTATACAAATATAATTCTTTAATTTATATTTATTTAAAAACGGATTATTCTTCATTTGGTTTTTCGGTTTATTGATAATTTTATATAATTGTATTTTATTAATTATGTTCTTTTTGACGCTCTAAATCATTTTTTTAAAGTTCAACCTTATTAAATTATATAAATAAATCTTAAATTATTTATTATTGTTTTTTATTAATTTCCTATAATTATTAATTTAATTTATCTTGTGCATTTTAAGAAAAAACTAGCAAGTAATAAATTTTTTTATTTAAAACTAATATAGAAAAATCAATTTCTAATTTGAAAATATTTCCTTATTTATCCTAAATAGTTATGTATTTTTTTTATTCACAACTTTTATTTTTATCAAGCTTATTGAATTCTTTTTAAGATTTTTTGGATATTTTGGATTCTAAGTCTTTGGCTAAACTAGTCTTTTTATTCTAATTTCTTAAGTATTGAACTTAATTTTAATTTATTATTGTATTTTCGTTATTTTAGATAGGGTTAATAGTTTTATGTTTGGTATTATTTTATTTTGTATTTATATTAACATTGTGTATATTTATCGAATTGGATATATCTATATTATTTTAGGTTTCGGGAGATTATTTCATTGATTTTTATTTCTAATCAAAAATAATTAAAATAAAAGTTTATATATACATAGAGATTTTAATAATTCAAAATTAGTGATATTTAAAAAAAAATAATAATTTTTAATAATGCATACACACAATTAAATTTTCTAACTATTATTTTTATTAAATTAAAAATATTTATAATTAAATAAAAATTACAATTTAAAATCATAAATATTGTAAATAATTGAATTAATTTGTAAAAAATAATGATTTAGTAAAAAATATTAGAATTAAGATGTCCTAGAAATTATAAAAAAATAAATATATAAATGTATATATTTTTGTAAAGAAGTTACCATTTTTTTTTTGTGTTCTGCATCTTACTACTAATGAACAGTTTTACTTTTGCTTTTGACTTTTATATACTATTTAAGTTATTTACTAAAATCCCTAAAAGGAGAACACTGGCTGTAATTTGATAATGAATTTTATTAATTTCTATTTTAAAAATCCGTAGAAATAACCGTTTATTTTTTAGCATTACTATTGATTGGTGATTTCTAAGAATTTTTCTCATTTATTTATATTTACATATGATGTTACTGGCTGTTTTCAGCAACTTTATTTTGAGAATTACTTGACTTACTGTTCATTTATTTCACAATTTTTTACCATTATTTTTAAGACTCTTTTAAAATTTTTTCATATAAAGAAAGTTTTCCATTTCTACTTATAAAGGCGTATTTTTTTTAAATATAGTTATTTTGGATCTATTGACCAATTTTTTATTGAGTTTAACCTTACATTTAAATATACTACTCGGTTTTATAAGGAGATTAAAACGAACTTTCCATTTTTATTTCTTGTTTATTTTCGGTTTACTATTTTGATCTAAGTTCTTCTTATTCATCTGAATTTTTTATTAAAAAATTGGATTTTACATTGTTGTAAATGGTAAAACGATTATTAGTTTATTGTCTTATTTCTTATCTTTCATTTTCTAAATTTATACTATTTAATTTATTCCTCATGCTTCCCGAATCTTTGATTTATAATAACTCTTTTGTTTTTTATGATATTTCCGCTAAGTCGTTGCAATCAAATTACTCATTATAAAAGGTAAGTATGTAATTAGAATTAGATTTTTTTATTATAAAATCTTTTAAATGAAGCTATTATAGTAAATCAAATGATTTATAGAAATTTTTCCTCTTTTAAACTTCTTGCTAGTAGAGAAAGTAAGTGAATGCGAATAGTATAAAAATAACTGCAATTATTTCTATAACATTATCATGTTAATTAAAAAATACAGGAAAACATAATGATATTATTAATGTGAAATGTAATATTTTAATAAGAAAATATTCACCGATAATTCCAATAACCAGGTAAATTGCCATTATAAAACCTATAAATGTATGATCTAATTAATTAAAAATAACTAATTCGCTTTCTTTATTATAAGTGCTTCCATTAGAGTGGTAAATTGTTACGAATATAAATATAATTAAATTAGAAATTAATATACAAAATTAAGAAACTTAAGGCTTGAACATAAGTAAAATTCCCATAATAAGGTTTATTAGAATAAACACTATATAGCACACGTAATCAACCATTTCGAATTTATAATTGTAACTTTTTTCACTTTCAAAATTATCCTTTGACACAGTATAATTACATTTATTAGGTATATGCGAATTTTCTTCAGTCACTATCATTAAACACGGTTTTAAGTGGGCTGATATTAAAAATAGTATATTGAATAAACACATTATTAAATAAAAGAATTTTAGGTGTTAAAGGACCATATTATTTATATGTATTCTGTATTATTTTTATATGGTACTATTTGTGAATACGAGTGAATATTTTTTGTAATATTAACTCATTGTATGGGTGTCGATTTTAGTGATTTTTTTTTGTTTATTTGATAGTTTTCCCTTTTTTATTTTGTTTTGTTTTAAATGTTTATTAATTTTGTTTTTATTTTTATTTTTTGTATTAAAATGTAATAATCTTTTTATTATAATTAACATTAAATAACTAAAAGTAAATTTCCTTTCATTTTTTAATGGAATTATTACCTTAATGTGTAAAATATTACCTAAATTGAACTTAGAATTTGATATATTTAAATTATAAAAAATTAGAATTCTAATATAACTTTTTTAAAAATAATACCTGGGTAACTACTAATTTATAATTATTATTTATATTGAATCTAGATATATTACTTTTAACTAATATTTTAAAATGATAAATTTTATATATTGTCAATTTTGATATAGCTATCTCTCACTTTGCTGTTACTAAATTAAAAGATTCTAATTTAAATCTTTTTAATCATACTATTCTTTATTTTCATCTGAATAATAAGTAGAATGTCGAAACATCTATATGATATTTTTTTAGCTCTTTTGAAAAGTTTCTTAAACATATTTTTTTATAAATCTTAGGCCTAAAAAACTCATAAAGGCATAAAATATAAAAATAACTGATATTAGATATTAGTGCCAGTTAGCTAGCATAACTACAAAAAATGCTACCAAACTTGCTGAAACCCAATTAGAAAATGTTGCCAATCCCAAAGCCTTTTCGCTATTTAAAATGTCAGCGTTATAAACCTTTTTTAATTTTATAAAAAATATTAAATAATTGATTCCTCTTTTTATTTTATAGTATACTTAAATTTTATTTAAATGGAATTTTTTTAATTTCTATAAAATTACCCAAACTAATGGTCCCATAGTAAGACTGAAAGTTATTAAATATAAAGTTACGAAATATATAAAAAAAGCTTATAGATAATCAACTGAATATTCAGGACTATTCTTCAAAGTTATAAATAGTGAAAATATACTTAATATTAAAAGTATAATAATCATTAAACTTTATCCTACAACCATTATTTATTTTCTTCCAAATTATTTGGTTAAAATACTAGATAAAAATGAAAATATCACTAAAACTATACCACTGTATATTGTCATAATTTTTGGAATATATTATATATGATCGTTTTTAAATAATTATGCAGAGTAAAAAACTGTTATATTAATTCCTATTTATATAAAAAAAGCATATATAAATATATTTAAATTAGTTTTATTAATATTGTATTTACCTGAAAATTATTAAATCACTTACAATAAGCAACCTATAATTAGCCTTTCTCTATATTACTTTGAAAATACTAGACTCCAAGTATCTTCACTTTCATTTTTATAATTTTCCTCTTCCAATACCATGAAAAATATTTCTTATTAATATTCTTTTGTATACGTTTAATTTATGACTTTTTTAGCCTTTTCTTTATCATTAATTTAAAAATAGTATTATGCAGTATCTAATCTATATACAAATAATAAAAATATCAATCTCAATAAACTAAGTGCACATGGAAAAAAAAAGATAATTAAATTCCAAGTTAAATCGTTTTGGTTTTAAAGTGATGCATCTTTTAAATTTAAAATATTTATTTTAAAAAATAAGTCAATAAATTCAATAAATTTACAATATCCTAAAACAAATCCTATCAAAATTCCAAAATTTATAAATCCTTAATTCATAATGCCCTATATAAATATTAATTATATTACACACTCAAATTAATTTATAAATTATTATTATTTATTTTAATACAGTAACACCTGATAAATTAATTGGCGAAATTTCTCTTAAATATCTAGGAATCAACATAGAATTAACACCTACAACAATACCTTAGATAAATCTTGCAATTAACACATAATTATATTCAAATCCGTAATATAGTATTCTATATGATAAATATGAACAAATATATAAAATTAATTTATTTTATTTTGATAAAAATTTTTATATACCCCGTTAAAATGCTAAGTAAATCAAATAATATAAAAATTGTTCTTCTGCCAATGTATTTCATTATTATACCAGAAAAAATACTACCAATTGCAGCTCCTAAACTACAAAGGGCCTAAAATATAGCAAGGTACAATTTTTCTTATAAAAAAGTATTATTTAAAATATGTGTATTTTTATCACTATAATATTTTTTTAATGTGTGAAATAAATAATTTTTAGTGTATTATTTATTTTATAAACATTATTTAGTTTTATTTATTTTACTTTTTTCATCATTATTATTGAAAAAAACATAGGTAAACAGATAATTCCAAGATAAATTGGCAATTGACAAAGAATAACCAAAATAAATAGATCCTAAACAAGCAACTAAAGAATGAAAGTATATTTAATTTGATGATTTATGTCTCTATACTTTAAAATTGTAATAGTTTTCAGAATTTATCATAAATTACTCTATTCTTAAATTTATTCTAATATTTTGAATAATAAAAATAAGAGTTTAATAATTAATTAATTTTTCTAATCAACTTTGAGAAATATGTGATAGTATATAAGCTTTTAATTAATTTTTTTATAGCATATATAGGACAATATAATTAAAAATATTAATAAAAATTATTTGTACTGTATTTAATACATTTTAAATTGGTATCCATTTTATAGAAAAAATTTTTATAAACTAATTATAAGTAATTATCATTATTTTTCATCTTTGTAAGCGTAGTAATTTTCATATTCATTTACAATTAAGTCAAAGCTAGGGTGGTTTTTATATTTATCTAAATTCGCATTTTATTCATTTTCAAACAAATCCATTACAAGGTCTATAAAAGAATGAAGCATTTCTTTTTTAAATTATTATTTTTCATTTAATATTTGCCAGCTTGGTGATTTATTTATCTCTATCAAATAAACTTTTAAATTTTCATCAAGCATAAAATCAAATCCCAATACCTTTTTTATTAAAAATTGATATTAAACATATATAATAATTATTTTTAAGTATTTTGAAATTTATATTAAAAAAATTACCTGAAAATATCCTTTTTTATTAGTTAAAGTCCTTTAAGCTCCCGCTATTATATAAGCAGAAATTTCTCTTATTTATTTTTATACATTTTAATATTATTAATCTGTAAAACCTGCTTGATTTACAAAATAATTATAAAATTCATCTTAACTCATCATCAAACTATTCTACTTTTCTTTATAATTGGAATCTTTACTTTATGTAAAAACATTAGTTAAATGGATTTATTTATCATCTATTCCCTAAAATAAATATTATTAATTTTTTAGTATATATTTAAATTATATAGAAGATTTATTGTAAAAAATATCATTAATTTAAATTCATTTTTAATTATTACTTTTTAAGTATCTAATGTATAATTATGAAGAGCCCTTCTTATAAATCCGTCATGATATAATGCTACATATTTAGGTTTAGTTGAGGCAATAAAAACATAAGATCTAATATCAAACTTTTTACCTTCAATAAGCATTGGATTTTCAATATATTTTTATAGTACAATTTTTTAATTTTTATCAATTTTATATAATTAAGAAGCATTTTTATAGTCTTTTAATTTTGTAGATTTTAATTGTTCCTACATATGATGTAAATCCCTTATAATTTAAATTCCTTATCCTCCAAATTAATTAGTTGGCTTAGAAATCCATAAACCTTTATCTTATATGTCAAAAAACTGTTTTTCTTTGTCTGAAAAATTTTAGGATTATAAGTTTATGGTATAGGTTTCTGGTAAAAACTAACTGGAGTTTATATGTGTTTATTAATTATTTAGTTTGTTAAACTTGTCAAAATTTTCCAATGTTTCCACCATTAAACTTTTATCTTAAATGGTTTCCAATTTTTAAATATGATTTACTAATTGTTATCCTTCTTTAAAGGATGAATAATTAATCTAATGTGGTGAAAATACCCATTTTAAAAAGAAATTTTTATTTTATTCACTCATATGTTTAATTTAATATTCACAAGGTCTATCATCAAAATAGTCTCGAACCAAACTTTCTTTGTAATTTTATTTTATATAAGTATTATCAAAAATTACAAGTTTTTTTTCCTAATTAGGATCACAATTTTAAGATTTCAATTTTCTTTCTTTTTCTGTTTGCGCATATTATTAATTGTTATTGGACTTTATAATTGAATAACTAAATAAAATAATCAAAAATAACCCTATAGTCCCTATAATCAATATTATAGATTATTTTGGAGATTCTGTTTTATTTTTTTAGCCTTTTTGTATTTTACTTTTTACGTTTTTACTAGAGTTTTATTTCATATATTTAAATAATTTTTATTATTTTTTTTTATTTCTTTAAATTTCAATAAATATATATTATAATTAAAATCAAAATCTTATAACCATCCAACAATTTTTTATACAAGAAAATAAAAATGATATCAATTCATGTGTGTATATAATTTAGGTTATAGTAAATGCATATATAACACAATTTGATATATTTTAAAATATTAAACTACCAATTAATAAATTTCATTGTAAAATAAAATTCTAAATTAATCATTTTCCTATACAAAATTCCTTAAATAAAATATCAAGTACATCTTCATTATCAACTCTTCCTTATATTTTACCTATATGATATAAAGCAGATCTTAAATATTCTGCACATATAACTACATCTATAAACTCTGTATTTTTATCTCTTTATTCTATATATTCTAAAAAATTTTTTAAGTTTTACAAACATTAATCAACTTCATTTCTTTATCTTTAATTAGCAATCAAAGATTGTTATTCTATTTATTATTATTATGATATGTCATTATTACATCCGTTTTAAAAGCTGTAAAATGTTTATTAAATTTTAGATTTTAATGTTTAGGTAAAATTTAGAAGGGTGAAATCAAATTTAGTTGATAATATATTATCTATGGGTATCTCTTTGCCATCTTCTTCTTTTATATATATTTGAAGTTTTTTCACGTTTTTCTCTTAATTATTCAAATTTATGAGATTTTAAATTTTTTCATCCAAGATATCCAATTTATTTATAAATCTAAAGTGTATTTTGTTATCATTTTATGTTGAATTGAAATTTATTTTATCTTATTAAGGTTATAAAAAAAAAACTAATTTATTTTCTCTTATTTCAAATTAATCAATAATTTCACCATCTATGAGTTCAATTATCACGTGAGATTCTTAAGCTTATTTTCTTATATTATAATGAAAAAATAAATAAATTGATATTACAAATATGAATATTTTTCATATATCCAAAAATAAATTTTAAATAGCTATTTACAATGCTTTTTTTATTCCTTCATTTTCTATTATATCTATGGATTCTCTTAAACCAGCAGTATCGTATAATTTACAATATATACCGTCGATATTATAATCAACTTAAACTATATCTCTTGTTGTACCTGGTATATTTGAAATGATTGCAGCATCTCTTTTAGATAATATATTAAGCAAGGAACTTTTGCCTGCATTTGGGCTTCCCTAATAATTTTAATATATAAATAAATACAAACATATA
This sequence comes from Pseudocohnilembus persalinus, assembly GCA_001447515.1. Taxonomy (NCBI): domain Eukaryota; phylum Ciliophora; class Oligohymenophorea; order Philasterida; family Pseudocohnilembidae; genus Pseudocohnilembus; species Pseudocohnilembus persalinus. The sequence continues at coordinate 188,742 of LDAU01000122.1, forward strand.
TAATATTTTTAAAATTAGATGATTTTAACAAATTTACTATAATAGTAATTTTAATTCCTTCTTTAACAATTTCACTTATATTATTGAATTGCAAAGCAACTTCCATTTCTTTACAAATTTCTAATACATTTTCGTGAACCAACTATAACGTATTATTTTCGATGTCAGCCTTTTGGCATAAATTTTTAAAAAATAATTAAAATATTTAAGGTATATGAATTTTACTTCGGTTTCTTCAAAGTCAATTAAAGCTTCAATATATGCCATATTTAAACTAATTTTTTATTTCCATGAACTATAAACTTATTTATTTTAGCCCAAAAATTAAGCACTTGAAAATAATCTCTAATATTCAGTTTCTGAACTCAAAACGTCAGACAAAGCTTCAACTTCATATAGATCTAATTTTTCATTTAATAAAGCTCTTTATGTAAATTCTCCTGGGTCTGCTAATCTATAATTATTAATTTAACTCAATTACTATAACATTTTATTTTAAATTGCTTTTGAACCATGTAAGTGAAATTCGATTATATCTATTATTTTTATAAATATTTAAGTAAAAATAATAAATTAATTAATTCATAAATAAATAAATATATGTATTTAAATAACTTGAATTTTTTTTTAATTTTTACCTTCTCCTGTATAACTATTGGGCCCAGGAAAATAAAGTATTAATGCCTAGTCTATTATATCTTTTTTGAAATTATAATCTATATTATATATTTTTCTTAATAAGGCTTGTTTTGGTCTTATTTTTAGCTTTTATAACAATTATTATTTTTCTTATTGCTAATCTTCGTTAATTTTGGGATTTAAAAATCTTAAACTCTTATAAGCTTCATGTCCACTAACTCTTAATATCTAATAAATAACATTTTTTTGTAAAAAATTCAAAAAGATTAGAATTTAGTTAGAAATAATAAAAAGTATATAAGATTTTAGTAAAAATTCAATATTGATACTGAAACTGCTGATCTTTAGTTCCCTGTTGAAACCGCGAAAATTGTATCTTTAAAATGAGAAGTAAATTATTTTATAATTTAATTATGAAGCATAGTTAATTTTTCAAATGAATTTATAATTTAAACTTCTAAAATTTTTATTTTTAACAAATTAATTGATGAAATCTGAGTCTTATTGAGTTTAATTAAATTAGTTTGTGGTAAAAAATATAAAAATAAATTATAATTGCATAATAAATGTTGATTTAAAAAAATTGAAACGTTATTTAAGGCTTACGAACAAAAATATTCAACAATTTTATATATATATAATATAATATAGTATTAACTTATATATTAAATAATTTAAAAATTGATTTTGATTAAACAATACATATATAAATCATTATTAGCTTCCTTATAATTTAGATAAATATCTTTCATAATAATCAGGTTGATATTTATTATCTAAATAATTAGTCATTTAATTAATTTTAACACTTATGTACCCAACGTGAAAAATACTAGGCAAAAATACACACCCACCATAATATAACCATCTATTTTTAGTAGGTATAGGGAAATTTCCTACTTCCCACATTCTTGCCCAAAATAAGGAAAAAATCATTAATAAGCCTTGTGATCTCATTACGTTACCATTTAAATTTGAATATTTTTCGTCGTCTGAAGGGTCTGTTAATCCTGCTGCTTTAAGAGTTAAAAAGGCCCCTTTTATGAATTGATTATTATTATATTATTGTTATTTTTGTTATTGTTCTTCTTTTTTATTGTCCATTTTTATTATGTGTTTAAATTGATTATATATATATATTTGTTTAATAGATAGATAGTATTATAAAATTTATAAAATTAAATATTAAAAATAATTCTTGGATAATAATTATTATAAAAAATGTAAATATATAAATACTAAATAAAAAAGTTTTATATAGAAATATAATATAGGTTATCAGTTTTTTTATAATTAATTTTATGTAGACTCTTACTTTAGCTACAAATTAGAAATTTAAAGCCCCGCATTTAAATTACTTTTGAAACAAACACGAATACTTTTCATTCTATTCAAATTACTATAACTACTTTCATTGTTAAATTTATTTTTTTCTTTAATTTTCTAAAATTATTTGTACTTTTAGACTACGTATGTTAAATTATACTGAGGGTAAAAAATTTTCCAATTTCTTTGTACTTCAAAATTTAAAAACATATAATTATACCACAATTATTTAGAGTTTTCATCATCTTACATTTACTATAAAATGAATAATTAATCTTAAAAACCCATTTATTTATCATATTAATAATTGGAAAATTTTTCATTTGCATGCATGGAATTTAATTTTTAATCTAATATAGAATGGTTTAAAAATTTATTTGACATTTAATTTCCTGACTTATTGCAATTAAAATTGCTATCATAGTTATTTTATTTAACTTATAACATTTGTGGTTACATTGCGAGTAGATTTTGGCTATTACTTTAAAATTGAGGACACAAGTTGTGTGGACAACATATTTCCTTTTAAAGAGTGGAATTTTTCATTATATTGCATTTTTTTTGGTTATACTAAATTAATTATTTCCTACTGTAATTTGTATTACTATTATTCATTTTACTATTTTAAGTTTGTAATTGCCCAGTTATTGATTTTTTTTGAAAATCAATAACATTTGGATTCATGTAAACTTATTTTGTACTCATTTTATTTAAGGCTATAGTTGTACTTTAATTTTCTTGACGCTTTAAATCAAAACTAAGCTTTTTTTTTTTAGATGATGATTATTATTATTAATTTATTTTTTTACTCTTTTTACTTTAATTTGTGTCATCTAATGATTTTTGAGATGAAAATGAATCTTCGTAGCTGCTTTTACTACTATTAAGATGATAAGATTTTAAAAACTTTTAAGATCTAGATGTTTTTATAATATCTGGTATGTAGTTTTAAGTTTTGTTGTAATTAATTATAAATTTTGAATTTTTTCTGTTGAAGCTTTAATCCAACAATATTTTTTCAGATTATTCTTAACGAACTTCTTCTAAAGACTCTAATTTTAAAATAAAAAATTTAAATTCTCCTAAATTTATTGATATATTTTATGATACTACTATTAAACTATAGATATTTATAATTGTAATAATTTTAACTTATATTTTATACTTAAACATATATATTTATTACTTATATAATTAGTCTATTCATCATCAAAATCCATATCGTCATTTATATACCCATATTAAGCAAAAAAAATTTAAAATTCTTCATCATTTTCTATTATTTAAGAAATACCTATATTTTTATTGATTAAATTACGATTCAAAGAATTTATTTTAAGTTAATTCCTTTGTTTAAACTATCTTTCAAATTAGGGTGTATCAATAACTCCTCTCAAATAAGCATTCATTTAATTTATTTTAATTGCTCTTAAATTACAGTCTTTAAATTAATAGTAAATTAATTAAAATGTTATATATAATTTTTAAATCTTCTTTTAATTTACATAACTCTGAATGTGTTGGATTTTCGCAAATATTACATTTTCTCATTTTAGATTTTTAATATCCTTCATATAATATCTAAGCTTTTAAATATTAGTACTTTTCCATATCTTCAGGATGTTTTTATAAAGAATCATAAAAGGCTTTTTAAGGAATCCTTTACATATTTATAATTTTAATAAGTTATTTTTAATAAAATAGCAAAATTATGTTAGGAACGAATTTATTAAATTAAAATATATACTTTATTGTGGAAACAAAAGAAATTGTTTTAGCAGAGTATTCATAAGCCCTTTCTGTAAAAAAATTTATATCACCTATAATGTCTCCCTAGCCATATTTTTATATTGTATATTGATACTTATCATCTCTTGAATAGTATATTTCAACTTGAAAATTTTAATATTTTAATCACTAATTTATAAAATTTTTGAATATTATTTTATCTAATATTTTTTAAAAAAATCTACCTTATCCTTTGGTAATAAGATGCATCGCTATGTCTTCACCATCGCCTTGGGAAAATATTTTTTCATTTGTTACATAAGATTTTTATTACATATTTTTTATAAATTCCTCCTAAGTTTTTTTGGAAAAGTTGTTGCAAATGAAACTGAATTTTGGAAGTTCAACCGAATTTATTTCTTAAAAGATCTCATCTCGGAAATATTTCGGAAATTTTCCTAACACTTCATCGACTAATAATAATTGACAAATAAAGGTATATTTAACTTTTTATGATAAAATTGTTAAAATAAATTCAATTTACCTTGTTTCTAATTTTTTATTTCTTATGAATCTTTAAATAGATATTCCATAAATCCTCTAATTTTTTATTATTACTTTATTGTAAGTTTTTTGGTTTTCATATATCTATTAATAGACTCTAAATCTTTCTATTTATCTTGAGAGTCTTTATTTATATCTTAAATTATTACACCTAAATATTTTATATTAGTTTATTTTATAATATATGTATAGTATCTATATAAAAGAATTAATAATATTCAATTACTTATAGTAGATAGAAGATAACCAAATACACCTACTGTCATTAATAATGTCAAGGTAACAAATAATGATTCAATAAATGTATTTCCAGTAGTTCCAATCAACATTAAAGTAGCTATTGCCCTTTAATATAATTATTTTTATACAATTTAATTTTAAAAAATTTAATAAATTACCAATAAAAACAGTCCATATATTTCCTATGTATTAAATTGTCTTGCATTCCATTTATTTATAACCATGTTTAAGTTTCATTTTACGAATGAATTTCGATGTACTATATTGCATGCCAAAGACAAGCTATTGTATGACACATTATTATAATACTAAATAACATTTTAAATAATTATATAATATAACCAGGAAATCCTTATAAATACAATATATTGACCAATCTAGTATAAATTTAGGAAAAACTGTAAATTTTAAGAAAAAATATCGATTCTCCTATAAACTTCCAAGTATTATATGAGTGATTATTAGTTTTATTTAATAGCAAAATAATTTAACCTAAGCAGGCAAAAATATCAATTACCATATTTGTTGATCTATAAAAGGTTTTATTTAAAAAAAATTTTCATAATAATTTTTCATATTGATACACTAATTTTATTACATTAATTTTTTAAATATAAGGTCTCTTCTAGTTACGAACCTTCCTAAAGAATAGTATCCTATATTAATTCTCGTGCAGAATTCAAAAAAAAAGAAAAACAATGAAAAAAGTAATAATGATTGAAACTCTCTACTTTAAAATTACTATTAAAAACATAAATCTAAAGAATATACAAAAATCCAAAAGCAAATAAATGACATTGATATGATATCAATAAAAACTGGGAATAATGACTATGGATTTAAAACATGCAAATTTTAAATCCATTTTAAACATTTAAAAGATTTCCTATTACAATTATATATTAGCTATTTAATCCAACTTTTATTCCTTCAAAATTAAAATAGAAAAAAATAAATTTTATTATATAATATTTCTTATCTTAAAAAAAAATTAAAAAAAGTTAAAATTAATTTTTTTTTATCATATAAAATTATATAGATTTTTTTTTAATTTGAAAATATTCATAATAAGGAAAATATAGTACAACTTTTACAACTTTATTTTTTTTGGTATAAAAATTTCGAGAATAACAAATAAAATATAAATTCTATTTTTACTCATAGTTACTTATTTATTCCTGTTTCTCATTATTAAAATTCGTTTTTCTATGTAATTAGTTATTTTGTTATTGTATTTCCAATATTTATTACTAATTTGACGTAGCTTTATCATTGATGTAAGCTAAATCTTCTGTATTTAATTTTTTCATTCTTCTACTTTCTATATTTTCTAAAATTATTTTCAAAGTTTTCTTTATTCTTTACTTAAATAAATACTTTTTTAAACCAAAAGGTTATCTTATATCAATTTGAGAAATTGAGCTTATTTTTTATTTGCTTTTATTATCAGCTAAAATATTGAAAAATTCAGTAGACAGCTTGTCCTTTTTAATGGAGCTTAAATTTTAGTGAAATTTATTGCTTTTTGAATCTTATTTGCTTAAGCCGTATAATTATATACTTATGGATTTTTTCTAGGAATTTCTCCTAAATTATATTAGAATTACTGCTCAGATAATTAATAGGTTGACAATTTTAATTTATCTATTATTAAAGTATAAATGTACTATTTTACAAATTGTATGTATCATCATTTTATTTGGAGTTTTTAATAAAATATTTTTAACTTTTATTTGATTATTATTTGTTTAAAATATTCTAATTAAAGTTTTTTGAATTCTCATTTTAATCATTTGAAATTATTTTTTCCAAGTTATTTTATAAATTATCATCGCCAATTAAAGTTTTATTTTTAATTAAAATTGAAGTAGTAGAATCTGAATATTTTTAATCCTATTCATTAAATAACTAACTTTGCAAAAACTTAAAATTATCTTATTAATTTTGCTTTTTATTATAACTATCATTGCAAACAATATAGTTATGTTCCACATCTAAATTGGAATCTATTAAAATATCTTCTTCTATTTTATTTTTCATTAAATATATGTCTGTATGATCGATGGAGTTAAAAAGATTCGTCTATTTTTATTAAGAGTAACCAAATTGTTCATCTAACATACCTTTACTAAAATTATTGCTCTATATAACTTATTCATGGGAATTTAATAGTTCATTATTATTTTTGTTCTACGGATATGACATGACTTGGATATCTTTCGCTTTTTAATCCATAAATTTTATTATTTTTTTATTTATTTTTTGTTTTTTATTTATTTTAACAAATTTATTATTGTTGTTTAATGAACGAAAGTTAGTTACTTAGAATTTATTCAAAAATCTTAGCTATGCCATTTGATATATGAAATAAATGATATAAAATAAATAAAACACTAGTCCTTATCGTATCGATTAATATTAATATTAAAGTTTAATTTATTCATTCTAAATAAGCTCAATATAACTTTCTATAGATTTAATAATAAATTTCTATTTATAAAGCTAGAAATACTTTTATAAGAATATATAAAATACGATAATAATATATTATTTTATAGATAAAAAAATATATTTTAAAATTATAAGATTTAAAAATACTTCTTTATAACGTACCTAAATATGTTTTTAACACTATTATTAAAGACTTACAATATTTTCAAGCAACTATCAATTAGACTTTCCGTAATTAGGAAACATCAAATTTTATTTAACACAAGATTTTAAAAGTATACTTAAAATATATAGAATGTATTTATTAATTAAACAAATAATAATTAAAAAAACTTATTAAAAGAACAAAAACAATTAGAAAACTTGGAATACGAAAAATAGTAATATTGATTTGTTAAATCAAGGTTTAAGTATTTTAGAAATAAAAAATTATTTATTAATATAGCTGTTTTAAATAAATTAAAAAACTAACTTAGAATTGAAAATTTAATTGAATAATTAATATTATTAGAAGAGAAAAATATGCCCTCATTTATTTTTTTAATTAATATCTAACATAATTATGTTTTTCAATTAATAAAAGTATTCTAACTTATTTCATAAGGTAAATTTATTTATTTACTGGTTTTAAAAATCAATTATTATATTTATTTTCATTTAAATAATATTAACTTTATTGAGTATATAATTTAAATACATTAAATAAAAAATAAAGATATAATTTTTATAATTATTTTCAATTATTTTAAATATTCATATATTGTATATTTAATTATTATTTTATTTTATTTTTTAAATTAGAACAATTTTATGATTTTTATTTAGAATTTTCTATTGCAAAAATAAGTAAAGTAAATTCATGAATAATATAATAATAAAATGGAATTATAAAGTATAATAAAAATATTTTATAACTTCTTGTTTGTATTATAATTAAATATAATATTTTTTATATAATTTTATACATCCATTTATATGAGTGGAATATAAATAATAATTAGATTTATAGTGAGAAGAAAAAATATTTTTACCTATTTATATTCTAATAACATATTTATTAATAAATGTATATAATTTAATTATAATTCGTAAACTTAATTTGATTTCATTTTGTATCATTAAATTATAAATATACTTTGGAATAAGATTGATAAATTTAAATAAATATTGATAGTTAAAATAATACAAGATATTTTATTTATGACAATTGTAAAAAACAAAAATTTAATTACAAATAATTAATTATATATAATATTTAATATTTTCAATATATTAGTAAATTATTTTTAAAATTTAAAATAAATTTAAAAAAAAAAAAAATTACAATTTATATTTAAACTTTCCGTATTTATTATGATGGTTCGATTTTTTTATTATAATTACTTCATTATTTAGTGAAATCAAAAATTTTAATATAATTGTGGTTTTTTATATTTTATTAACCAAGGTTGCTTCTCCCCCCTACATAAATTTCCCAGCCGATGGGGAATAAATTATAATTTTAAATAATATTATATAAAACAAATACCTACCCCTATGTTTCATATTTAATTTTTGTAATATGCAAGTGGAACTATATTCATTTATTCAGTGGAATGAGAATACTTTAGAAATAAATATATAAAAGCTAACAATTATTTAATTATAAAAGCTAAAAGTATGGGGTAAAAATAAAACATTGATTTGCATGTTATTATTCTTACAATCTTATATTATTTTTTTTAAAAAAATTTCTATTAGTTATTATATATTATCATCTTTAATTTGAAATTATATCAAAAGCAAGATTATTAAATAATTTTTATACTTAGAAAAAAATTACCAAATATAAAAAAAGTTATATTTAAATTTATAAGATTTAAATTTTATGATAAAATATTCTTAAACCAAATTGCTTATTTAGTTTGTATATTTATTAAAATATAAAAATGTTTTTCAGAGATTTTATCCTCAGTTAAAATTTCTTAAAATAATAATATGATTTTCTAAAATGCATTATAAATAATTTAATAAAATCCCTAATCATCAAATCCTCTTACATTCTTTATATATATCTCTATATAGTGGAATTAGAAGAATTAACACTCCTGATAATAACATTTACATTACTTTTACTAACTATATTTTGCTATTTATGGAACTAAAAAATATGACTAAATTATTATAATAATTTCGTTAATTACACTAAATCTCTTTACATTTTTTTATTTCTTATATTTTTATGTTAGAAATTTTTAATTTTATATTGGTGAAAGAATCCTTATCATATAAATTCTAATATTGAAGCTTAAATTTTTTAAGGCGATATAAAATTTCATAAGTCTATAAATACAGGTATAAAAACTAACATATAATATTTAATAATTCAAATTTAAGAAAAAATAATAAAAAAATATTGTTTTATTCTTATTAAATAAGAGCTATATACTATTTTGTTTAACATCTATAATTATATTATATGTATATATTAGAAATTTTTTTATATTATTGCGCAGTAAATTTTTTTAACGCCATTATATATAGTATTTATTTTATAAAATGAATATTTTTTATAAATCATTTTTCGGTTTTTTTTTAATATTAAAAGTATAATTAATTCTATCTCCGTATTCTATTATTTCTTAAATTAATAGAACATTTCTAATTAATTAATATTTTTTTAATAAAATAAAAGCATCAGTTAATTCAAACACAAATAAAATATTATATATCTGATCTTGTTATATGGGAATTTTTTCATCAAAAGAAGCAAAACTTTTAATAGTTGGGTTAGACAATTCCGGTAAATCAACAATGATAGCAAGACTTAAACCATAAAAAGTCGATAATGGAGATATTGCTCCAACTGTGGGATATAATTAAGAATAATTTAAAAAAAATTCCATAAATTTTACGGTTTTCGACATGTCTGGGTAATCATAATATAGGGATATGTGGTAAAAAATTGGAAAGTCTGTAGAAGGAGTAAATAATACAAAAAAATTCAATAAATTAAATTCGATAATTATTAAAATTATTTTTAAAATTAAATTTATATAGTAAAAAAAAAACATTAAAAACTGCAATTTAAAAATTATTTTATTTGATTTAAAAATAACTTAGTTATGTTAGAATATCTTATAAAATTATGGGTCTTATTAATTTTTCTTATCATATAGATTGTTTTTGTAATCGATTCAGCTGATAAATTAAGATTTGCAATGGTTGAACATGAATTAAAAACTTTATTAGAAGAACCTGAAATAAAAAATAAACCTATTCCAATTTTATTTTTAGCCAATAAAATGGATATAAATGGTGCAGCAACTCCTAATGATTTCGTAGAAATGTTACATTTAGGTGAAATTAGTAATAGATCTTGGCATATTAATGCAAGTAATGCACTTACTGGAAGCGGGATAGATGAAGGAATTAAATGGTTAACTGATAAAATACATAAAAAATGAAAAATATTTAAAATTATTTTTTTTTTAATATTAAAATTTTTATAAAGTTAATAAAATATGTAACTACTAATTTATAAAAATTACTTATAGTAAATTAATAAATTAGAGACTTTTTCGTATGTTTTTGAAAAAAACTTAATAATAACTTAATTTTAAGTAAAATTTATTATAAATAATTGGAATTTATATCATATATTCCAGTAATTTATATAAAACTTCTTATAATAATTTATATATTAAATATTAAAACACTCATAAACTCTTAAAACTATTTTAAATTAATTTTTTTGAAAATAAATAAAAAGATAAATATATATAATTATACTTATATAATCAAGCTATCCTGATCTATTTTTTATTTAATAATTAATCTGACACTAATAAATTTAAACTTGTCCCACCTTAATAAGGTTATCTAATAAAATAAAATTATTATTTAAATATATTATTTAAAATTATATGAAATATTACCTTCTTTTTTTATTTCTAGAATCAATATTTTTAATTTTTTAATTAATATTTTTAAAATTTTTAATTTATTAGTGCTCAGAATATTATGTGGAAATACAATCTACTTCTGTCAAAATTTCAATTTTTTATTTTTATTCATTGTTCTATAATTTTAATCCATTTTCAACATAATTTTAATCATAATTTTATTAATTGCCTCCTAAATTTAAATATTAATTCTCTTGATTTTCACAATTTTAATAATTGAAAGAATTTTAGTTATATTCCAATAATTCCTATTATTCTAATTCATAAAAATCATCATCGTCTTATAAATTATTATTTAAACTTTATTCATTAAAACAAGGTTTATTTTAATCAAAATTTGAAAATTACTAAAACATCTATTCCATTTCTTTTAACATTTAATTCCTAATGTAAATAAAATACTATAAAAATCAATTTTAAAAGTATATAAATTAACAGAAATTAAAAAATTATGTTATGTATATTACATAGTTTTTGATGAATTTTATTGGTATTATGGTTTAAGATAAAGATTTATATTTTTTTTTAGCAAATTTTAGTCGTCTTTATTTATTTTATATTCTATTACTTATTCTTATGTTTTCTTCTAAGACTTTGAAAAATAGTTAAATAAATTTTTTTAATTTTAATTTTTATTTGCTTAAGAATTAGACTTTTAAGTGGATTAGTTAAAAGTTAAATTATTATTAGATGGTATTTATTTCATAACTATGTAATATTTTTATTTTTATTTATAATAAACAGTAACTTTTATATTGTTTTTTATTTTTCTTTTTTATTATTTTTATTTTTATAAACGGGAAATTAAATTCAATATAACCATATCATAGTATTTTGGAGGGAAATTAGATAATTTAAGCAAGTTTATAAAATTCAGATACGATATCGTTTTTATATAAAAAATTTATAAGATTTTACAAATATAAAAAATTAATGCTACTATTATAATTTTACAATTTAAAATTTGGAGGTAAATATATTATATATTATTTATGTTATATATTAAATATATACTTAAGCTTTTTAGTGGGCATCAAAATAATTAAATTAATTAGGTTACAAACTATAATTAATTCTGAAAAGTTGAAATAAAAATATTATAAATTTGTAAAAATTAAAAATACAAAAGTACAAAATATAAACAAAATTATAGTAAAGTATGAATTATTGTGATTTAAACTTAAAATGCATAAATATTGATTAATATTAAGAAGATTATGATTATATAAAATTAATTGTTTCATGTCTAAAAGGTATAGAAAAATAAGCATAATTAAATAAATTGAAAATTAAATAATATTTAATATAAATTAGATTAAATTTACAACATTGCTTTAAATTATGAAGTTAAAGATTTAACAAAACCATTTTAAGTAAATAATAATTTTTATAAAAAGAATATAATTTTTAATTTATGTTTTTATATTTATCTTATTTATTATTTAAAAGCCTAGTAAATTTTAACCTGTTGATTTAGAAAAGATTAAAAAATATATAGAAAAAGATATAAGCTTGTCTTAATATCAAATTAAATTAGATGAATTAAAATAATTTTCAAGATTAACCCTTGTTATAAATGAAACTAAATTTTTAACAGTTTTATCGGTAATGTCCCTATAAATTAATTTAAGAAAAACTAAATAATAAAATTTTTATATTTATTAGGAAACTAACAAAAATTTATAATCTTATGATATTATAGCTGTAAAGACAAATAATGAAAAAGTTTTTAATGAATTGTGCATAAATTATGAAGTAAGAAATATTAATATAGATAATTCCTTTTTTAATAAAGTTTAATATAATTGTATACATTATAGTTTATATTTTAAATTAAAATTTTACTTTAAATGAATTTAAAGAAATATTTTTAATTTTAATTTAGTGTTTTGATATTATTAGTTCGGACATATCTGATGGAAATTATTTTTTAATGAAAAGAGGTCATGTTTAAGAAGCGATTAAAAGAGGATTGTATTTTGAAATGTAGTACAGTCCATTGTTTTATTGTAAAAATAAATTATATAAAATTGAGATAATTTAAAATTATTAATTAATAATTATATTTTAAAGAATCTGATAAAAAAAGAATAATTTTACAAAATATGATGAAAATAGTTAAAGCTACTAAAGGAAAAAATTTAGTGATTACTAGTGAATCGTAAAACTTTTTGTAACATAGATCACCTTAAGATTTAGTTTCTTTGTAAAATATAAATATATAATATTATATAATTAAACTTTATTAAAAAATTATTTAAAGATTTAAAGTATTAGAGCTAAATAATGATGATACTTTTAAAGCTACAAAAGAAAATTAATTGATGTGTATTTAAAGATCAAGTAATTCGATTTGAATAAATATAATTATATTAAAATTTTATAAAATCAATTTTTTAAATTTGATAAAGAATACAGAAAGAATTTTAAAGGAGTAATTTCATTGGTATCTGAAAAAGATAAAGAATACTTTAAAATTAAAGAATAGGAAAATTAAATTAGAATAAATAATAAAATTTAGAAAAAATTGAAAATGTAATAAAACGATTAATCTTAACATAGCAAAGATGAACTATTGAAAAAATTCAAAAATAGATAAGAAATAATTAAAAAAGAAACTTAATAGTATTAAAAATAGAATAAAAATTAAAATAATTAAAATGAAAAAAAAAGAAAATAAAACCAAGTTGAAGCAGAAAAATTGGAAAAAAAATAAAAAAAATAGAAGGAAAATGAAGATAATAATACTTAAACTAATGTCAAAGAAGAAATCGTTTAAAAATAACTTATTGAAATAAATTCTGGAATAGATTTTTGTATTGATGTTAATCCTGAAAATTGATTTAATATTAAATTAAATGTGTATGGCTTTTTATCAATAGAAAATATTTTACTGAATTTAATTTTAAATACTAGTAAAATATATTAGATTATTATTATTATAAATTCTGAATGAAGTTTTTTAATTTTTATTTTTATAGTGAAGGCATGGCAACAAAAATTATTTATATAAAAAAAACTTTTATAAAAATAAAATAAAAAAAACTCTCAAATAAATAAGCCATTGAATTTATATAATAATTTTTTATTAAATTTTAAATGTCATTCTAAGTGAATAAAGATAAAAAAACCTAAAAATAAAATGAATAGTTAAAAAACTCTTTAAGAACATTATATGAATCATAGTAAACCTAGGATAATATAGCAAATTAATTGGTTCAACAAGATCAAAGATTGGATCAAATTAATAATACTACAAATGATATTTAAAGCAACTTATACTAAATTAATTATTACACCAAAGGAATGAAATCATTTTGGGGTTCAATAAAAAATAAATTTAAAGACCCCAAAAAAGTATAATAAAATGAAAATGATGATTATAATAAAAATTAATAAAATAAGGGAAATAATTAAAATTAAAATATTAATTTAAATTTGGAATAATATGTAAAAAAAGATCATTCATGGGGTTTGGCTGTAGCAGAATAATAAAAATATTTAGAATAATAGTAAAGAAATAATAATTCAAAGGATTAAAATGAATAGGATGATTTATTAGATGAAGTTAGTAATGTGGTAAATTGTTATATATATTTATAATGATTTTTAATGTGATATATATTTCTAATTTTTATATGTTAGTAAAAATAATTTATTTCAAAATTACTTTATATTATATTAAAATAATAAATAAAACTAATTGCATTTAATAATAGGTTAGTGGAATGACTTAATAAGCTAAAGGAATAGGGTAAATATTAGATATTTAAAATAAAAAAATTGATATAATATCACAAAAAACTGATAGAAATTAATAGCTTATGGATAAAAATATGAATAATATGAAAAAAATTTATTAAAATTGATTTTATTTATAATTATTTTGTTATTTGGATATTTTTATCTTAACTACCTTTTATAATTATTATATATATTATACTAGTAATGTTTATATATATAGAAAATGATTAATTGTACATTAAATATTATATTTATTCTTAAAGCTTATATTATAATAATTTTTTTGTATATTATGAAGTCCCGATACTATTTAAAAATTATCATTTAATTATGTGATCAAATAATTGGATTATTAGTACAATTAAATACAGTAATTAACATTTTTATTACCTTTTATTATTGATTAAGAAAGGGCTTAGCTAAAATTATAATTTTTCACATTTTGAAAAAAAAAACAAAAAATAAAAAGTATTATAAATAAAAAACTAATTTAATTACAGCATTTAGCCTCAGAATTTTAAAAAAACTATTTATAAAGCAAAATGATTGATTAAGAATTTCTCCAATTATTTGAAGCCCTTAAAACTGCTTAAAAATAATAAATCGAATAAGTTTCAAACAAAATTTTAGCCACACTTTTAGCTGATGAACACAATAAAAAAGATTAAAAAAAAGATTTTACTAGAAGACCTGAAGGTAAATATCAATTTTTTTACATATTAAAAAGATAAATAGTTCATTTTTAAATATATAAAAAATATAAGTTATAATATTATATTTTTATTAAGATATGGCTATGTATGGAGCTAATTTAGCCTATCTTTTAAGATACGCATTGAGAAGATTAATTAATGCTTTGATTTCTACAAATCCAATTGCCTAATTTAATTTTAATTACTGTTTAATCCAGGTTTTAAAAGCATATAAATCATAAGTTGATGCTAGAGCTTTGATTGATGTAGTTATGGAAAAATCTAATAAAAAAGAAGCTATTAATAAAACAGAAGTAAAAAAAAACATTGAAAAATTATAAATATTATAAAAATGTGTGAAATAAATTATGAATTATATAATTTTCTTAGCATATTAAAATTATTACTATTTATTTTATTTAGATTAATATGTTTGCAGTTGGAAGAAGTTATTTTTTCAATGCACTTGCTAAAAGTTAAGTTTTGGAAGCTAAATCAGACTGTGAATAGCAATTAGAATATGTTTTCTAAATATTATTTGACGATTTTTAGGCTTATCCATTTTTACAAGAGGGTATTTTGGAAAATATAAGACTTTTTTTAAACAGCAGAGTTGCTTTCGCAAAAAAAATAAAAATCTTAATTAACAAAGGGAAATTTTTATTGCCTATCAATAGTTTTGTTTCAATTGAATATTTAACTATATTATTCCTTGCTTGTGAAAGAGAAAAATAAACCTTTTCATATGCCTAAAATTTATAAGACAAGATTTTCAACCACAAAAACTTATTAAAATCTATTTAAGATGAATTTTAGAATTTCCCCAGAAAATCCTTAGGATACTCTAATATAATTAAATATATAACTTATGCTTGTAAAGGAAATGAAAGCAGAAAAAAAGAAATATGGGAAAATTTCTTTTAATTTTTATTAAAAGATTTGAAAGATGAACATAAAAACTATTTCATAATTTTAAATTTCTTAAATCAATTTTTGAAAAATGCTACCATTAGTGATTTATAATATATAGCTATTGATGATTTAATTCACTTATGGTAAAAAAATCTCTAAGTTATGAACCCTAATTTAAAAAAAGTTGCAGTAAAAATTGAAAATAAATTAGTAAAAATGACCAGTTAAAAAATTGAAGATAAAAGTATCAATAATTAAGAATAATAAATATTGGAAAATTTATTATAAATAATGAAAAAATAAACTTCCCATAAGTAAAAAATTTAATCATATTTATAATTATAAAATTATAAAAATATTTTATTTTTAAAAATTCTTATCATAACTTATATAATATTTTTTATTTTATTTTAGTTTCACTAATAAATCTAAACTAGCTTTAAATTTATTTACCCTTTTGAACAAAGAACAAATAAATGATTATTATAAATTTTTAAAAAAATAATTGCACTAATCTCAAGATCCTATTGATAGAAAATACTACTTAAATGAAATATATATATTAGGAGATGTTTTATACGAATAATTAAGTTAAGATTTATTTTTGGAAATTATATTTTTATTATTTGAATAAAGTAATTTGGCTAAATTAAAATTGGTATTTGAATAAATTCCTGAAGACTTAAAAGAAGACTATTAAGAATAATAATTTATTGATTAAAATTAAGAATTAATTTTAAGTTATTTCTATTCTTTATTAGCCACAGCTTTTAAAGCCACTTCTCCTAATTTTTCTGTAAAAAATTAGAGTTAAATATTTATTTATATTTTTGTTAATAATTTTTAAAAAACTTAAATTTTAACAGGAAAAAAAAGGAATGGTTTGGAGAGGAATTTCTGAAGATAATAAAATGATTATTTTAACTGTCTTAAATGAGATTGTTTAAAAATAAGGACACTTTTCCGAAAATTAAGATTTGAAATAAATTATTGAGGAATTAAAACCTTTTATGGACCTCGTCAATAAATAATAAGCTGAAATAAGTAAATTATTAAAGTTAAAATAATAAGAAATTAAAGAAACTTCTGAAAAAAAAATATAAGAAAAAGGTTTTACTTTAAAGAAAAAAATAGCCTTTTTAAATTTGTTTTCTTCCATAATTTTATAAACAATTATTTCTTCTGAATATGAAGGAATTGAATAATTAGAAGAATTGCAAGTTTTGTACTAATAAATAGAAAAATATTATGAAGAATAAATAACTGGAGAAAAACCTAAAAAGAAATAAAAATTAAATACTTAATAAGAAAAAGGAGCTTCTTAAAATACCTAATTTATTTAAATTTTAGTCGATTTCTTAATATCTTAATTAACTAAACCTGCTGGTAAACCTTTTTATTTTTTATAAAAAAACTTATAAAATAATTAATAGTATTTTTAATTTTATAAATAATTTTTTCATTAAATTAAATATATTAATTTCATATTTAGCCTACTTGAGAGAAGTCATTAACATTACTTTTGATAATTTTGTTGAAAATATTGATTCTTATGCCATGGAAACCTTAATGAGTGTTATTTCAAGACCTAATGAAGTAAAAAAAAATATATTATATATATATTCATATATTAAGATGTAATATATTTTTTACTCAAATAATTAAATATAATAAATTTATTAATTTTAAAATTTTTATAGGAATTTGTAGCTGAAATGGATGGAGTTTTACCTGAAGGTGAAGAAGACAATGAAGATTTAATTGAAGAAGAAATTAATAGTGAAGATGAACAATGATTTATTCTTTTAATTTTATTGCATATTTATTATTTAATTTATCCCTATATAAGGCTTATGACCATTTAATTTTATATAAATTTATATATATTCATTTATATTAAAATACAAGATAATATAAGTATGATATATTAGCATTATGTTAAATTCAATTATATATTTCCAAATACAAATTTTCTATATTTTTTAAATATTCTTTACATTCTTACGTAGTATCATTTATCCTTTAAACTAAATGTTAATTACTGGATAAAAATTTATTCATATCTACTTAAAACCGCTATATATCTAATTTACTATTAAAATGAATTAATTCAAAAGCCAAAATATAATTAAATAAAGTTTATTCCAAAAAAATTAATATAATTACCTATTAATTATACTTACATTTTATAAAGATTTTATTTTATTTAATATTTATAAACTTTATTTGTTAAAAGTGCCAATAAATTAGTCCAATCTACATATAAACATATTAATAAATTTTAAATTATTAAAATTATTATTACGTAAGAGAACTATAAATTTTAAATGTTTCTAGCTTTGGTAATTGTCTAATGTGTTCTACAATTTACTTAAAGTGTATGTTACGCGAACTAAAATTTGAATATACTTAATTAATAAATATTATATGTGTAAATATTTGGAGCAAAATGTTAATTTAAAACAAAATATTATTATACTAATTACCAATACTTTGAATTTATTTTAAATAAATTTTTTTTACAAAAATAACTTAAAATTTGTGTTTTTAAGTTTCATAATATAACAATTTTCTTTTTTGGTAAGATATTTATTAAATTAAATTCTAAAAGAATTGTGTATAATAAATATAGTCCAAAAATTTTATACTTTAATATTTATTCAAAATAAAAAAAATTTTTACTTGTATGAAATCTTAAGATACTTCAAATTTTATTGTTTTTATAGTATACCAAGTATTTTTTTATTTATTTTTTTCTAAAATGTCACATTAGTTCTAAAAATTGTTTAATTTGAATATTATTAATATTAAGTTTTATCAATTTTTTTAACTTTGAATAAATAATTACTTAAAGTCAAGAGCTAAATTAATTAATTAAGATTTTATGCTGTTTAAATTCGAAAAAAATTCTTCTACTTGTTATTACTATATATATGCAAAACTAAGTGTTAGTTTTTTTATATTTTATAATTAATACAAAGCGCAACCCAGCTGTTAATAAAAGTATGAATTTTATGATCCACTATTATAAAATTTTAAATTGAATTTATTATTTTTTTAAACAAACAAGAAATTTATAAAATAATTATCTCCATATTACTATTAAATCGAAATATTAAGCTATTCAACGAACTTATTTAACCTTATAAATGATATGAAATTATCTACAAAGTTATTTTATCTAAAAGGTATAAGACTAATTAAAAAAAATTTATTTATTATAAAAATTATGGAGATTTATTAATTTTTACTTGCATTTTATGTTGAGAATTTTCACATTATTTAAATTATTATTGAAATTATTAAATTATAAAGGATTGGGAATCTATAATTATATCTAATAAAATACCATTTTTTACCAGGCTTAAGGTTTACTTGAAAAATATATATTATATAAATTATTGTTATTAAATAGATTACTTAAACTTCATATGTTTATTTAAAGATTATAAATTAATTTTTTATTTATTCATTTCAGCTTTATAGTAACAATTTATGGCACTATTTTTTAAATTATATTAGTATATTTTTACCCCAAATAAATTTTTAGACATTACAACTGATCAATATACTATAATTTTTCAAATAAATTAGGTAAATATTTATTCATTTTTTTGGTATCTAGCCTTTTATAAATAACAAAAAATATATATTTTACTAAATTTATTAATAAAACTATGGAATTTTTAATTGATTTATATTTAACTAAACGCTTTTATTGAATATTATAATTACGGAACTTCAAAATTTATTGCTCTTATAAATTACATAATAGATAAATCATTTCCTTTTATTTATTCCAATTATTATGTCATCAATTAAAATGAAATAAATTTATTAAATATTTATTATGTTATTAGATTGTTTCTTAGAAACTACTTGCAAATCTTATGCAAAATTATGAATTAATATTTTAAGTGGTTATATAATTCATTTGTATCTTTTTAGAAATAATTTCCATTTTGCACGTTGCTTAACAAAATTGATAAAATTTTAAGCATTTATTCTTTAGTATTATTGAAAGTAGAGTTTCTTTTATTTTGAATCAATATAAATTTATTTATTTTTAATTTTTCTCTTTAATTTTATTTTTAATTTTTTATCTGATAAAATACGAAATGTACAATAAACATTATTTATATAGACATTTAAATTATTAAAGCATTTAAAAGATCATTATAAATGTCAAAATATCCATTTTATCTATATAACCTATAATGATTTCTTATATTATAATATAAAATATTTTTCAAATAATAAATTTGTAACCATTTCAATATAATATTCGATAAACAGAATTTATTATCACATACCCACTAAAAATATTATATTCTATTCTAATATGTATTTTAAAATATATTTTAAATATGATATTCCGTAATATATATATAAAATAAAAATTATAAATCTAAGTAAAAATAAATATAACCAGATTTATTGATCTAAACCACTAAATTATTTTATATTTCTAATATATATCAAAACCAAAAGCATTTCGAGATAAATATAAAATTAGTAAAAATGAATAAGAGAAAATTAGATATACCAGGGATAACTTTTATAGATTATGATTACCCCATTACAGATGAATATGCTACAAAAATAATAGATTGGACAATAGAAGAGGCTAAAAAGGTTGAAAATAAATAATAACCTAATAGCAAAATTATTTCAGAAGTAAGAAAAAAATTAAATTAATTACTTGGAGAAATGTGGTAAGCTGTTTCCGTTACTGTAGGGGGATATTTATTAGATCATATAAATTATTATGTTATTGCAACGCATAATGATAAAGCTACTATTTCGTTTATTTATAATAAAAAATTTTATATATATTTTTAAACTCAACAAGAAAGAATAGGACGATATATTGAAGAACCGGCATAAAATAATATAGGTAACTTTATAATTTTGAAAAAACTTTCATTTGTTTTTAAAAAATTGAAAAATACTGAATTTATTATATGAATAATTTTAATTAATATTTTTTATAACTTTAATAATAAATGTATACAAAATTTTTTTTTAATTATTTTAATTTTAATAGATCTTAAAAAATATGAAAAAGAAGGTATAAGTAAATTATAAGTTGGTAAATAATTTAATGAAGAAATGGTTGAAAATATATTAAAATTAGTTAATGAAACCTTTGTTAAAAGTACAGCAATGCAAAAAATTGAATAAATAGACTCTTTAAGAAAATAATTAAATGAAAAATATTTGAAGGAATGGCATGTAATAACTTTGTAAAACTATTCAAATTGGGCTTATTCAATTATTAGCGAATAAAATGATCAAAGTCATATTTGTTTTTGTTATAATACTTAAGCATAAGTAATATTAATGAAAACTCCGGAAGAAAGGGATGATTGAATTAATTAATAAAAATACTATTTATAAAATAAAATAATCTATAAAAATATTTATTAATACAAAAATTTTTATTTTTTTAAAAATTTATAATACAAAATATAAAAATTTTATTAACAAATTTTCAGTAAAATAATATATCTTATCAATTACTACTATATATTATGTATTAAATTTTGTATAATTTTTACAATATTTATAATGACGATTAAAATTTTTCATTTTTAATACTTTCTATGGCATTTTAAATTTAAAAATCAAACTATTCTTTATTTTATTCAAACTTTTATACATTAACAACTATCAATTTCTATTATATTACAATAATTTATATAAATATTTATTATTTTTAAAATTTAAATTTAATTTTCGATAAAATACCTTTTTAGCATTAACATTTATTTTTAATTTTCTTTATATTTCTAAAAATGTTGTGTTATCCCTCTCTATAAAAACTGTATATTATGAATGTTTATGATTTTTTTCTAAATTTAACTAATTCTGTTGCTCTATTTTACAATAGTCTAGTTAATTTTAAATTTTATCTTATTTATATAATACAAATTCACCTCCAAATAAAATGCCATTATCAATAAAATAACCTTTGTTTTAAAAATATAAGAAAACACAAAATTACTTTAAAAAATCTTTGTTCTTTTATAGTTTTTATGTATCTTCTAATAAAATGTTTAAAATAAATTCATTAGTTTTCATTTTCATTTTATAATATTTCTCTTTCTCTATATTTTAAAAATATTCTTTAAAATAATTTCTTTATAGTGGATCAAATTCTAATTATTCATTTTTTTGGGAATTATTTTGCTATTCTAATATTTTATTAATTTCATCCTATAAGTTGATTTAAGAATTGTCGTATATCTTTAACATTTATGGGCTAATAATGGAATTTAAAACTAAATAAATAAAACTATTGAGTGAAAGAACTATTTTATTATCACATGAAAAAATAAATGACTTGTTATAATAGTATGTCAATTAAGATTAACTTTTATCCATTTATAAATAATTTTTAAATAAATAACTATGAATTATTGAATTAATTGGAAAATTAATTAGTAGATGAATTAGAATTAGAATAAAACAAAAAAAATATATTAATTATTTATCAAATATTTAGCTTTCATTTATAGATCAATTACAATCGATTTTAATATAATATTTTTATATAATAATTCTACACAAATTTATATAAAAAATAAATCATTTTTTAAAACAAAATAAAAATAAATTTATATAATAAAATTCCCAAATGAAACCGGCTAAAAAAAAAGTTATAAAAAAAAAGAAAGTCAAATTATTAAAAGAAAAAGTAGAAGTAGATGAAAAGACATATTTTAAATTTTAATAGCAAATTGAAGGTGAAAACGCAAAATAAAAAAACAATTAGGATTATGCAATATAGTATGAAGATTTAGAATATTTATAAGAAACTTTAACGTTTAAAAATCCTAAAAACAATTTTGTTTTACCCAGTGAATAGGAAATTGTAGACAACGAAGAAGTATTTATTAAAATAAAACAATAACTATTTTTTTTCTTTATTATTTCTAACCTTACTTGCAAAAATTGTTAAATTATTTATTCACAAAATATTAAATTGTATAATATTATAAACTTATGTATTAATAATTAAAATAATTTAAATATTTACTTATATATATAAATTTATAGAAATTAAAGGAATTTCTTGAAACTATTTTAAATTAAGGAGACTAGGAAACCGTCGAATAATTTTTGAAAGATTAGTCTTTGATAAATGATTAGTTAACTTTTAAAGCTTAAGAAGCTATGACAATACATTAGAAACAAAAAGACGAAGATAACAGAAAATATTAAGCGTAAAAAACTGTTATAAATAAATAATTTGATTAAGGCAGCAGAAATTTGAAAACAATGAAGTAAATTATATATATATAAATAATTTTAAATATAAATACAAGAATATGAATATTAAAAAAAAATATATTTAGATCAATAATGAAGGAAAGCAATCATATGGACTAAAATAAATAAAAATAACAGTGTTAAATAAATGATTAAAAAGGATAATTAACTATTTAAATAACAAAAAATCAGTAAATAATTATAATATCATAATGTAATTTTATTTAACTATACTTTAAACGTATAAATAATTATTAAATAAACTTGTAAAAAGATTAAATGCTCAAGTCGAGAAATTGGATATTGATGAGTTATTTAAGGATTAGAAAAAATTATTTAACTTATTAAGATAATATGGTTATTCTGATATTGAGGAATTAGGACATGGAGCATTTGGTTATGTAGTTAAAGCTTAAAACTAAAAAGGATATAAAAGAGCTATAAAAATATAAAAGTGTGACGAATCAGGAGATTAAGTAGAAGTAATTTAAAAAATATATAAAGCTTTTAAAGATTTTTAAGTGTTTTTATTTATTTATTTTTATTTATTTTGATTATAATTTTTAATATTATATTTTTTTTTTTGCAGTTTAAATTAGGTAGACTTTTATTTTATGAAGGAATTGAAAACTTATATGGTAATTCGGTTATGACTTATAATATGCATGTTTATCAAGATTCAATAAGTGGAAAAAAGTTAGCTATGATAGAAATGGAGTTAGCAGAATCAACACTAGCAGAATTTATTGAAAGCAGAATGGACGATGAAAAATAAAGATTATAATCAGAAATCACAGATGATGAATTTCAAGAAATTTGTATATAATTAATTGGAAATGTTCTTTGTATGCACAATTTATGCTTAGTTCACAGAGATATTAAAAAGTAAAATATTTTAGTGGTTGATAATTAATTTGTATTGGCAGATTTTGGTGTTTCTGAAGAAATTTAAAATTTGGCCGAGGGTCATATTAAGGGCACAGATGAATTTTAAATATTAACTGATATAGGAGGATCTCCATTATATATGCCACCTAGTAAAAATAATTAATATTAATTATTAATTTTTTTAACATATTTTAATACAATTAATCATTTATAACAAAAGTTTTTAAATTTGCTTTAAAAAAAAATGTTTATGCTGTAAAACACGACCCTTTTAAATCTGATTTGTACAGTTTAGGTTTAAATTTATTAGAAATATAACTTTTAAGGTCTAATTATAGTTACAATGAAATATTAGGTATTTTAACTAACCCTGAATAAGCCTATTAAATGGCATTAAAAACCGATATAAATCAATATATTAATAAGGGTTCAAAGGTATTAATTTTATTTTCTTATTTTAATATTATTATACTTTTTTTGGGCTATGAAATTTTTTATTTAGTTTTTAGAAGGAACTACACTTAAAAAATTAAAAAATATTTTGGCATGGATGCTAGAAATCGATGAGAAAGCTAGAATAAGTTCAATTAGACTTGCTTTGATTTGTTAATTAGATTAGTTAATTTTATCAAAATTGAAAATGCCATATAAAAATATTTTTGTTCCCACAGTAAAATAGATTAAAAATAATATATATCGAATTGATTATACATTAAAAGACTACCATTATGAAGGCTAGATATTAAATAATAAAGAAAAAATAAGAGATGGATATGTAAAAAATGTTTACTATGAATATAATTAAAATTTTATTATATGTATAAAATTAAAAATAAAATTTATATAAGGGAAAAATGATTAAAGCAAATAAAAATATAATTTATGAAGGTTAGTGGAAAGAGGATGTACCACACGGATAGGGATAGTTATTATTTTTTTAGGATGATTGGGTTTATAATGGAAATTTTGAATTAGTAATTTAAAAAATATTATAATATTTATTTACATTATTAATAAAAATAAATTATAGGGAATATTTCATGGAGACGGAAAAATTATGTACAAAGATTAAATAATAATTTAATAGTATTTTTAAAACTACTTAATAAGAGAATTTTTTGACGAAAAAAGAGAAAAATAAATTACATTTAATTATGACAAGCCTTAAAAGACAAAAATTTTATACAGAAGCAAAATAATTGAACTCCTAGATTTAGCTGATTAAAGGATTATAGAAATGGACTATTAGCTTGTATAAAATATAGGAAACAATATTTCTCAATTTCTTAGATCAGGTTCAAAAACAACTTTAAGGCTATACTGGTAATAATATATGATAAAAATTAAAAATTAAAAATATTTTATAAAACTTTATAAATTGATATATTTAAAATATTAAACTTAATATTTTTTATAGGAAATCAAAAGAAAAATATAAGTAGCTATTTTTAAAAGGAGATAATTAAGCAATAGTTGAAATTTATTATGATGAAGAACCAGAAATCTAAAAAAGAGAATTTGAGTACTTGAACTGGTTTGTAGGGTGTATAAATTTTGCTGATTTGACTTTTATAAAATTTTAGCCTTCTTAATATTTTAAAGATTTAAAATTTAATTGGACATAAAGACTTTAAGGTTAACAAATTATTAAATTAATATGTTATTTTTTTTAATTAAAAATTAATTATTACAATATTAAAATAAATATATTATATATATAGGCTTTCCTGTTAAATTTATAGGCGAAGATGATTTGAAATCTTATATTTTAAAAGATCATTTAAAATATTTAACTTATTTAGATTTAAGTAACAGCAATTTATTTTGTCCTGCCGTCATAAATGCTTTAAATGAATTAAGCACTTATATGAATATAACGAAATTAAAGATAAATAATTGTTTAACGACTTAAAGCAGTTTTTAATCTAATATAAAGTTACTTGTAGAATCTCATTTTTTCGATAAAATACAAAGTTTAAGTTTAAATGATAATCCTTTGGATGATGAAGGTTTCCATTATCTTTTAAAAAAGGGTAAAAAATTAGTTTCACTTTAAATGGAAAAGGCAAGTTAATTAACTGTAAAATCAGTTTAATATGTTAGGTAATAATTAAAATTATATTTAATTAATTTGAAAATTTAATAAATATAATTTTGATTATATAATATTTTGTTATTTTTTTTAGATAATACTCTAAAGAATTGTAAAAATTAAAAAAGATAAATTTCAACAATCTATTTAATTTTTTCCAAGATGATAGAAGAAATGCTAATTATAAATAAGAGGTGAATGGTTTGTTACTATTTTTAAATAACTTAAGTTTTACAAACCTTAAAAAATTAAGTTTGGACAACACTAAAGTCGACGCCTATGTGATAAAGGATATCATGAATTTTTGGCAATTAAATAATTTGGAATATTTAAGTGCCAAAAATTGTAAATAGTTAACTACTTTAGGGCTTTATTATTTACATAATGGAAATAGACTTTAAAAATTAAAACATGTTTTCGTAGATGGCTCTAGAATAGAAATTAAAGTTGAAATGAAAAGACTTTTTAAAAATTAGATGAATAAGGCTTTTGAGGAAATATCATTTTTGGGATGCACTTTAATAACGGCAGAATAAATTTTAAGGTAATATTTAATAAAATGTTTAAATAAACAGTTTATTTATATTTTTGTATCGCAAATTTATAATTTTATAAAATATTTATACAGATATTTGAGTCTAGATTTGGTAATGCAATAAACAAAAGTAATACATTTAGAACAAATAGCTTTCAACGATCAAGTTTGTTAACATATAAAATAAAACACAAATATAACTAAAATTGTATTAAACGTAGAAACAACCATATAATTATCCAGTATTATACCTTTAATTAGATATATGTGTACAGATACCAATAAAATTCTAATAGAATTAACTTCTAAAACTTTTACTGATTCTTCGTTAAAACACTTATTTATTTAAGAGTTGCACTTAAATTCTTTAGAAAACATGAATTTTAATTTAATAATTGGAGAGTACACCTACCTTCAACTAATAAACGAAATAGGCGCTTCTATTTTTCACGAAGAAATTAAGATGTTAAATTTACCAATTGCAGAAATAGCACTGGATGAGGGCCATAACATTTTTGAAGACCTTAAGAAATTAAGTAACTCTAAAAAATTTTTGGAAATAAAAAACCTAGACCTATCAAAATACAGTGTTTCTGGCGATACAGTGCATTTATTAACAGATTCTTAATATGTAAGTAATTTAATTACCTTAGATTTGTCTAATTCTAGTATATCTAATTCCGACTTGGTTTTGATAGGAACTAATCCTAATAATACTCTTAAAAATTTAAAGGAATTAATAATTAATAACTGTAAATCTTGTAATACATCAGGAATTAATTAAATCAAAAATTTACCAAAATTGTAGACTGTTTATGCGATGGGTATTAAGTTACTAGTTGATTCTATTTCTGGGATAAAAGTAATAAATTTTTTTAAATAAAAATATTTTTTTTATATAATAAATAAATAAGCATTTATTTTATTTTCTATTGTTTATAGTTTAATTTGGTGCTGGATTAGATATAAATAATCGGAGATAATGAAGAAAATTTTTTAACAAATTAATGGTACAAAATTAATAATTAAGTTATATTTTAAAAATAGATAAATACTTTAATATATTTATTATTAATAAAATATTATCTTATTTAAAGGATTTCTATTGTTAAACCAAATTTGTAAAACCTTACTTCAGTCACTATAATATATGCTGCTCCAAATATTTTAAAAAGATTCAATAAAGTTATTCATTCTAATTAATCAACTATCTAGGAATTGAAATTAGATTTAGCTTAGGCAGAGTAAATAAATATAATTTTTTTTTTATATTTTTATATAATTTATATATATATATTTTTTTATATACCTCCAAGTTTTGGTAATATGGTTTATTAGTAGTCGGAACTTGTAATTCTAATAAAGGATATGATATTAAAATGTCCAAACATAGAAGATTTATATTTAGACATGAAAGAGTAACAAAAAAATTAAAAATTATTTTAGTATAATAATATAAAAAAAAATTTTTTTTATATATTTAGTTGGAAAAAAATGGGTGATACCGAAATTGCTGCAATAACAGAGGGAATTCAATCTTTGAACAAGTTAAAAAAAATGGATATTAATATGAAAAATTGGGCCTACAAAAATAATAAAATTACTAATTTTTCTATAAAAGAATTTTATAAAATTTTATCAAATAGTTCATTGGAATAAGTGAATTTAAATTTCGAAAGATGGGCAACTTGGCATGCTTCATTGACTGATGATAGTTTCAAAGAATTGTCAAAAAAAATTAAATTTTAGAATTTAGTGCAGTTAAAGTTGAATTTCGATTCGTAATATAGTTTATTTTAAATATAATATAAATAGAATAATTTTATTTAAATATAATTTTATAAATAAAAATTTAAATAAGATGGGGAAATGGAAACTAAAAAATAACAGACCAAAGTTTAAAAGAAATAGGCAATTTTTTGAAAGAGGCATTTATTTTAAGAGTTTTTGATTTAAATATTTCTAAATGGACTGATAACAATTTGGCTGTAGGAGAGTCAGGTTATTAATATTTAAGTCAAGGAATTTCTTAGTTAAAATCTTTGGAAATTTTAATATTAAATGTTTCTATGGAATAATAAAATTTGACAAAATCTTAAAGATTAGGAGATTAAACAGTCAAGTACATATCTTAGTCCATATCCGCTTTAAGTTTTTTAAAAAAATTAGACCTTAATTTTTCAAATTGGGGATGCCATAACCCTTATATCACAGATAATGCTTTAAAAGAATTTTCTGGTATGATATATAAATTAAAAAACCTTAAATATGTTAGGTTGAATTTGGATAACTGGAATAAAAAAAACTCTAGAATTACAAACAATAGTATAAAAGAATTATCAATTTTACTTTAACATATAAAAGATCCGTATTATGTTTCTATTGAACTTGCAGAGTAATTAAACCAATAAAACTCAATTTTTTTTTTTAAAATATAAAATAATTATTTATTTTAAATTTTTAATTTATTCTAAAAGAAGATAAAATAAAAATTTTTAACTTTTTTAATTTTAATTAAGCTGGGAAATAAATAATCCAAAAATATCTACTAAAGAAATAATTAAACTTACAAACTATTAGGATTAAGAATATAATACTTTTAATGGAACATAACTTAAATTTGATAAATTAGGAGGTACATTATTTGAAACAATATACTAAAATGGAACATTTTGATATTTAAGCGCAATTTAACATATTTATAAGTGGAATTAATTAAATGATTCATAATTTATTTGTTTTTATAAACATTATGAAATATATAATTATAATATTTAAATTTATTATTTAAAATAATAATTAAATTAAATTTAATCAAAATCTATAGAAAATTAATTAAATTATAAGAATTCGATATTTATTTTAAATATTAAATAGTAAAGAAAAACTTTTTAATTTTTAAATGAAATTATAAATTATATTATTTCCAATTTTTATAAATTATAGAATTATTATATAAAATTTTAAATTAACAAAAATTATATAAAATATTATAATAAAAATGTAAAATTTTAAATCACAATAATAAATTATTTTTATATTTATAAGTTAAATTTAGCGTTTTTGTTTAACTCATTCAAATTGATCAATTTAATATAATCTATTATTTTATATTTAGCTTTATATAAAGACTTGCCAAGATTTTTCAAAGTTTAAAGTAGGTAAATCACCTAAATAATAAAAATTTGATTTATTTAAATATTTATAAGTGTAAATTTAATAATAAAATATTTATATACCTAATAAAATAAAGCCTTTTTTAGATTTACCAAGTAATTAATTTAATATTTTGTAGTCACTTAATAATCCTAAATCACCAAATTTATTTGCTCTGACTGACGAAAATATTATAAAATTTCTAGTGTTATAATTATCATTAATTGTACTTATTTCGATATTTAAATTATTATCTTGGTATTTTTACTAAAATAGATCTGGATTATTCTATTAATTTAATAAATAAATAAAAAATTAATATTTTTTTAAAATTTTTTTTTATATATTTACTTAAGCCTGTAGTCTTAATTCTCTATATATTAATTTGGATTATTATAAATAAGGTGTTACTATACCAATATCTTTAGGTGTTAAAATACCATGACCTAATAAAAATACTACTAATTATACGACACATTTTATTTCAGATATATTTATTATGCTATTCATGTATCTAAAAATAAATATATAGAGATATAATTAAGTATTAATTATTTTTATATATATAATATTTTATAAAATATTACTT
The DNA here is from genome assembly GCA_001447515.1 of Pseudocohnilembus persalinus. Lineage (NCBI taxonomy): Eukaryota > Ciliophora > Oligohymenophorea > Philasterida > Pseudocohnilembidae > Pseudocohnilembus > Pseudocohnilembus persalinus. The sequence continues at coordinate 219,517 of LDAU01000122.1, forward strand.
TATTTCACATCCAGGCACTTAAACAGCGGCAATTTTATCTTCATTGAAAACCAGGTTTTTTTCAAATAAAAGATTTTTAAAATTTTAAGAAAAAATTTTTTATTTAAAAGGAGAAAATTCAGCGTCATTTGTATTTTTTTATTCACTTGCAATTTCTAATTTAGCTTAATAATAATTTAAAGATAAAAACTCTCCTATAATATTATTTTCTTTATGCATAGGGTTTACAAAAATAGGTTGAACTCCCTTTTTTATTAGGTTTTCATATAATGACAAACCATATCCTCTTGATTTTGCCAAATTTGAAACATTATCTTTTTTATCTTTTTAATTAATTAATAAATACTTTAAATTAAATTAAAATTAAATATTTTTAAGTTAATTTAATTATATGTTAGAAATTATTCGTTTAATGTAAATATATGTTATTTATTTTTACTTTAATATTAATGCTAATCACCAATTAGTACTAATTAATTACAATTTTTATTTAAAAATGTAAGGGTTTATTATTCTGAAATATTTTGAGCATCCATTATTATTACTTTTTGAAAATCTCTTGAATTAGCTAAAAATTAACTTGAACCATTTTTATCAATTATTCCTACTCTGCTTTTATTCATGGTAGTTTTTAATTATCTTTTTATTATAAAAGGTTTAATTTGAACTTATAATGATTATATAATTATTTTATTACCCTAATTTATGAATCCCTTTAAGGCACATTTTTACTGCATTTATATTAAGACTATTTAATAAAGTGTAAATTTATTCTAAAGTTTCTTCGTCTTTTACAACTATCAAAATTTTTAGTCCATTAGAATAAAGCCATTATTCAACAATTTTGACAAGAATTTTTGACTTTCCTGAAGATAAAGGGCACTGTATTACAGTGGTAATTTATCTAACTGCAGATAAAATTGCAAAATATTAAGTTTTGTTTAAAAAACTATTAACTTGTAATTTTAAATTTTATGATTTGGCTTCTTTTTCTATTATTGTTTCTGCAAGATTTTAAATATACTTAGAGTTGCTTTTAGGGGGCGCCAAAATTAATTTTTAAATTGAATGAGACATTTTTATATCTTTTGAACAGTCTAACAAAGCTTAAACCTAATTTTTATAGTTGTCCAAATTTGTTAATTTACACAGTTGCCATATTCTATAAAATAAAAGGTATAAATTTTCATAAACATTAGATATAAAGATATTAAAATATTTACCTATATTTTCTTTTAAAAGAATTTGTTTACTGTTCATTGGGCTAAACTTATATTTTTAAATTCATTCCACTTTTAGTAATGTTTTTTATTTAAGCAAATAGAGCAAATTCAACAGTTCTTCCTTACTATTTAAAAAAAATTAATTTATATGTTAATTTTTAAATTTTATATTTTTTATTTATAATTACCTCAGTTATGTCTTTTAAAACAGGAATTGCATCAGAATGATCTTTTATATATGATAAATTATTTAGATATCTGGCAATTTATGATATATCTTTCTCATTTAACCTAGGATGAATGTCACTTGGCTCAAAAAATGAAACTAAAAGACAAAAATCTTCATCTTAAAATTTCCAATCTTTGTAAGTGTTCATACCAGTATTTTAAAATACCTTATTTTCTAATATAATAAAATTTACTTAAAAAATATATTTTTATTTTTTTTGATAATTTTTAAAATATTTTTATTTTTTAATATTATTATTATATTTTTTATAAATATTTAAATTATACTTTATAGTTTTAAAATTATTTTTTTTTACCAATAACTTCTGGTGATTCACTTGGGTTAAATTCCACTTGTAAAATACCCGCATTTTAGTTTGTGACCTCACATATGCCCTTTAAAGTGTTGTATTGTAAAACACCTAATTTAGTAGGATTTAAATAAGATTTGTGAATAATTTCAATTTATTCTTAAGTAATCAGTGTTCTTTAATTCAAAAAATAATTCCCTGCGTGAATTTCTTTAAACTCCTATATATTTATGTAAATTTTAGTATAAATTAATTCGCAAGCTTATAAAGCAAATTATAAATCTTCACAAAATAATAAATAATCAAACATATTATTTATTATTTCTGATTTTATTTAATGTTAAAGCTAATTTATATATTAAGCTGGGTCTTTAGGCATTAACTATTAATTTTCCTAAGGTGAATTTTATAGTCTTGCTAAATATTGATCCTTCAAGAAACTCTATAATATTTAATTTAATAAAATTCAATAAAGATTTTTATATATATATTATAAATGTTAAATTTTAAATACTGTTTTTTCTTTTTAATTTAATTTTAAAAACATTATTGTTACTTGTAAATTTTTATCTTCAATATGACTAGGATTTAAATAAGATTAAGGCATAATTTGCACTATTTAGGAATTATATTTTCCACTATTTTAATTATTTATTGATTCAATTTATCTAATGTTTTGGAAAAAATTTTTCTTTATTTCTTTTACAATAATCTCATCTAATTGGTTTTTAGTCATTTTATGTTAACAATTTTTAATTTCTTCATCTAACATAAGTGTAGAATCCTCTATATCAAAAGGATTATTTGATTCACTTCTTTAAAAACCATACTCTTCCAAAATTTATTAGGAAACATTTTTTATAATATTTTTGTTATTTTCATCCTAAAAAACAATATATATTATATTATAAGCCTTGTATTTACATATAAAATATTTTAAATTTAATTTATTTTACTATATTAAATTTCTTTATTCTTCTATTTATTATAGGCGAAGATAAATTTTATTTTATTTCTTGTGAAAATGTTTTTGTTTGCATTATTTCTATTATACATTATAGGTGATTTAAGCTTTTTCTTTCAATTGAATATTTCCACATTGACGATATGTCAGCCCAAATTGGTTCTCTTAAATTCATAATAATAGCTAATTTTTAACAAGCATCTTCGAATTTATTCATTCTTTATTATATAAATTATATTTTATTGAAAAAAAATTGGTTAAAATTAAAAAACTAAATTACGTCAAATCTTCTTATATCTTATAGTGTAATTTTTTAACTTTATGCTTGATATTTTTCAAAACCTAACTATTATTTTATTTCTCAATATTTTATTTGTTAAATTAATGGTCATTTAATTAATTGGCGTCATAGTCTCCTAAATCCTTGGAAAAATATTCGTCATTTAAACTAAATTTTTATTTTTTATCACTTTAATCTTCTTTTTAATATAATTCATTTCCATCTTATTACAAGAAAATATGACATATTTGATCAACATATCTTATTTAATTTTAGATTTATTTTTTAAAAAGTAATTTATAAGTAAATATGTTTATACCTTCTATCTTTTAATCCATACTTCAAATAACCTTAAAAAATAATTTAAGCAGCTAAATTTTTGAATGCATTTCTTTTAGCTTCCTTTTTACTTTTACCTGTTCCTGTTTCTATTATAGGATCAGTTTTATCTTATTTTCTCAAAATAAGTGTTAAAGTATATATAAAATGCCTATTACTACTTATTTCGCTTACAACTTATTTTGAATCTTCTAATAAACTACAAATTTTTATATTAATAAATAAATCAAAATTTTAATATTTTGTTGATTAAAAAAAATAATAAAAAAAATATTACTCGGCATGTGCTTTTTGTATCCAAAAATTAACATCATTAAAGTGTCTTTCTTCCCAATATTTATATACCATATTTTACTACTATAAGGAAAGTTCAGGTAAAGAATTATCACTAGAATTATTACCTTCTTAATATAGTGGCACAAAAATATTTTTGCCTTTTTGTTTTTATTCTCCGTAAAAGTCGGTTTTTTCTTTTTTTATATAATCATTATATGAATTTCTTTAAGGTTTTACAAAATTATTTTAATAAGGTGCATAAAATTTCATATTTTCTTTATTTTTTTCAGCATAATGCTTTTACTTTTAAGTTAATTTTTATTTATTAAATTTCTCATAAAAATTGTTTTTATAAAAATCACTTTCTTCGTCTTCATTATCTTCGTACTAATTATATTTATGCTATTACTTGTTTTAAGAATCAAATAAATCATCTTCGTCGTTTATGGAATTTTTCGGTTACTTTTCTTTGAATTATTTAGAATTTTAAGAAAAATATTGTTTCATTTCCATCATTTCATCATCAAAATTTTATTCTTATTCTTTAAAATAAAAAAATATAAAATAATTTTCATTTTAATTAAAAAAATTATTAAAAAAAAATTACCCATTTGATCCTATTAATGATCTATTTCGCCTTCTTCTTTCTCATTTTGAATATAATTTTTATTTTCTTATTTTTTTTCATTACAATTATTATAAATTTAAGAATTGCAATTTTAAACAAATTTCTATTAATTAATTTTTTCACATTATTCATTTTATTTTTGATTTTAATCACTATTTTTGTTTTTTACAAATTAAATATTGCTGTTTTTTAATGACTTATTATTATTAAATCCTAAACCTTGTTTTTTCTAATGTTAATATTTCCCATTAATTTTTTTGTAAAATTACTCTTATTTTTACAAAAATTAATTATCATTTTATCCTTTATTATGTTCTACATATTCTTAAGAATTATTGTTATCTTTTTAACTTTAATTTTATTTTTATTATATTTTTTCAGGTATATATTGACTCTCGATAGAATTATTTAAAGACTAAGATATAGATAAAAGATCATTTTAAATATTCTCAAATGAACTATTATTTGCTTCAATAGTGCTGTTGTCTATGCAAGATCCTTCAATGGATTTATTAATTAAATTTTATTAATGTAGTTAAAATTAATTTTTATCTTGTTCTTTCTATAAATCTAAAATTTTATCTATATCTTTTTAATCCAATTTTTTTTTCTATATCTTAGGAATTATATAACTTGATTCACTATTGTTAAAGCTGTCATTTATATTTTGATTTTTATGGAAATTTTGCTCAAAATTACTACTTTATTTTTATTAAAAATTATCACTTTCAAATGAATTTTCTAGAATATAGCTATTATTATTACTATTGTTATTACTATTAGCGTATTATCCTCTAAATTATTTTTATTAAAATTTTTAAAATAATTTTTAATTATTCTTATGAAAAGGTATTTTATCATTGTGTTCCTATTATAAATTTTTTTATGTATCTGTAAATTTTCTTTTTTAATTCATTACTTAGGGAACTTAAAAATTTTGGGATTTTCCTAAATCATTAATTGATAGCGGTTTTTCCATTTAAAATTTTTACATTTTAATTTATCTTTAAATTGATCTTTATTTGGCTAACTCAGCATCATAGGTATAACTAGTACTATTAAACTTATCTTTTCTGTTATCTTTACAAAAATATAAATTAATAAATAATTTTTTGTTTTAAACTAATTAAAATATAAAAAAATTTTATTACCTATATTTTCAATATCAATATTCAATGGTGGTATATTTTCCTATTATTCATTATTAATCATATGAATATTTGGCTAAAATGGATTTGGTTAAAAACTGTAATTATTTTTTTTCTCATTTTTAGATTAATCTTTTTTTTAACTATAAAGATTTCTTGGGTCTTCAGATAATACTGATCTTTTCTATTGGTATTTTTAAGGGTCCTTTTCAATAAGGTTTTTCATGGTATTTGTATTTTAATCGCTGAACTTATTCATATTTTACGTATTTAAAATCACTTCTTTATTGTAAATGTGAACTTTGGGGGTATAATTAAATTACTAATCCGAATTTTGAGGGTAATCTTCATTGTTTTATTATTTTTCACTTAATTATACTTGATTTTTATTAGAACTTGAACCAACTATTGAAGAAAAATTTGAATATTAATCTCTTTTTATTTGGGAATTAATGTCATTTTTGTTAAATGGAGTTTAAGAATGTTTGTGAATATATTCTGAGTCAAATTATAATTATCTATTAACTTTTACATACGATTAAACTTAATTTTATTGCATGTTAGCTATGATTATTTTTTAATTTTAGTTCAAATGTTAATTTTATTTAATTTTTATTTTTCACTAATAATTTGCAATTTTTTGTTTTGTTTTTGTAGTGTTTAATAAATTCAAATTTCATTATATTAATTATGTGTTGTTTTTTCAATTAAATTTAAATTAAATTATTTTCAATATTCAAAATATTTACTATTGAATATTAAAATGTTCTAGGAATATTATTCTAAATTATATTTGAAAATATTGTTTATTAACAATTCTCTATTAAACACATTATTAATGAATAATTTAAATACTAATAATTTATCAAAATTTTATTTAATAACAATAAACAAATTTTGCAAAAAAAAATATTTGATGTACTATTTTGAAACTTATAAATATATATTTTATTAGAAACTTGTAAAATATTTAGATATTATTATTAATTTTACAAATCGTAGGTTTAATTTGTTTAGATATGTATGGGAAAATATCTTATTATATCGGTTGATTTTTTGATCAAAATTTAATTAATGAGGGAGTATTTTAATTTAACTTTAGTGAGTAATTCAAAATAATTTTTAATTTGAAAAAAAATTATTCAAATGGTTTATAAAGTTTATTTTTAATTTTTATCAAATTAACTGATATTAACTTAAAGAATTAGCCTTTATTAACTAATAATTTTAAATAAAAATTTGAATTACTCCCTAAAATTATATTAAATTACTCCCTCACTAATTAAATTTTGATCCAAAAATCAACAGGCGTAATATACCATTTAGTTTCTTAAATTTTTTCAATTCTTTATATATTTCTGTGTTATTAAAATTTTCCCCAAATATTATAATATATAAAATAAAATTTGTTATATTTGGATATTTTTATGTAAATTTAAGCATAAAAAAATAAAAATATAATGCAAAATAAAAATATTTTTCGTAATAAATAATGTTAAATTTTGATATTCAATTTTAAGGTCAACTTTATTCATAAAAAATATTTTAGAAATTATAAATTCTAAATAATTATTTATAAATTAAGTTATATAAAAAAAGTATTATATGTGGATATAAAATAATTTAAATAAAATTTGATATTCAATTTATAAATTGGTATTGCCAACTAATCAATTTACTAAATATTTATATGATAAAATTTATGATTATTATAAAAATTTTAATAATCTATTAAATGAATATATATTTCATTTTCAAAAATTTTTACAGTTTATTAAAATTAATATTTACTATTTATATTATAAAATAGTATCCAAATTGACGATATTAATAATCTAATTATATAAAATATTGTCAATTGCAAATTTTTACTTATAAAAGTAATTTAAATAAATTTTTATTGTAATATCCCTATTATTAGAATTATTTCATTCCTTAATTGTCGAAATAAAAAAATAATAAGCTAATAAAAATAAATTGGAAAAAAAAAAATAAAAAAAATAAAAATAAAAATTTATATATATATATTTATGGAAGAATAATAAAACAATTAATAGGAAAACATAATAACCACTTTACTCAGTTAAAACATCATAAAGTTTAAAAATCTTATATAACTGACAATTGATTTAATGTAATCGAAAACATTATTATTTTTTAAATAATTATATATATATATTTAAGATAAATTTTAATTAATTACTCAATTATTAAAGTGGACTTAAAATATGCGACTCAGAATTATATTCTATTTGCTAAAAATTCAAAACGTTTAAAAATCTTAAATAACTTTCGATTAATTTAGGGTAATTATAATAGATAAAATATTTTTTTTATAATTCTACAATTATTTTTTTATAAAGCTTTAATGGAATATCGAACATAGGTGTCGAGTATCTAAAAAGTTGTATTTTAGAATTAAAAAACCAAGAATTTTTGACTATATAATTAAAGTAAAAAACATTATTATTATTTTCGATTTTAATATTAATTTAATTAACTTTTTATTGACATTTAATTATTATAGCAATAATAAAATATCTGATTTAGGTGTACATTATCTTAGCTAATGCATATCAGAGTTGAAAAATCTCACATATTTTTCTATTGATTTAAGGTATTTATAAAGATATACAAATATTATACATAGTATATATAATAAAAATTTAATAAACTATATATTTAAAGTGAAAATTGTGTATAAGACAAAGGTGCAGATTATCTTAGCCAATGTATTAAAGGTTTGAACAATCTTAGACAATTAGCTTTATAGTTAAAGTATTTAAATAATATAATTTAATTATATAATATCTAAATTAAATCTAAATTGAATTTAATTTTAAAGTCGAAGCTAGATATCTGACTTAGGTGTTAATTTAATTAGTTTAAGCATTGGAAAATTGAAAAATCTACAGACTTAAAAATTGAATTTGGGTATAAAAATAAATAATTATTAAATTCACTTTAAAATGAAAAATTTATTTAATTTATTGAAGTGGAAATGGGATAGCTGACACAAGCGCAGAGTCTCTCAGTAAATGTATTTAATATTTAAGTAATATCACAAAACTGGTATTTATTTTAAGGTAATATAAATAAATTAAAATATATTAAATGATAATTAAGTTAATTTATTTTTTAAAGTAAAAACATTATATCTAATACTGGTGTCAATTTTCTCAGTGAATGTATTAGTAAATTTCCAAATCTAAAATAGTTGACAATTGATTTATAGTAATTAATAAAACTAATATATTATAAATAATAATCATTGTAAATTTAATATAAATTTTATTATTTTAGTCGAAGTCGTATATCTGACATAGGTGCAAATTCTCTCGCTAAATGTATTAAAGATTTAAAAAGCCTTACATAATTAACTATATAATTAAAGTAACAATAAATCTGAAATATTTTATATTTATATTAAAATATTTATTAAATTATTATAGTGGAAGTGTGATATCAGACTTTGGTGTATAATACTTAAGCTAAAGCATAAAAGAATTGAGTAACCTAACATAATTGACAATTGACTTATAGTAATAAAAAATAAATAAATGCATTCTAATGATAATCATTATAAATATAATCATTTTAGCGGAAATGCAGTATCTAGTTCAGGGGCTATTTATCTAGCTGAAAGTATTAAAAATTTGGAAAATTTTACAAAGTTGATATTATATTTAAGGTAAATTTATAAAAAATTTATTATTAAATTTGAAATAGTAATTTCAATCAATTTTGATATTTAGGGAGAATAGTATAGATGATGTAGGACTTGAATCACTTAGTTATAGCATAAAAAATTTGGAAAATCTCAGATAGTTGACAATTGATTTATAGTATCGAAAATTATTAAATATTATAATATAAAATTTAATTTTGAATTAATTATAATTATTGAAGCGGAAATGACTTAACTGATTATGGTGTATTTGATTTAAGTAAATCCTTGGAATTTAAAAAAAATCTATCTTAGCTAAAAATTGGTTTAAGGTAATTAAGAAATACTTACATTTATTAAAAAAAATCTTGCTGATATAAATTTAAAATAATTTTTTTATTAAAGCGGAATTTATATCTCTGACTACGGTGTATCTACACTTAGTAGTTGTATTAAAAATTCTATAAAAATTACAAAGCTAGTCATATTTTTAAGGTAATTAAATATTATTGTAATAATCAACGTAAATTTAAAAGTAATTTAATTAATCAATAAGAGGCACAATGTCGAACTAAAGTGCATATGATCTCAGTGATTGCATAAAAAATATGGAAAACCTTACTTTTTTGACAATAAAATTTAAGTAATCAAAATAATATTTTAATATTATAAATAATTGTTAACTTGGCTACACTTTATCCTCTGGATAACTAAATCAATAATTATTTATCTGTATATATAAGCATAAATGTCCAAAATAGTTATTATGAACTAATATTGGTTGAATTTTGGTGTTCAATATATACTAAAAATCGACAAAAAGTCTATAGTATTTTATAAAAATATTACGATAAAGGCCGGCAAACAAAATAATTATTATTTAAAAGTGTAGATCTATTTTAGTTTAATCTTTTAAATATCATTATAACTTTAGAATTTGACCATAATAACCCATTTTTATAAAATACAAATATATATTGAAAAAAAATTATTTTTATATTAACTACCCTAAAGTTAAACATTGAATTTAATAATTAATAAAGAAAAAAATATAATTTTTATAATAAAACCATTTAGTTCATTTTTTTATGCATTGAATTATTTTATATAAAACAAAATTTATAGACAAATTTCAGATCATTTTTTATAAAAATAAGTAAAAATATTTTACAATTTATATACTAGTTTTAAGAATTATAAAAATCCTTTCATTTATAAATCTAATTAATACATGAATTAATGTGAAGGTAGTTGATCTAAAAATATATATTATTAATATTTTTTTGGTATTTATTTTAATTTTAAAAATATATAAAATAAAGATATTTTATGCTTTATATATATTGTTTATTTAAAGATTTTTTTTGACATAAATATGTTTTTTATTTGACTTTTATCATAAAATATTTGTTAAATTTTTGAAGAATTTGGGGTTTTGAATTTTAACAGTAAGGATCAAGGAGTAGCCGCTTAAATTTAATATAAAAATTTTTTAATTATATCAGAAGTAGTACGATATCTTAATTGGGTATAAATTCACTCAGACAAAGAGCCTAAATGCTGAAAAATTTAACATAAATTTAAATTGATTCATGATAATTAATTTATTTATATTTCACTTTTTAACTGATTAATCTGCTAATTGACATTATTTATTTAAATTTAAAAAATAGATTCGAAATAAATTTCACAATTTTTAAATAATACCGCTAACTTTTCTTATTAAAATTTTTTATATTAATTTATATTGTTATTTTTAAAAATGAGTAATTTAGATAATATATAATTTATTAATAATAAAAAAATTTATTTAAAATTAATTTTTGCAAACATCACTTTATTATCATTTAATTAAATATATTATAAAAATTTAAATATTCAACTCATTTTTTTAAATATAAATTTTTTCAATGCTTGCTTCTACAAGAATAATAAAATAATATTTCATATAATTATGAATATAATACTATAAATAAATTATAAAGGGTAAATTTATTAAAAATAAATTAAATTATTATGACTAAAAAATAATAGAATTTAGAACAATATTATTATTTTATTAATAATTTTTTATTATAATTATAAATTTATTAATTTTAAAAATTAAAAAATTTAAAATAATAAATATCATTTGAACACAGATGTATAGTACATTGACAGCTTTAATTCTTTTTTTTTTTAAATGATGATAGATAGCTATGATTTTACAAAAACAGGCTATATATACCGTTAATTAATAATAAAATAATATTAAATTAAAAAATAAAAATTAAAAAAATTGTAAACAGTTTATGGAAACAGTGTCACTTAGCAAGTAGGAACAGTGTTAAGCAGATGCAAATTATATTGCATAAAACATACAAAAATTTAAAAATCTCTCATAGTTGACAATCTATTTACCGTATTTTGAAATCATTATAATTTTTTTTAATAATTTTCCATTATTTTTTATGAATTAAAATATAATAGAAAAAACTATTTATGCGAAAAAGATATTAAATCTTTAAGCTAGAGTATTAAAGGGCATACAAGTCTTCTGTAGTTGACAATTGATTTAAGGTAATTAAGCTAATAAAAATCTATTGAATAATTGGTAAGTAATATAAGTGAATTTATTTTTTAAGTTGCAATCAAATATCAGAATCCGATGCCTGTTCATTAAGTTAAAATATTAAAGAACTGATTAATTTAAATTTGTTAAAAATTAATTTGAGGTAATATAATATTAAAATAATTTAATTAAAAATCGCAAATAAAAAGTTAATTTTATTACTTTAGTTACAATAATTTATATGAATCAAGTGAGAATTCTCTTAGCTAAAGCATATAAAATTTGAAAAAACTTTTATTTTTGACAATTGATTTAAGGTATAAAAGAATTTTATGACATAAAAAAACATTATTTAAATTTTTTTTTACTTTTTTAGTTATAATAGTATAACTGAATCAGGAGCTAATTTCCTTATTTAAGCAATTAAGTAATTATAAAACTTGACATAATTGAGTATCTTTTTATAGTAATTAAAAAATATTTAATACTAAAATTATAGTTAATTGAGTGCAAATTTAAATAAAATTTTATTTTAAAAGAGGAAATAAAATTTCTGACTCTGGTACAAAATCATTCGCCTAATGCTTTAAGGAAATGAAAAATCTTTAATAATTGACAATTAATTTAAGGTAAAATTAAAAAAATTTTCACTGTAAATGATAAATTTAATATATATAAATATTATAGTTCTTGTGGAATATCTGATATAGGAGTTAATTCACTTTGCTAGCAGAATAATCAATTTAAAAATCTCACACATTTAACCATTATTCTTTAGTAATAAAAAATGTTATATAATTAATTAAACAATGATGATTAGATTTAATAAAATTGATTTATTAATTAAAGAGGAAATAAAATAACTGAAAAAGGAGCTATTTCTTTAAGTTAATACATAAGAAAATTAGAAAGCTTAACTTATTTATCCATTGATTTAAAGTAAGTATAATAATTAAAATTTATATTAAATTAATGCATTTCAATTAATTATGTTTGTAAGTAAAAACAAAATATCAGATCAAGGAGTTGAATCTCTGAGCGATTGTTTAAAGTAGTTGTAAAATCTCACCTATTTAAATATTAATTTAAGGTAATATAAAAGCCATTTTATTAATCTTGATTAAATTAAATACAATTTTATAATCAAAAAAGTTTGTGTCAAATTTGTGACTAACCGTTAAATTCATTATGCTAAAACATTAAAGAGTTGAAAAACCTAAAATCTTTAACCCTTATTTTAAGGTGAAAAAATAATTAAAAATAAATTTAAGCTAAAATTAAATGTAATTTTTAATATTTAAGTGGAAATGACCTATCAGATTTATGTGTTTAATTTCTAAGCTAATGCTTAATGGAGTTGAAAAAACTTAATTTAATAATAATTGATTTAGTGTAATCATATCTAAAATTAATTTTTATTTTATTTTTATTAGAATCAAATTTAAAATATATTCAATATTTGTAGCTGCTGCTATATATCTGATTCAGGTGCAATATAAATGAGTTAAGTAATACAGTAACTAAATGGTCTCACATTTCTGACAATTAAATTATAGTAATTAAATAATATTCAAATATTTTAATATAAATGAGTAAATTTAATATAATAAATACATTTTTTCTCTAGGAAGAATAATATATCTGAATCAGGAACACATTCAATCTGCTAAAGCATTACTAATTTAATAAATCTCAGAAAATTGCATATAGGTTTAAGGTAAATAATATACAGTATTCAATTTTAATATTAACTTATTAACTAATTAATTAATTAATTATTAAATTAATTCAAAATATAATGAATCCTATTAAAGTGGGTGTGAAATTTCTGATATGGGAGCCAATCAACTTAGTTAAAGCATAAAAAATCTATAAAACCTTAATTATTTGAGTATTAATCTAAAGTAATTAAATAAATTTTTAATAACCATACATATATTCATGAAAAGATGTTTTAATTATAATAGTTCATCTAATATCTCTGATTTTAAAGCCATTTCTATCATTAAAGTTATTAAATAGTTAAAATATCTTACTACATTTATAATACATTTAAGGTAATTTATTTTTAAAATTTATTTAATAGAGTTACGAAGTTAATATAAACTTTATTTTTTAAGCGGAAATTAGATAACTGAATCAGGTGCAAATACACTGATCCAAGAAATAAAAAATTTAAAATGCCTCGAATAATTGGTTATAAATTTATAGTAATATTGCAAAATTAAAGCGTTTTTTTATTAATTTTTTATTACTTTTTATATAACAGCGGAAATAATTTTTCATTCAAATAAGTGAGTTCCATTAAGAATAGTATCAAAGAATTAAATTTCCAAACGTAGCTTATAATTTGATTTTTCGGTAGTATATCTTATATTTAATTTTAAAATATATGTATTATATTTTATTTTTTAAAGATAGATGGAATATCATTAAGATAAATCAAAGAATTTTCAATTCCTTCATGAAATTATATTATAAAAGGATAACTTATTTCTAAATTATTAATTTTATCTTCTATATGATTTATTAAAAAATTAATATTTAAATAAAACTTAAATCAATTATTTTTAAATGTTAATTAACTTTTTTTTTAAATAACTAAATTAATTTTTTTATTTTAAAATATGTAGTAAATCGACATAAGCTAATAATAATTTTAAAGAATTTTGAAAAATTAAAATTTTTTAACAATTTAAAATATAAAATATTAGTTGATGGTATTACATTTAATTAAATTCTACTTTATTTATTAATATTATAATTTTTAAAAAGGAAAAATTAAACTTTTCAATTATAATAATATTTATTATATATATAATAGCTTAAAACATAAATTATTATATAATATATAATTTGAACGCTATTTGTTTCCTAAAATTTGTTAATTATCTTTTATACATATCAGTATATGTATTATGTAATGAATTTAAAAACGGTTGATTTTTAAATACAAGAAATCATATGTTAATATATATTAATTTTTTAATTTTACTAACTTTTTAGATAGTAAAAATTCAATATAATATATAAAACATATTTTAACTTTTTAGGATAAGAAACCAAATACTATATTTAAATAATTTTATAAATATAAGCTATACTATTATTTAAATTACATAAATTATAAATAATTAAATAATTAAAAATAAAATATTCGTAATAAATAAAAAAAAATGGTTTTTAAAAAACTATTGTATTTATATTTTATATCTTTGATATATATATTAACTTAGATTAAAGGTACATTTTAATAGGGTGCTTCGATGGAAAATGGTAATCAATTTTATTTAAATTTATAATTTAAATTTACTTTTAATAGAATAATATTTTTAATTGCTTGAAATGTAAAAATTTTTTATAAATATTATAGAACCTTAAGATCAAGATGAAGATGGTGAAATATATACAATTTTCCCTAAAATCTATTTGAATCCAAAAAATTATGTAAGAAAAAATAAAGAAATTTACGATTATGATTGTACTGATGAAAGAGTGAGAAGTTTAATATACATGAATAGTATGATTAAAAAATTTCATTACGAATTTAATTAGAATCAGCCTAAGTCATATTATGATTATAAAAATTTTGTCATCACGCATAAGGGGTAAAACTAATTAATATAAGTTTATTTAATCTATTAAAATACTATAATTTATTAAATTTATTATTCATTTTCATGAAGACTTCCTTCACATTATAAAGAGGAAAAAAAATTAGGAAGCGGGCATTACGCAGAAGTATTTTTAGCAAAACATAAAAAAACAGGATAAAAAGTAGCTGTAAAGATATTAGAACCAATTGGTATACATAAAATAACTAGGGAATATTTGATTTTATCATTATTATAAGGGCATAAAAATATCGTTAAATTATATGATACTGTACCATTAAGAGGAACCAAAAAACAAACATCAAATTTAGCTTATATATTTAAAGAATAGGATGGAGAAGTAGTTATTTTACCTTTAAATGTTTCGGGCAAACATTTAAAGGCCAAAGCATTATTTGTATAATAATTGATTTTTATAATAAATTTAGCTATTTATAATAAAATAATATATTTTCTACCTTTTTATAGGTATTTGAGTATATAAAATCCCCTTCTTTAAGTAAAATGGAAAAGTATATGAATGATTATGATATCAGGTGTGCAATTTATGATGTTTTAAAGGCTTTAGCTTATATGCATAATAAAGGGATATTCCATAGAGATATTAAACCTGGAAACATAATGTATAATATAAATAAAAAAAGAGCTACAGTATTAGATTTTGGCTTAGCTGAATTTTTCCACGTTTCGTAACCTTATCATTATAAAGTTGCCACTAGAAATTATAAAGCACCCGAAATACTGCTTAATTATACTTGTTATGATCATGCTGTCGATCTGTGGGCAACTGGAGTTACCATGGGTTAATTAGTAAAAAATATAATTATAAGCTTTTTTTAGAAATTTTATTCATAATTTTATATCTTATAGATAACTAAAATAAAGCCTTTTTTCAGTCGAGAAAAAGACTATAAAGTATTATAAGCCCAAACCAAATTACTAGGAACTTAAGATTTATTAAATTATATGAAAAGACTAAACATAAAAGTGGATAAATATTTTGCGTCATAATTTAAAAAATTGTATTATAAATTATTAATATATTTTTTACCTATATACATAATTAATGTAAATTTTTATTTTTCTTATAATATTATCTTTATAATTTATTATTTTAGCCATAAATATGCTGGGTTTGAAAGTTTAAGAAATTAAATTAATGATGAATTTATGACAGCAGAAGCCATAGATTTATTAGAAAAATTATTATAGTTTGATCCTGCCAATAGAATATCTGCGTAAGAGGCTTTATAACATCATTATTTCGATCCAATTAGAGATTTTAAAGAAGGAAGAAATACAACTGCTATTGACTTTGGCAAATAAATTTATTCTGATTCCGAATCTTCGGATATTGAAGATAACGACACTGAGTCCTTGTATGAATAGCTTTAAAATTTGGGTTATAATAAGTTATTTAATAATATAAATTAAAAATAGCAAGAGTATGAAGATAAAATAAAGTAATATTCTGAGGAATTACTAGAATAAGATTAATAAGAGAAATTATAGAAAAATGAATAAGAAAAATATGATTTATGATGAATTTAATCTAAAATATAAAAGAAATAATAATTAATATTATTTGGTTATGTTTATATATCTATAGAATTTTTAATCTTAGTACCTTTTAAAACTTTGTCCATCATTAAATTAAAATTATTTTTTATATACCTTTTAATATAAATAATTTTTATTTGAATAACTTTTATTTAATATTTGTGTTTTAGTCAAAAATAATAAAAAATAAAATAAATATATATATTCTTATATAAACTATATATGATTAAATTAAATATTTTTCATTTTGATAGTAAACATTTTTACTAAATATTTATCATTTTTATTTACTTATGAGAAAATCAATTACAAGGAAACCAGAAAAAAAAATAAAAAAAAATAGTATAATAAAAAACAAAAAAAATCTTATTAATTACCCAAAAAAAAAGTTCAACAATAAAATATGAATGAAGAGTAAGAGCGTAAGAACAGCCAATATTTTAACTTATTTCATTAATAAACTTTCGATATAGCAAGAAATCCTTAAAATAATTAATAAATATAATAAAATATTTAAAAAAATTACTTTTCTCCCTTTTTCTCCCCTGGTGTTGAGATTAATGATTTTAACTTATAAATGAAATTAGAAAATGACAACAATTCTATTCAAAATTTATAAAATCCTTATTTGAATGATTATTATTAAAATAATTAGTAATAAAATTTGTCATAAATGAATTGTTAAGGTAAATATTAATTTTAAAATAATTTATTTGAATCATCGATTATTTTTAAAGTCTATGATTTTGCATATTATTTTTTAATTTTTTTTTTTTTTTCTAATCCCTATTCGGTAAGAAAAATTAAAAATATATAAATATAAAACATCAAACAAAAATAAAATATATGAAATTATAACTTTAAATACATACTTTTTTAATTATAGATAGTTTAAGCTTATTATAAAACTTAAATAAAAATAATGGTATTAATGATAATTCTTAAATTTAATCTCCAATAATTGCGCCAGAAGAAAATGCTATTGATGATTAGACAAATAAAAAATTAGAATAAATAAACTAGAGTAGTAATTTATATAGAAAAAATAATATTAAATTATCATTGGGAATATTTTATAAAAAGTATATTTATCATATTTAGAAAAATAATTTAACTTATTTTATAGTATTAGATGATTTAGAAAACCAATCTTAGGTATTTAGCACAGAACCTAGTTTAGCATAACTAAAAAATGATTCACCTGTTATTTCTGGTAATTAAAAAAGTATAGAATAGAAAAAATAATTAAATACAAAAATTGTTTTATAAAAACAAAAATTAGAATTTATATTGATATTAAATATTGAAAAAAATATATCACAATAAAACTTATAACATATATTATTATATATAAATTTATAAATATATAATTAAAAAAATAATAAATTATAGGCCACGATGAATATGATATTTAAATCGTTTAAAAAGAAGATATTGATGTTTAAATTGAAAATTAGTATTGTCCTATATGCTCTCTAAGTAGATAATTAAATCATTTTTATTTTATAGATTTTTTTTATTATCTTTTAAATTTATAATTTTTTTTGTTTTATTAAATAGTTGTTGATACTTAATCTACTATAATTCTTATATCAAATTAAAAAATTAATAAAAATTATGTTGCTCATAGTAGCTGTAATAAAGGATAAAATATAAAGCAATTTTCCCAAAATTTAAAATTTTTAGGAGATTTAAATTTTTCTGAATTAATTTAAGAGTCGGGTCCTTTGTTAGAAAGTGATTATAAAGAAAATTAGGAATAGGAAGAAAATAAATAAAAATTATTAAAATAATACAAAGTTAGGTCAGGTAGTTCAAATTAATTTGAAGAAAAATCTTAGTATAAAATTATTAATATAAAAATATATCATCCAGTATCTTAAAATGAAATAATTAGTATTCATAAAAATACATAAGATTCAAACTACAATAATGATTAATTAGTAATTTATTTAGTATATATTTATTTGGATATCATATTTTATTTAATTAAATTTATTATAAATAAGATTAACTTGAATTTAAGAAAAAGTAATAAAGATTTAAATATCTATACTCCTAATAAATATTTATTGCCTTTTTAAGATTTTAGAGTGGAATTTGAAATTATTTTAGTATAAGAAAATAAACCTTTCAAAATTATACATTAATAATTTTATATCGATTCATATTAGATATAAAATTAAATAAAGAACACAAAAAAATAAAATAAAGATAATATATTTATTTTTTAGTTAAATTCGGTAAAATTTTTTTATATAATTTTTTATTTTCAAAAAATAATTATTATTTAAATAAAAGAAAAATAGTCAAATTAAAGGTCATTTGTTCATTAATTATACTTTAGAAAATGAAAAAATTTCACTTGAAGTTCAATCTATTAAAATTGGCTTAACCTAAGAATAAATGTAATTTTTTATATATAAATTTAAAAATTAGTACTATTAAAAAAAATTTAAAAAGCAAAAAAGGAAGTCCTAAATATTAAGGTATTCAAAAAAACATCCATTTATAATAGCTTTAAAATTAAGATATTTATTAATAGCAACAAAATTAAAATATTAGCCAAAATCTTTTAAATAATTAACAAGAACTAAAAGAATTCTAATAATATCAATAAATAAAATATTAAAATTAGTAGTAATTTTTATAATTGCATTAATAACAGCAGTTATAACTTCCAAATTAAAATTAAATTTAGTCATTTGTATTTACTTCACCTTCCTAAGAAAATTTTGGAAATAATAGTGTTTCTGAATCGGTAAATAATTAAACAAACTAATTATTCAATAATTTGTATTAAGTTAATAGTATGTCATAACAAAAATAATAATAATACTAAATAAATAATGAAGGTTACTAGTAATTTTACAGTCATTAGACCTAAAAGCCAGAAATTAATTAGATGCAATAATAGTAATAATATTAATAACTATAAATATAAAACAATTTAAGCAAACTTCATTAGTAACAGTAATAATAAACTTTAAGTAATTAATAGTAAAATTAATTTAACTAGTAAAATCCTTTAAAAAAATAAAATTCATCATATTAGTAAATTATTTCAAATTCGTCTGGTAAATCGTGTTAAATTGATTAATAAATTTTAAGCGATAATATTTAAAGTCTAACAAAGACGAATTCTTTAGTTTAAAATACAAATTAAAATAATAATTTAAGGCAATAAAATATGTTAATATAAAAATAGGCCTCTTAATAATCATAAAAATCTCAATAATAATAGTCATAATATTAATCATAAAATTATAAAAAAGCTAATATATAAAATTAAAGCAGTAATGATAATTTTTACAGAAAGGTTTCAAGTGAAAGTCATTCAATAAACAATTAATCCTTAGATTTCGGAAATTTATAAATTAATTAGAGCTAAAGTTTTTAAGAAGAAGAAAATATTGGTATTAGTAAAACAATAAATAATTAATAATAATGATATATATTTATTTTTTTACTTATAAAATAAATATGATATTTTTTTATTTTGATTTTTTAATTTTGGATTTAATTTTTATTTAATTTTAGACGAATTAAATAGCTTTTAGGATATACAGGGAAATATTGAAAATTTTGTTAAAACTTAGTAAGGTTCAAGACAAATTCAAAAATTTATAAATAAGTGTTCTTAATCTGAATTGGATAGATTTATAAATGAAGTTATAGATATAATTCCTGATTTAATGTTAGATCCTTATGCCAATTATATTTTTGGTAGTTTATCAGAGAAATGCAATTTTTAATAAAGATTTAAGATTTTATAGGCTGTAAATAATATTTTTTCAATTTAAATTTATCTTAATTGATTTAAAATTCTTATTTATAGATTAGAAAATAAATCCCTAGTATTGCTTGCGATAAAAAAGGCACTCACGCCCTTTAAGCCTTAATATGTTTGGTATGTGAAAATAAAGAAGAATAATTGGTAGTGGAAAGCATTTAAAAAGATATTGAAAAACTTTGTTTAGTAATTAAAAATATTTTATATTCAAATCAAAATTTAAAAAAAAACAAAAATTATTTTTAAAAAATAGGATAATTAAGCTACTCATATTATTAAAAAGATAATTTTGAATTTTAAAATCCAAAATGTTAAAGATATTTGTTAGACTATACTTCAAAATTTTATTAAATTAGTAAATGATCAGTGCGGTCTATGTGTCGTAAAATAAATTAAATCTATAAATATTATATCATATTAAACTTTTATATAATTTAATTTTAAACTACAGGTTAAAGACGTGATGAGTAAATTTAGCAAGATTTAAGAAGTTCAAAAAAATGTCATTTAATAAATAGAATAAAATATTGATATAATAATTTTACACCCCTATGGGAACTACGCTATATCACATGCTTTGGATGTATAAATATAATAATAATTTAAAATGATTTTACTTATTAATTTTTATATTTTTCTAGCTATATCCTGTTGATAATTGTGAAAATATAATAAATTAAATTATAGAAAAAGTTTAATAACTATCTATACAAAAATTCAGCTCAAATGTCGTCGAAAAGGCCATGCTTGAGACAAACGATGTAAAAATTTATTAGTTTTTTATATAATAAATAAAATTAAAACTAAATAATATTATAGGTTATTAAAAAAAAATTCATAAATTAAATTATGAAACCTGAAATATGTTTGGAATTAATGAAAAATAAATATGGTAATTTTGTATTGAATAAATGTTTAAAATAGTGTAATAAATAAGAATATAAAAAATTTTTAGAAGTAATTGAGTAAAATATAGTATATATTCATTAGAATAATTTTAGAATTAAATGGTAAGAATTATTAGAAAACCCTCAAATTTAAAATAATAATAATAATTAAAATAATTATACAGGTAGTTAAAGAATAAAACATAAGAATATGTAATAAAATTTTTATAGTAATTAGAATAGAAATAAAAATAAGCAATTTTATAATAATAATAACTAACAATATTTTTAATGACGATATATTTAAATCTTTAAAATCTTAATTTCTAAATAAAATAAAAAATTTTCATGTAATTTTTTCTAAAATTGAAGTTTGATTTAAAACATATGAATATAAAAATCTATTTCAGGTATATTAATTCAAAGGCTTTATCTTAGTATAACTATAGATATTTCTGTTAAATGTATCATTAGTAGTATATTATAAAAATGTATATTTTGTATTTAAAAAAAAGTAAATTTTAATGAAAATGATGTATTTATAAAGATGGTGAAATAATTGATTCATTTATTTATTCTATTATTTATTTCTATAAGGTTTTTTGTTTTTATGAATATATATAACATTAATAAATATTATATTTTATTAATATTATTACTTTTATAATTACTAAATTAGAAAATTTCTTTAAATTGAAATAAAAATAAAAAAAATAAAAAATTAAAAACATTCTACTTTTTATTCCAATTTCACTTTCAATAAAAAAAATTCTAAATACTAATCAATATATATATATAAAAATCAGTATGTAAAAATTCAAAGCTCAAGAAATCTTAAAAATTTATTCAAAAAGAAATATTTCTGTTAAATCATATGCATATGATTAGGATTAAAATTACCCAACTAGATTATCAATGGAAGATTGTAATAATATATGTTAATCTATAAAAATTTAAGAAAATTTGTTTAATCATAATTACAGGATTAAAGTATATATTTTTTTATTAATTATAAGCGCATTTTGTAAGAGATGATATATTTAGTAATGATAATAAAATAGGATTTTTTGGAGTTTTAGACGGGCATGGAGGTAGTTAAGTTGTAAATTTTTGTGCCCAAGCTATACCTGAAGTAAATTACTTTCCCAAATATATTTTTAAAACTATAGCCAACAAAAAGTATTCCTTTTAAAAAAATAAAGCCAATTTATGCAAATTAAATTAATCAAAAATACATAAGTATTATATATAATTCATGTCAACTTATTGTTTTTTATTTTATAGATATTTAAATAATAGTATTAAAATGAAGCAATTAATATGAAAAGGTTATTTCATGATATATTTAAATTGACTGATTATTAGCTGGAAAAATAATAAGTTGATAAAGCAGATGAATCTGGCACCTGTATATGTGTCGCTTTAGTTAAAGAAGAAACAAGTAAAAATAATATTAAGATGATTTAATAATAATACTTTAACAAGCTAGCTATTTTTATTTTTATCATTTTTTCATAATTTATATTTCTTAAATTAAAATAGCACTTTTACCTGTAAAAAATAAAATATGTTATGTTGCAAATTTGGGAGATACCAGAGCAGTTTTAAATGAAGATGGCGTTGCAAAAAGGTTAACATATGATCATAAAGGGGCAGATGCTAGTGAAGCCTAAAGAGTTAAGTAAAATAATATTACTATAATAATGATATATAAAATATTAATTATTTTTATTATAATATTAATAAATTAGAAAATTAGGAGGGGTAATGTATAATAATAGAGTAGCGGGCACATTGGCCGTTACGAGAGCATTAGGAGATTTAAATTTAAAAAAAGAAGGTTTGTCAAATGAACCTTATGTCAGTTCATTTGAAATTTCTGCAAAAACTAGATATTTAATTATGGCAACTGATGGATTATGGGATGTAGTTACTGATGACGTAAAATATTTTATTTTAATTGTGTAATTAAATCATATTGACTATAATATTTGTTTTAAATTTAAGGAATCAATATAATTAACTAAAGATTTGCAAAATGTAAATGAAATGGCATAAAAGTTGACACAAGAAGCAAAAAAAAGGGGTTCAAGGGATAATATAGCCATTATGATAATATAGTTTTATTGAATCTTTGGATTATAATATTATAAAATTATAATATAAACTTATTTGTATATTTATATTAAATTATGTATTATATTAGGGGATATTATACATTCTTTATTTTTATTTAATGTTGTTTTTAAAAAATATTAATGGCACATATATAAAACTAAACTATAAATTTTTAAATAAATCTGTATGTATTTTTGATTTTGTTACTCTTGATATATTAATAGTATAATGAATGAAATAAATATTAAGAATAGCTAATTCAAAGCTTTGGTGTAAATTTGATAATTTTTTTTTTTAAAAATGTTAAATTATTAGTTAGGAGTGGCTTAAATTCTGTAAATATTTATTTTTTCACACCTTTTAAATTAGTCTATATATAACCTAAATATATTTTTAAACTATTTTAAAACAATGAGCTGGCTAACTAACTTTTACTTAGCTTTAGAATAAAAAAAATAAACAATAAAAGTATTTGAAATTTATAAAATAGTATTTAAAATTAAATAATTACTTCTTCTTATAAGTATTGATAAATATCTAATGACATATCTGCAATAATGGGAATTGAATTATTTAAAAATTCAAATTTAGGCAAATTAAATAGCCTTTATTTATTTTTAATTGTGGTATATAAGTTGAAGAAAAATTTTAATTTCTAATTATAAGTAATATCGCCGACCATTTACTGAATAAAAATTATAAAGCTAGAATAAATACTAATTTTTATAGCCTAACTAATAGCATGTGCTAAAAATTCTTTATTTTAAATTTCAGGCTAGTAACTGATTATTAAGAAATAAATTTTAACAAATATTGTAGTCATCATATGAAACATTTATTAAGAAAGCGCGTGCTACAAATTAGTCACAATATCATATTTAAGTGAAGAGAAATTGAAAGGTTATAAAAACTTTTTAACTTCAGTGTAAGATAAACCGGAATCGCATATCCTTAATTTTATTTTAATTAATTTAATAATTATGCGAAAAAAAATGAAAAGAAAAAAATAATTACGATATTTATTTTTAATTTATAAAGTTCTATTTGATGCTTTAATATTGCTCAGATGGTACTATAAATTTAATGTTATTATTCTGTTTTTTTTTGCTAGAAACTTATTAATTAATTTATTACAAAGTTTATTATGCATTTTATTAAAATACCACTTCAAAATTTTTGGCTCTATTGTTTTTAATTAAACCTTTGGTTTTTATTATTTTATTATTTTAAAGCTCATTTTTTTTGTACAAATAATTTTTAGCTAACGTTCCTTTATCTTTAGCCACTATTTAATAGATTTTTATTTGTGTAAAATGTTTAGATTTTTTTTTAAAAAAAAAATAATTTCTATAAATTATATTAATTACATTTAGAAATTTGATCAATACTTGTAAATGAATTATTTACAACTTGTTTAATATTATTATAGTTTTTAATAATTCCATATTGAAAGTTGTTAAAAAATTTAAGAGTTTCCTATTCTTTTAGCTATTTTTTTTTTTTAAAAATTAAAAAATTTATATTCAAAATAATATATTTAATATAATTTATTTAACCTTTTAATTCATCTCTGATCTCAATTAGTTAAATTTATCTTTCTAATTCATATCTTTATTGGGATTATTATTTATATTCAGATTAGGTTTGTTTGCTTTCATTAAATTATCATTAGAAAATAATCAAAAATATTTTTTTTACCTTATTTTTTCATAATCAGAATTTACCACTTAATTTTATAAAATTTGAGAATAAAATTTTAAAAAATAAAAAGTATAATTATTAGAATAAAACATATTTTCAATACAGATTTTTTAAAATGGGAAAATAATTATATTGGCGACTTTATGAAGTAAAAATATTTTTTTATTTTATTTATTTAAGATAAATTACAAGTAGAATTACATAAAATAGAATTAATAATGATTTATTAAATTAGCTTATTTTATTTTTAGTGATTTATTTAATTTATTCACAATATTACATTATTAAGCTTTTAGATTTACACTGATAATAAATTTATATAAGCTTATTAGTAATATTATAGAATTAATACCAATTTTTAAAAAATTTTTTAACTATTAAGGTAATAATATTATACTCTTTCACGTTATTAGAATAATTAATTTAATAACATAAAAAATAAAAAAATAAAAAAATAAAAATAAAACACAATTTACAATAAAAAAATATAAGCATAAAAGAACTTGAATAATCATTTAACCTTTCTAATATTACTATATATGTTTTTTAATAACCAGAGTTTTTATTTTTTATGCTATATAATTATTCTTAAATATTATTTTTGTTTACAATTATAAGAAATTTGGTAGATGAAAATAAATGAAGTAGCATAAAACCCTTAATAATGTTAAAAAATATGCATAAATAATTAAATATGTCAATAATATAGTTTTATAGAAAAAGATTCAATCAATTAATAGATGAAAAATATATGTATTTTATAAATTAATACTAGTTTAAGCAAGTGCTTTGGAGATTAATTAGAAAATATATTGTATTTTAAATACAATAAATTATAATCGCAATAATGTATATAAATTATCGATAAAATATTTTTATTACAAAATCACTGTGAATAACGAAATATAGTGTACAATTAATTATACGAATAAAATGGCTACAATATAGGAAATTATGCATACTAGTAATATTTTAAATAATATTATTTAGAATTTTTTAATTTTTTATCAAATTTTTATTATTAATTAGCCTTAATATACAGAGTTCATTAAATTTTGATAATTCTATACATTTAGTTTTTAAATAAATAAAATATTTATAAAAATAATATTTTTTTTAAAAGCAAAATTGAATGTAATAATAAAAGAAAGTTATAAAATGGCGTTTGCTCATCTACTTTGCTTTAATCTTATTGTTAAACTTGTGATACTCTAAATGATGGAGAAGTATGTTTAGAATGCTAAAATTCTAATTAATATTCAATTTATTGTAAATGTTTACCTGGATATATAACAAATTAAAATACATGTGAATAATGTGATATAGGATATTATTATGATTACACCGGAGATATTTGTAGTTCAACAAATTAATTAGAACCTAGGACATGTTCAAAAAATGATTTAAATATTTGTAAACCATGTTCTAATATTAATGAGTTTTGTACTGAATGCTTACCTAAATTAGAATTTTAAAACGAAATATGCATAAAATGTGAGGGAAATAGAATTCCGCCGAATTGTTAATGTCCTGATAACTTAGTGGGCAAATAAGGTAATATGAAGGACTGTGTAAAATGCTAAGATGGGGAATATTTTGATATAGATTCAGATATATGCTCGAATTCTGATACAAATTATAACTGCTACTATGATAATATTTGTAAAAATTGTTAAATTAAATTTAATTAATATTGTGGAACATGTGACTATTATTAATGTTTAACATGTAGTACGACAGATAGAATTTTACCAGATTGTTTTTGTCCTGTTAATAAAGTTCATGATTTTAATACTGGTTTATGTTAATCCTGCAATAATAATTAATACTTAAACTCAATTAAAAATTAAGCATGTTCTTAGTAAGATTTCATAAATCAAACAAATGATTGCACAATTGATAAAATTTGTGTAGAATGCACAGTTTATAATTAATTTTGCTTACAATGTACAGAAAATTAGTGTATAAAATGCGAGGGCTTAAGAGTCCCCCCTAACTGTTTATGCGAAAACTAAATGGTACCTTCAAATATTAACAGCTCAGACTGCCAATATTGTTAAAACAATTAATTCTATGATTTTAGCGTTGATATCTGTCATAATAATGTAAGCCCTTAATATACATGTACTATTGATAATACATGTGTTAATTGTTAGGGTAATTATAATGATTTTTGCCTGGAATGTGATTAAAATAAATGTACATTATGTTAAGGAAATAGAATTCCTCCCAATTGTTTGTGTCCAAATTAAATGTTTCCCAGTGATATATTAACATCAGATTGTTAATATTGTTTAGATAATTAATATATAGATGAAAGTTTAGATACATGTCACGATAAAAATGCTCCTAATTACACTTGCACATTAAGTAACTCTTGTATCAATTGTTCTAATTATAACATTTTTTGTGAAAAATGTGACGATGAAATATGTTTTTAATGCGAAGGAAATAGAGTTGTTCCCTATTGTGAGTGTTAGTATGATATGGTTCCATTTTAAACAGATTTATCAAATTGCCAAATTTGCCCTACTGGATATTATTATGATATTGATGTAGCTACTTGTGATGCTTATACTTGCACCTAAGACGATAAATGTTTAAGTTGCATAAATCATAATTAATTTTGTACTTAATGTAATTATTATGAATGTTTAAAATGCGAAGGAAATAGAGTTCCTCCTAATTGTTTATGTTCAGATTAACAATACCCTTCAGATACTAACACTTCTGATTGCAATTTTTGTACATATGGTAAATATTATGATTAAAGTATAGACAGCTGTCATAATAATTCCAGCCCTTAATACATTTGTACATTAGATAATTCTTGTCTCGATTGTACATTATATAATACTTTTTGTACAAGTTGTGATTAAAATATTTGCTTTACGTGTTAAGGTAATAGAAACCCTCCAAATTGTGTTTGTGAAAGTAACACAGTCCAAATTTCAACCTCAGTTGTAAACTGTGTTTCTTGTGGAGACGGATATTATTATGATACAACAATAACATCATGTGATTAATATACATGTATTTATGAAGATTTATGTTTGGAGTGTAAAAATAAACATAATTAATTTTGTTTAAAATGTAATGAAGATTAATGTTTTGAGTGTGAAGGAAATAGAAATCCTCCTAATTGTTTATGTGATAATTTTATGTTACCATCTTCAGTATTAGATTCCGATTGTTAATATTGTAAAGATAATGAATATTTTGATACAGTTTTAGATACTTGCCACGATAATAGTAATCCTTAATATACTTGTACTACATTAAATACTTGTTTTGATTGTGCTACAAATATATAATAATTTTGTACAAAATGTGATATGACATAATGTTTTGAATGTTAGGGAAATCGAATTGCACCAAACTGTATCTGCGAATAATAAATGGTTCCTTTTACAATAAATATGTCATAATGTGAAGAATGTCCTGATGGATATTATTACGATTCAAGTGTTAATTCTTGTGATTAATACAGCTGTACATAATAAGATAAGTGTTTAGATTGCAAGGATAAACATAATATTTTTTGTACAAAATGTAACGAAGATATATGTATAGAATGTAAAGGTGATAGAGTACCAAATTAATGTCTATGTTAATTATAATAAATTCCCTCAGAACCTCACCTTTCCAACTGTTAATATTGTTAAAATAATTAATTTTTTAATGAAGCTATAGATAATTGTCATGACGAATTAAACCCACAATATGACTGTGGCATCAGCACTTTATGTTAAGATTGTACTTATCATAACTAATATTGTACTAAATGTGACTAAAATCAATGTTTTGAATGTTCAGGAAATAGAATTGCTCCTTTTTGTTATTGTTAGCATTATACTGTTCCTGAGTCGTCTGACTTAGAATAATGTATATAATGCTTAGATGGAACTTATTACGATACAAGTATTGCTTGTGGCCCTTATGACTGTACTTATGATTAACTGTGTTTAAGTTGCTAGACCAAGTTTAATGAATTTTGCACAAAATGTAACGAAGAATAATGTATAGAATGCACAGAAAATCGGGATCCTCCATATTGTTTTTGTCCTTAATAAATGGTTCCCTACTAAAGCACAACTTAGATATGCGAATCTTGTAAACAGAACTAATTTTATAATAATATTGCAGATATTTGTAGAGATTAAAATAATTTAGATTACCAATGTTATTAAGAAAATATTTGTGTAGATTGTTAATCTGCATATAATAAATACTGTTCATAATGCGATGAAAATTAATGCTTAGTATGTAAAGGGAATAGAATACCCCCATTTTGTAAATGTCCACAAAATTAAATATCTTAAATTGGTTTAGACAGTTGTATTAACTGTCCTAGTAAAAAAGCATATGATTCAGTTAATGATTTGTGTTCAACGTAATAAAATTTACAGTACGACTGTTTTGAGGATACTGCTTGCTTTGAATGTTCTACTAATTTTTATAAATGTGAAGAATGTTAATCTGATTAATGTTTAGAGTGTTAAGGAAATAATAGAGTTCTGCCCGATTGTAAATGTGAAATTGAAAAAGTTCCAGACCCAGAAAATGAACTGAATTGTATAAGTTGCAGTGATGGCGAATATTTTGACTACCAAAAATATGCTTTATGTGGAGTCGAAGATTGTAGTTATGAGTAAATATGTGTAGATTGTACAAAAATTAATAAGTATTGTACCCTGTGTTTAAATGATTAGAATAATTAACCTTTATGTATAGAATGTGACGGAGATAATAGATCTCCACCTTTTTGCTTGTGTTCTGAATAAATGGTTCCATAATTAAATAACGAAGTTTAATGTGTATTTTGTGAGTCTGGAAAATACTATGATGAAATATATGATTACTGCAAAATAAATTAAAATTTTGACTGTAATTACGACGAAATTTGCAAGGACTGTTCTAGTGTTCACAATTAATTTTGTTTATCTTGCACAAAAGAAAAGTGTACCTAATGCGATGGCAACAGAGTTCCTCCACTATGTAAATGTCCTTTCGAATAAGTAGCTGAAAAATAATAAATTTTAGTAGACGGGGAGTACATTCATTAGCCATCGGCGATATGTTTAAACTGCGAATCCGGGACACTTTACAACACAAATTTCGACACATGCGTCACAAACCCAAACAAATACGACTGTTTTTACGAAGAAATTTGCGAAAATTGCGCAACAAGACACAACAAATACTGCGCAGAGTGCACAGAAAGCCAGTGCACAGGCTGCCAAGGCAACAGAGAGGTGCCCTACTGTTAATGCAGTTACTTAATGGCCGCCAAAAAAAGCAGTCCCACTTACTGTTAAGCATGCGATTCGGGGTACTATTTAATTTCTGCTAAAAATTCTTGTTATGGAAGCGACGTCTATTATGACTGTTGGTTCAGTGACTTGTGTGGATCTTGTTCTAAGTATAATTAGTATTGTACGTTGTGTAATGACGATTATTGTTCTTAGTGTGAGGGGAATAGAGTGGCGCCTGAGTGTAAGTGCTAGGTTGGGTATGTGGCTACGGATAATTCGCCGATTTATTGTACTTAGTGCGATGTTGATTAGTATTATGACTATTTTAGGGATTTGTGTAGAGCTGATTTGTTTAATTCGGAGGAGTATAATTGCTATTATTCAGATGTGTGTAAGGACTGCTTGAATATTGATAAATTTTGTATTAAGTGCGATTAGGATAGAGAAAATGAATTTTTGAAGTGTAATGACTGTTCTGGGAGTAAATTATATTTATTTATTTTCTTTTTTTTATTATATTTGTTTAAACTTGTTTTTTTAATTAAAAAATAAATAGATTTACAGCCTCATTAATCAGAAAAATATGATGAATATGGATTTTAAATAATCAATTGTTTGTGTCCAGAAGGTTACTATAGTTTTGATAAAAATAGTGATGTTTGTTTAACTTGTATATAAAATGCAATTTGCTACGGTGGAGATGTTATAGAAATTTCAAAAGGTTATTTTAGATTTGATAATTAAACTGATCAAATATCTGAATGTTTAAACAACAAAGAATCATGTATAGGCGGAACATAAAGCCAATTGTGTGAAAAAGGTAACTAAATATCAAATTTACAATCACAAGTATTCATTTTTTAAAAATCTTCTATTTCCTATTTTACCTTCACTATTTCAAAAAAAAATTATAACTATTTTATAGTTTATCATAATATAACCCACTATATTAAAATAAAATCCAAAAACTATTATTTTTTATCATAGGTTATACAGGAGCACTATGTGAGAGTTGTGACTATAATGGTATGGTATGGGGTGAAAAATATGGAAAAACTGGAGATTATGAATGCTCAAAATGTAATCAGACAATAGGAATTATAAAAGTTATTTTATATGTTCTCTTTTTCACATTTTTCATTATTGGCTTCACATATATAGGATTAAAAGAAGTCTAAACAGACATAATTAAAAATAGTTTAATGTAAATTTTAAATTAAAGATTTTTAGTAAACTTTGAAACTGACTCTTACACCATTTACTTAAAAATTGTAATAAAATTTATTAAAAAATTTAACATATATGATTATTTAAATATATTAATTATTTTAAAAAGCTTATGCAGTTCAGTCAACAAATTTAAGTTTTAATGGAATTAAACATACTAGATTTTGATTTTATTTACAGTATTTTATCTAACTTTGGAAATCCTGGAAAAGGTATATCTTATTCGCTAGACTGCTTAATTAGCGACTTGGCCACTTAATAAACACTCTCTTTTATAAGAATTATATTTCTCTTAATTAAACTAGTTTTATATTTAGCATTATCTTCTTTATTCTTCATATTTTTCAAATAAAAATTATATAAATAAAAGTAAACTATAACTTATAAACCCAGATCCAATTTTCTGTTTAAAAATGAATAATACTTTGAAGATGAAGTAATTAATCCTGGAATACCTATGAAAATTATATTTTACAAAATTTTGGTTTTTATTTTCATTGATTTTTAGCCTTCTATTATATAAGTTTTGGTAGAAAGTATTTCATGTAAAAATATTTTAGGAGAAACTTTTTAAGTTTCAAATACGAGTGTTAACTGTTCAGATAGTACTTTTAAATTTTGGGCATATACATTTTCATTGCCATTATTTATTATTTTTGGCGTTTTATTACCTATTATTTTATTCTTAAAACTTAAAAGTCACAAAGAATTCAATTAATTTGGAAAAAAAGTCTTAAAAAAATAAAAAAATTTTGATTTAATTGTTCCTGTTATGGAATTATAAAAAAGAAAAGAAAATCAAAATATAAATGAAGTTTAAATTCCTTTTTAATACGACTAATCCGAAACTTAGTCAAGACTTTTAAGACATTAAATTTAATATCAATATGGATTTATGTATTTAGAGGTATAGTTAATTAATTTATTTTATAAAAAAAATAAACATTTGTATTTAAAAATTATAAAATAATATTTTTTTTAGTATAAAGAAGATGCTTTTTATTGGGAACTCATAAAAGTACTGTAATAAACAGGAATAGTATTCTTCCTAACATTTTATACCAATTATATATATATAAAAGGAATTTTATGTGTCTTAATTATTTATGGTTATGGATTGGGCGTTGACATTAAAAAACCATTTATTTTTGAAAAAAACAATAAACTAGAATCAGAAGGTGCTAAATTTGCATCTTTATCTATATTAATTGGGCTTTTTATTTATGAAAATAATATGGTGTACTTAAAAGTTTTTGGTATAGCATTATTAGCTATTTTTAATTCGTATTTTGTTTTAAAAGTTATTAGTATTATGATTAAAGAAACTTTAAGAGCTTATAAACTTAAGATATATGGTAAATTTAGCTTTTTTAAAAAATTCTAAAACTATATTCTTAAGTAGAAAAATATTCAAAAAGATGTCAAATTATATTGGAATTAACTAAGAAAACAAGTTTATTTTTCCTCATATCTAAAAAAGAAAAAGAAAATTAATTTGGTCTAAAAACAGTCAATTACAAATGAATTTTTCTTTTAGTAATTAATATAATTATTTTATACTTAATATTTTATATATAAAATTTTAATTGAAATTTCATATGACTAAAAAATTTTTATATAGCTCACTAAGATTAAATTATCCTTAAGAAATGGAATAATTTACTAAAAAATTTTAGTAAGATAAATCTAATAAATTTAAAAAAAAACTAAAAAAATTTTAAAAATAAGTTAGGAAGCATTTTTCAAAATCTAGTTAAAACGATAACTAAATGGATAATTAAAATTTTAATAATAAATTAAATTCATCAATATAAAATCAATCAAATTAAAAACTAATGTTTTAAGCAACATAAGATTATAAAAATGATGCTACAATTAACACTACCGTGCTTTTTACTTAAAGAAAAGATACTACTATTCGTAATAATAACGAATATGAACCTTAATCATCATTGAAAAATATAAATTTATAAAGGAAATTTAACAAAGAAAGTGAACTATCTAAATTCAGTTCAATTTAAATGGAAGAAAATTAAGAAAAATAAATGAATAAAATAAATAAAAAATTATCAGATAAAAATAATTAATAAGAATAACAAAAACAATATTTAGATGTTATAAATGATGAAATTTAATATATAAGTAGTGATAATTATAATGAGAATAGCGAAATTGAAAATGAAAAAGAAGAAAGAAAAGAATAAAATCCTCATTATAAAGATATTAATGATATATTTAATTAACTGAATTTGGAGTAAGATGAAAATGATATCGTGGAAAATAAAAATCCTAATAACAGTATTTCAAATATGGAAAGTTTTATTACTTATAATTCAAATGAAGATGATGAAGATATAGACAATTAAAAATATAATAATTAATAATTACGTAAAAGTAAAAATGAAAATATCAGTAATGATTTTATTAAAAATTAGAGTTTAAATTAAATTAAATCAACAAATGATTTAATAAAATAAAATAAAGAATACAATAATAGTAAAGTCTTGGATTAAATTATTGATGATCTAAATGTAAAAAGTGATTAATAATCTAATAATATTGATAATATCGAAAATATAAATTATGATTGAATGAATATGTTTACAATTATTTTTAAATTTTATCTATTATATATTAATGTATAAAATGTTTTTATAATTACTAAACAAATAAAGATTTTTATATTATAGTAAATTCAAATATGAAAATAAAAAATATTAATTAATTTTATAGTTACAAATAAATATATAAAGTAAAATAGTTTATAAATGAAATTATATAATTTTGACATTTCATCAATTTATCTAAATTTTATTAAAGTGGTGCTATGTTAATTAATATTTGTTATCTTTACTAACCAATTTTTCGATTAAGAAATATAATATACCTGAAACTACAGGTCCTAAGCTTTGATAATATTTGTATTCATTTTATTATTCTTAAGTTGATTTATAAAAATTGAATAAAGATTTCGCTAATACCAAAAACCAAATTGGCATAGATATGAAATTATATTATGATAGATTTTAGGGAAATTTTAAACAGAAATAAGTTTATAAAGCAAGAATAATTCCTGAACATCCTAAATAATATTAATTATTATTCTGGATTCTTTAATTATTTCTTCTTCTATAAAAAATAACAATATTAAAAAGGGTAATCTAAAATATTTTGTTAATAAAGGCTAATAAAAACATTTTTTTTTATTACCTTCTATAATTGTCATACTTTTCTTATATTTTAATAGCTAAACTGTTTACTAAGCAGCTAAATAATATAATTAAATACAATTATTTAGTTCCTTTAATGGCTTCTACTTATTTGGCTATATAAATAAACTCTACCATATTTTGCACTATTTTTTATAATTAATATTATTTCTGTTATTAATTTTGTATTTAAAATTAATAAAATTTATAAAATTAAATTCATTAATTCCATATTAATTTTTTTTTTATAATTTATAAGATAAAATTACTTAAATTTTCTAGGTTTCTATGGACAATAGAGAATAAAAAATTTTAAAGAAAATTTTCCTTTGAAAATTGACTTATATTAGGATTAGAATTAAAGGCAAATCTTTCTCTTATCTATTAATCTGATATTTTTTATAACTTGTATAGTATAAAAAAGATTACATTGGCCAAAACAAATAAACGAGTACCTTTTTAACTGGGATTTACAGGGTATCCTTTTTATTACATAATAAATGAGTATTAATTAAGAATTCTGTAATTTGGATGTCTCAAATTATTTTCATTTATTTCTATGCCAATACTTTTATTTTTATCTTTATCTTTATTATTATAAAGGTTTTTATTTTATCTTGTTTTTTTATGCAATTTCATCATTGCTTTTTGTATTTTCAACCTTATATTTTCCATAAAATTTGTGATACTTTAAGAACTTTAATCGCCGATCTTTTTTTATTTTCTGAATTTTTTTATAGTTTTATTGCAAATTTTTTTAATATCATCAGATGATAGTTAATTAGGATCCTATAAAGATTTAAAAAATAATTATAACCTTTTTTGATTATTTTAATTGTTTGATTCAGATATATATATAGTATCGGAGAGATATTGAGGTATTTTAATTTATTTATTTTAGTTAATTCCAAATTTTTTAATTTTTATATTATCCATTATACCAATTATTTTATTTTTATTTTCTTATATTAATTTTTTACTATTATTAGTGATACTAAATATTACATATTAATAATAGTATATAAATAATAAAATAATTAAATTATTAAATTTATAATATATAATAAATATAGTAATTTAACTATGTTTCATAGTTTTTTCGGCAAATATCATTTTTTTGCCTTTCCAAATTTTTTGACTTTTGTGTGTAAATTTTTTTTAGAAAGACTAGGAGATATTGATTTTCGTTAGGGTATTTGTTAATGAGTTTCATTTTATTAATATTATTATTGTTATTGTTGTAAATAATTTTCTTAGTTATTTAATTATTATATTACACTTTATTATTATTAAATCTATTAAAATTCATTCAAATTTACACTATCAGTTTAAATAAATTAAGGGGTTTAATGCTATTATAATAGAGAATTATTATCCTTAGATAAATTTAAATTATAATTCTAAATGCTGTTTTGATTTTATAAATTAACTTATTAGCCTTAATTAGTATTTTAATTGTTTTATTATGTTTGATTGATTTATGGTTTAGGCCCTGGGAAATTAAATAGAGCTTATTATAGTTTTGTATTATAATCTAAATTTTAATCAATTTGATTTTATTATTCTGTTTCATTTTAATTTTTAAATTCTGCAGGCTTATTATCAATATTAATATTTTAATTTGCTTTTTTTGTACCTGGGAAATTTAATAAAGCTTATTAAAGTTTAGAATTCAAATCACCCTATTTTTAATTAGTTATATTGTCTACCTTATTTGTTATTTTATGTTATAAAGTACTTAAGTTTTTATTATTGAGATTGTCATTTTATTTATTTTAATTTTATTCTTAATTTTGGTCGTCCACCATATTTTATTCATTTTATTATTCAAAGTTTATTGTTTACTATTGTTATAATATGTTTTAATTTTTTGAACCAGGAAAATTAAATAGGGCTTACTAAATTTTGGAATTTAAACTTTAACTATCTTAATTATAGATATTTATATCATTTTATTTATTGTTTTTTTATATCGGTTCAATAGTACTTATTTCATTCATTTTTATATTTTTATGATCTGCAACATTTTATTAAATTGTAGTATTTGTATTATTGTTTTATGAAGAAGTATATAAATTTTTATCGTTTTAAGAACTTTATAATAAATTTTCTTTATTTTTAACTGGATATTATACGTTATTAGGTAAAGATTTGATTTGGTATTGGCCTTGAATATTTACCAATTTTATACTTTTGTAAGGTTATTAAAATAATGAGTTTTCTTCTATTAATTAAAGGTAAAATATATTATTTAATTCATTAAATAAAAGCTATAGATTATTTTCTGATTCTTCATTTAAATAATATTCACTTTCTTTATTTAATTCAATTCTAAGAACTTATTACAATTTTTGACTTTATTTTTTGGCTTATTTTTTATTTTCCTTTATCTTTTGATAAATTTATATTAAAAAAAATTTAATTATTATAATTATAAAGTATATTATATATTACAAAAATAAGATTATTTTAAGTAAGATATCTGAAAATCTCATTATAAGCGTATAGTTATTTATTTTCTTCGCTTAATCTCAGATTATTGTATTATTATAATTCTAAAACAAATTACTTTTCTTATTAATTATAAATTTACTCATTTATATGCTCTTGTAACCATATTTATATGTTATGATGTTTATTTTATACTTTGGAATAGGCTTTTAAAATAATTTTCTTACTTTTTAGTGATAATATTGAAATAATTTCATTATGAAGAAAGGAAAATTAAGGTGTATGAATTTTTTTTTAACTATTTCTAAGGTTTTAATTGTAAAAAAATATCCCATAATTATTGATAATGACTAAGTATTCTTTTTTATCTAGTTATTTATCATCAGAATTATAAATCTAGCTAAAAATTATTATTATTATCATATTTATATATTTAGTTTAAAATTAATTATTTAATAATATTTATACCCAAAATAAACATTAGAACAATAAAATGGAAATGTTTTTAAAGTATTTAAATAAATCATATATAGATCTAGTTCATTCATATTTTAAAATTAATTATTTTAAGATAAATTTTATTCAGACTTATTTTAAAATATAACCTTTTTGTCTTCTATAGCTTAAGAAATTTATTTCAATTAATTTATAGACTAAAAAGAATCTAAATCGAAATAATTGTTAAATTGTCTGTAATAACGAGAAAAAATATATTTTTGATCGTAATATAGCTGTTTAATTTCGAATTATTAGTTAGAAAAACTTTATAAATTAAAAAAGTAACTGCTATTGTAAATTCTCTTTTTGAAAATTATCTTATATTAGAAATTGGGATTTTATTATTTTTCTTTTTCCAAAGATGACAATATATCTTATATGTAATCTTCTTTTAATAAGGACACTAAAATCTATTTAA
Organism: Pseudocohnilembus persalinus; assembly: GCA_001447515.1. Taxonomy (NCBI): domain Eukaryota; phylum Ciliophora; class Oligohymenophorea; order Philasterida; family Pseudocohnilembidae; genus Pseudocohnilembus; species Pseudocohnilembus persalinus. Next base: position 257,863 of record LDAU01000122.1, read on the forward strand.
AAAATATTATAAAAATTTAAGATAGAGTTAATTTTTTAATCTTCTAATTTATTTAAAATTTATTACTTTTTATGTTTCGATATATAACCAATAAGAATTATGGTCTCTCAAATTTTTTATTTCTAATTAAAATTTTCTATAAATATCAATAATTTAATCAAAATCGCCATATCTTATTTCAATTTATCTACCCTCAGTTGTATGAATATATAAAGGAACTAATTTGGAAAACTACCTATTTACATTTTTTTTTTATTGTTTAAAAATTTAAAATAAATTTAGTAAAAATATTAAAAATTTAAAATATTTTAAAATAATATATAGCCTATATAAAAATTAATTTTTAAACTAATGAATACAGTTTATTTTCTATTTCATTTTAAGAAGGAATCCATGAAATCGCTGGAAAGTCATTGAGATAATAATATTTTAAGTAATATATGGTTAATTCTGTTAATTTGTTATTTACTTAACTCAGATATTCTATTAAATATGGTGTTAATTACTTTGAAGGTGGACAATATATAGATATTAAAAAAATTATAATATAATAATTAGTTTCTTCATTTGTCCCAAGTAAAATAGATTATTTTATCATTTATATTAAAATTTCGTCATTCATGAATAAATCAAATTCTTTTTCGTCAAATTTATGTTGGTTTGAATTTTGACTTAATGAGTTATATTTATTTTGTTCTAATTATAATTCTGTTTATTTATTTTTAACAATTTCTACTATTTATTTGCCGGTCTAAATTATTTTTTATTTTGTATCTGAACTTTCTATCATTTACATTATTTATTTTATTAAATTTTAGTATAATTATTAATTTGTATAAGAAAGTATAGGAAAATTATCATTGCATGATTCTAAGTCTTAAATAAGGAATTTGTAGTTTTGTATTTAATTAACTTATTTTTTTTCTTCGCTAAAAATACCCTACTAATCTAGTTTTTAAAAATATTCATCTTATTCCCATTTTTTTAGATTTAAAAAATCTTTTAAAGGATTATAATTAATATGTTTTTTGATATCCAAACTCTAATTTATTTCTAAAGTAATATTCCTCTATTTAAAATTTAAATACTAAAATACAAGTCTTGTTGAGCAAATTTTTAAATCTTAAGACATTTATAACCTATAAATTTAAACATTTAGCTTTTATTAATTTTTATAAAAAAATTTTGTTTTTTTTACCAATCTTTTGAGTTGAATTTTGAAAATTCATTAAGCAAAAATAAAGAATTATATAAACCTTACTCTAAAAACTCAATATTTAATTTATTTACTGGGATTTTATTTTTTTGCTAACTTAAAGCTTCCATTATTCTTTGAGAATTCTGTTATATCATATCGTATGGCATATTTTATATAAAATTATAATTACATTAAGATGGAAATTGAAGTAAATTTGATTAGATATTATATTTTTGTATTTCCTTTGGAATCATTTATTTGTTTTAATCAGTTTTTAGTATTTTAAATGGGTTGTATGTTTCTCCTGCCTCTTCAATACTTATATTTTATATAACAAAATAAATATGTAGATAAATTAAATGAATAAAATATATTTTTATTTTTACTTTTCCCAGTTTATATTTTAATCTATATACTTAATTATATACTCATCCCTTTTTTCTTTTATCATAAACAGCATATCTATAGGATATCCTCTTAAATCTAATCTTAAAGTTTCTTTCACTAATTCATCTAATTCTTTATTAAAATCATTTTCTTTAAGCTAATCTTCATCTAAGTTAAATAATTTTTCAACCCTCTAAATGATGTTCTTTAATCTAAATTGTAAAAATATTTGTCATTATTAAATTTAAATTTGGTTTAGTTTAACATAATTAAATAAATTATTTTCAGCAAAATTTACCTTTAATCTACTTTTTAAAATTTATCCTTAAAATACTAAACATCTAAACCAATTATTTCGCAGCAATCCCCTAAATAACTTATAGAATAATGATCTCTTATTAAAACAGCTTCATTTAATTTGTTCCAAATAAATTCTGACAATTCTTCAAGTAGTTTCAAAGGAAATTCATACTATTAATCTTAAATTTCCTAACACAAATCTTTTATTTCCTATTTTATATTACAAATTATTACTTAAATATTATTTAATTTTTTTTAATTATAATTAACATATATTATTATATAAATCATATCATTAATATTTATAATTGTAATTATTTATATAATTTGATTATTTTTATACTTCAACGGTTGGGTTTTAATTTAACAACTCTGTTATTTTTGCCCTTAATTAAGTCATAGCTATTATGAATTTTTTCTTATTGGGGGGAGCTTTTTGCCCATTTGTATAAGAAATTCTTCTTATAGTAAGAGTAACATTTCCACTGTGTTTGTTTGAATTTTTATTATTGGAATTGAATTAATTATAGTCAATTTCATGGGACTAATTATCATATATTTTTAATTAATTGTTGATTGATTATTTGTATTATCTTTAAACATAACTATCTGTTTCTTTTTGATCATATTTATCTAAATTGTACTAAATTTATAGAGAATCACAAATTTTTTAATTTAGCTCTTTAATGTGATTTTCTAAAATATAATCTTCACCAAAATTTACCATTTTTTTAAATAAATCAATACCTTATGTCATTATTTCTAAATGAAATGGTAATGGAAATAAACTTAGCTAAAAATTTGTATCGTCATTTATTTTATTATTATATTAAAACCCTATTATATAGTATTAATAAGGGAATTTATAATAACATTTATATTAAATTTAATTAATTAATTTTTTAATTATTATATAATACCCATGAATAGACGCCAAAGTGCATACCTATTTAAACCTGAATGAGAAATGTTTATTTAAGAAAAAGGGTTTTTAGAACATTAAACTTAACTATTTTCTTATTAACTTTCATTTAAATTATTTTATGAAAAAAAAATATAGTCTTCAATTATATCTACTATATCGTTTGAGAGTGGATTATAAGATAAATCCAGACTAAAGTTTTTAAAATTTTTGCAGATAAAACTAAAAAATTCTTCTAACTATTGGCTTTTTTAACACTAAATATTGTTATTTGATAAATTTAGATATTATAAACTTATTAAGCATGGTAGAAAAAACATAATAATTTCAAAAATTTAGTCGGAAAGTTAATTATTTTTCAAATTTAAGCTTTTTAAATTAGTTAAGTTTCCTAAAGCAGGAACTAATTATGTTAAAGCTTCGCTATCAATATTAGTTTATTCAAAAGATAAAACTAACAAACTTCCTGGAATCAAATTTTACATTAAATCTGAAGTTCTTACCAAATTAAATGTGCTAGCCATGTCATGAGTTATTCTGTAAACATAAAAATTTATATTTTATAAAATATTTTTGAAGTTTTTCTTTATAATAAAATTATATTTACCTTAAATTTTAAATAAATTCTCGGTTATTTATTAACTCTAATAGCACATTAAATTATATATCATTACTCCATTCATTAGCATCGAATTCAAATTCAATAATCCCCTATTATTTTTTATTTCATATTTAATTTAAATATATTTGAATTTAATAGCATAAAATATTCAACTACCTATTAATTTAGACATTATTTAAATTGCTGAATTAAAGATACATTTATTTAAGTTTCAAATTTTTAAACCAAATCAATATATTCGCTCCAAGTACTTGCAATAAATATATTTTATATAATTTTAAAGTTCTCATTTAATTCGGTACTTCTAAGCAAACATTATTTCTGGAAATAAAAAGATAAACAATATATTTTTTTGCTAAATCTATAGTTTTAATTAATTAAATGTAAAAAACTTCCAATATAAATATTTTACATTTTTAAATTCATCTACTATAACAAGGCCAAAATAATTTTATTAGTTTTATAAAATATCTTTATTTTAATTCGAATCATTTCGCATTTAAATAATAAACTCTTATAGTTTTTAATAATTAACTAATTTTGCAACTTTATTAAACGACATTATAGTAAAAAATGGTTCCCCTTGGAAATATTTTATTGATTAATAATAATAAAAAAAATAATATGAATTAAAATTATTTGTATATATATACCAAGAATATCGGTATATTCCTCAATAATATCTCTACCATTTTTTAATAATTTTTGTCCCAAGTTATTTATAAATTGCAAATGGTGTTTAAAAAAATAAACGCCATTGTTTGTTATAATAACTTTAGCCTATTCCCATTTTGCATTTTTGAAAGTACTAGGTGATGTTTAATTTTATTAAATCTTTTTGTCTTATATATCTATAAATATATCTAAATTAGTGATTTATAGAATATGATCTCTATTTTCTGAAAATAAGTCCATTAAATTATACTGAAATATTAAAAATAATTGAAATTTTATAGTTTTTTATTTTGATACTTTTTATTTAAATTAAAATAATTCTTTAGGATAAGTTAATTTTTGAAATTAAATTCTAATATTAAATATAGTTTACTTAATTTGAAAACTAATTCTTTGAATATTATTATAAAAAAATCTTTAAAATACGAAATTTTAAATAAATAAAAATTAATGAATTTCTATAAAAATTATTTAAATTATCACATCATTTAAAAAGTTCTTAATAAATTTATAATTTTTTTTTTAAAATTTAATAATAAAATAAAATATCCTTACATAGGTTTATAAATTCAATTTAAAAGAAATTTCTATATATTTGATTATAATCATATTTATAATGCGAAACAATTTAGTATAATCTCTATTTAAAAAGAAATTTTATCAAATTAAATGATAAGAGAACAAATAATAATTTACTTAATTAAAATATTAAGAATTATATATATCCAAGGATAGACCGCAAAAAATGAATGCTTTTAATATTGAAAATTGCTTAATTTATCAATTATTTTTATAAGCTATAGTATTATTAAAAAAAAAAAAAACTAAAATTATCAATAAACCTTTTAAAAGAAATAAAAAAGAAAAAATAAATATTTGAAAAATAAATTATTTTAACACTACTAAAATATGTAAAAACCAAGTGAACAAACCGAATAACTTCTTAAAAATTACTGCCTAATTTTACAACAAACATATTAGGCCAAATCTGAGGCAGAAGTAAAATAAGCAGAGGAATAACTTCTTTAAGCAAGCAAAAATGACCCCAATTTTTTAGAAAACTTAATCTATTTATTAAGAACTCCTTAACATGATTAAGTTGATAAGTAAATGAAATAGGCTATTTCCAATTACATATAGCACTTCACTAGGTAAAAATTATATTTATATTTAAAATTAGCTTTTTTTACGTTTAATTTTAAGTTATATTATAAAAAAAAATTAATTATCATTTTGAAAAAATTATAATAAAACTATTTTAGAAACTAAAAAATACGAAATTTTATGTTAAATTATACTTTTGTATATGTATTTAGGATAAAATATCTTTATTAACTATTTTAATTCTATTAATTTTATTCTTTCTTAAATAAAAATCTTATAAAAATGGTTTTTTTATTTTTAATATAAAATTACTTTGATGGTATAGAGTATTACCAATAGGCATTTTAATTATATAATTATAATAAACAATATCCATTAAATTAAATTATAAAAAATAAATACTTTATATATAACTATTGTTTATAAATATTTATTTCAATTTATAGAGTTATTTTAGCCTACAGTACTATATCTGGCGATCAAATGAAATAAATAGGGTTATAACTTTTAGAAGCTGTTTTGGATGCAAACATAATAAAAACCCATAAATTTTTTATAAACAATGCTATAAATAGTTTCTTATAACTAGATTAAGACAACTCCTTCAAAATTATCATGTATGATAGAATTTAGGAAAAAATTAAAGAAGATAGAAAAGAAAATTATGTTGGGTGCTTTTTGGCTTATCAACCTCTTATAAATTCTGTTAGAAATTAGGAGTTGATTGAGAAACTTTCTTAAAATTTATTAGAAATTCTTACTGAAAGTGGAACTCAACTAATGAAATTACTGTCTAATCACACTTAAATTTTGTAAGCTAATTTAAATGAAGAAAATTTGGCTGAATTTAAAGAAATTAATGATATTTTGGAAACTTGTATTGAAACTATAAATTGTTTCATTTTGAAATTAATTGATAATTCAAATGAAAAACTCAGATAATTATTTATCACTCATATTTACAATAATAATAAATTAGCCATGCTTTATTCAAACATAAGCTAATATATTTTCACTAATAAAAACCAATTCCCTAACTGTAAATAATTAATTTAACATATATTTAAATATTTATAAAAAATTATTATGTTAATTTAGGTGGTATAAGTACAACTGGAGTTGCCATTATCGATGATTCTATAAATTAACTTAAAAAAATGATTTTCAAATCCTACACTAAAATGAACAACTTTTCATTCGAAAATAGGGGAAAACTTAAAATTAGAAGTTGCGTATTTTACAAAATGATAACTAATGTTTTACCTATATGCTTAAATACTGTTTACTAATTCTGCTTCCTATTCTAAGAAAAACTTAACATCGCTCTTGAAAACGAGTAAATGAGTAAACTATTAGTTGAAAACTTGAATTTCATTAAAGTTTGCATGGGTTAATAAGACTTTTACCACCTATTCGCTGAAAATAAAAACACTTTAGTAAAAAAAAAAACATTAATTAAGTTCATATTTCTGTTTTATTATTCATTACTTTTATTTAATTATAATATATATATATTAATTAATTAATTAAATAAAAAATAGTTATTGAATGTCATTTTACCCTTAATGAGAACAACTCCTTCTGAAATCGATGATTTCTAAGATAATCCTTAATAATTCGTAAATTTAGCTTTAGATACCTGCGATAAATAGCTCTCTGATACTCACAAAACTGCTGCCAGTTAACTTTTGGAAATTTTATGCGATAATATCGACGGATGCACCACATATGTGGGAGCAGTTACTTTAAGTACTATTAGATATTCTTTGAATTAAATTTACTATCCTTAATAAACCTAAAATGAAGATTATGCTTAATTATCTTAATAATATCCTAGTTTAGCCGATTAATGGAATTCTTTGTTTTTAAGACATTCAAGTCCCGAAATAAGAATCGAGACTTCTTTAGTAGCTTTGTCAGTTATGAGTTATTTGACTTAGAAAAGACCTGATATTTTATAGGAAATCGAAAATCTATTTTAAGAAAATGAGAAATTTTTCTTTGTTTTGAAAGAAAATAATTACAGTAAAAATTAAAAAAATTTAAAAAAATTATAAAGAAAATCATATACTAATATTAATTTTATAAAAAATTAGGATTGATCTAGGCTAGATTATGTTTATTCCTTGGATACTATATTGACTCTATTTTTGTCAAAAAAAATCAATAAGAATTTTTAAAAAGATGCACTGACTTTTTAATAGAGTGTACTTAATTATCTGAATAACCCAGTATCTCTTAATAAGCTATTGATTCTTTGGTAAATGTTTACGATGATGAAGATTTTGGTGTTAAATTTTAAAATTCTATCATTCCATCTTTTGCCACTTTAATTTAACTTATCCCTACATGTTAATGCAATTAATTTTTAGATTTAATTTCCAGTATTATCAGGTAAAAAATTAAAAATTTGTTAAATAATTTTTATGTATGCTCTTATTTATATATATTATTTAAATAATAAAATTAAATTTATAATTTTTAGCAACTATTCAAACACTTTGATTTAAGATCATCAATTGATTTTGAAATGCATCTCATAATTAGTTGAAAGAGTAAATACAGAATTTAAACTTATACAAAATACATAAAAAGATAATTAATTAACAATCAATAAATGTTGGAATATCATAAGATCTATAGCTGGTAATTAAAATTTATTAATTAATATTGTTATTTTCAATTAATAATATTATTATTTTATATTAGAAAATGATGACTACATTCCCACTTTGGCAAACGAAATTGAAAATATATTAGAACCCCTCCTTATAGCCATTCAACACCCTGACAAAATTGAATTTGATGACGATATTATTTTAACCATAAGTTCTTTCCTTAAAAAAACCCAATCAGTTACTAGAAGTAAAAAAATTAAATTATATAAAATAATATAAAAAAAAATAAAATTTAATAAAATAAAATAAAACTAAAAGAAAATATAATAAATAACATTAAATTCTTATTTTAAATAAATTTTTTACTTTTTTAGTGACTGCTGAATTGATTCCCTATTTCCCTGGTGTTTTGTAAAAATAAAAATTCGTTTTTGGGCACATGTTTTCTTGTCTCAATTATCTTATAGAGTACGGACACAAATATTTCAATATAAATAACTAATAAAGTATAGATAATTTGAAATTGGTGCTTTAATTAAGTGTATAATCATTATTACACGAAGGAAATGATGTTAGTGAAGCTGATAATGCTGAAGGAGCTACCATAATTTAACTCGTTCTTTAAAATTATTATGATTTATTAAATGAATAAACTTTGGTTGATATTTTCTAAGCAGCCTTGTAAAGATTAAAATCGGAAAAAAAAATGGAAAATAATTTCTTTAGAGGAAGAGTTTTAGGTATTTTCTTATCTGCTTTTAACGCAAATTTATAAAGAACTGTTGGATTATTACAGGACTAATTGGATTAAATATTTTCTTTATTATTGGAAAAATCTTCACATTACACTACAAATTATGATATCAAAGTTTTCATCATGGGAATTTCAGTCTTTTTGAACCACTTAACCGAAATCAGTTAAAATTAAACTTTAGCCTAATTTGTACCTAGCATGCTCGAATATTTGGTTACCTTATTGAAAAAATAATAATCAGTAGAATAAAAAGATAAAAATAAAAATTCATATTAATAAGACGATGATGACGATGACGATGATGAAGATGATGAAATGGAAAATTACTATTCAATGGCCGACGATTTTATGCAAGATAAAATTAATCTAGACTATTTAGTTAACGATAAAGTCATGAGTATTGATGAATTTGAAATATTTAAATCCACCATTAGAAATTTAAAAAATAACAATAATTAATAATTATTTGATATTGTTAGCAAATTCCCTGAAGAATAACAATCATTCTTTAAAGAAGTATTAAGTATACAAAGAGTGTCAATTGACGGTGAAAAACAAATCGCAAGAAAAATTGTTAAAAGAGTTAAAAGAAATTAAAATTGATTTACCCTTTTTAATTATTATATAATTAATAAATTAAAATCATATTAAAAATTATCATTTTATGAATGAATATTTTATATTTATTGAACTTATAAAAAAAAAGTATTATTTTGATTTTTTAACTTTAAAAACAAACCAACTATTAAAATCTAAAAAATATTATAATTTCTTATATACAATAAGTGATACTATAATATAAATATTATAAATTAAGGTAATTTAAACAATTTATATAAATTTTAATATATTCACTAATTGATCCATTGACAGTCTTCAATTTCAATAGGTGCTTCATGGGTTTTACTGTCCATAGGGTGCATCCATATCAAAACATCTCCTTCTTATTCTTCTCCTCCATCATTTTTTTTCACAAACTAAATATTATAAAAAAAAAATATAATTAGATACTGTTCAAACTTATTTTTAATAAAATAATATAGTAAATTAAACAGCTAATAAAATACTTTTCCATCCAATCTCACTTACAAGCCTGCAACTACCTAAAACTAAGCTTTATCCAGAGTTTTTAACTACCAATCCCAGAAAGTATTATCAGGACACTCATGAATATTTTCGTTTAAATAATTTACTGCTTCATCTATTATTTATTTATTTTCATCTGATTTAAAATCCACTGTTTGCCATCCACCTACCATATTTTGTTCTGATTACATGACTTCTTCCTAATTTTTTGTGTGTTTGTGGAAAATAGACTGTGTTAATAAAAATGTAGTTAATATTATAAGTAGTTGTCCTAATAAAAAATTGTTTTTAAACATTATTATATATTTGCTTTTAATTGTATATTATTTTTATTTATTTTTATTTTTTTTAGATATTTCATTTTTAAAGTAAAACAAAATAAACTAAATATTTTCGTAATTAATGAAGTTTATTTTACTTATCAGAAAAAAGTTATCATAGTTTTACAAGATAATTTATTTAAATAAAAAAATAAGTACCCTTGAGTTGTTTATATCTATATAGTGATAATTCTGTTTGAATGTATGAAAAGTACTATTTTTATTCCTATATTGTTTAATACTAAATTGTAAAGATATATTTTTCATATTATAAATAAGTTAATTTTTGATAGATTTTTATACTTTAAAATCAAAATAATTTTATATATAGTCTTTCGCCCCAGAATGTTTAACTATAATTTTTAAAAATATTTGATATGCTATTCGCTTATGTTATATACACCAAAGTTAGTACAATAAATAAGATCAAATTTACAATTCTTAAATATAAACTAAATTCCTATTATTATACTTCACTCAAAGATTATATTATTACGTTCAAAAATATTTCACCTAGAATACATATGATGATAAAATATTAATAAAATAATAAAATTCCATATTTAAAATTTTTTAAAGCATAACATAGTGTAAGGTTAAAAAAAATCCATACTATATAAATAAGTGAATGAATACAATAAATTCTTTAAACTTCTTATTTATTTTACCTGTAAATATAAAATTATTACTATAAAATCAGTAAAAGATAAATTATAAAATATTTTAAAAAAGTAAATTTATTTAAATAAATTTTGGATAAAATAATTATTACTCATGATAGAAATTCAAATATTAACTTATATTTTAGACTAGAAAAAAAGAAAAATAAAGTATACCAAACAAAATGGCTTTAAAATAATTTGAACACTTTTTTTATATTTCTTATTCTATATAGTCTTTCCCTTATTAATGTCCTAATAAACTTTAATGTATTAAATTTGGCTTATTTTCTAAAAGCATATTAATATTTAGATTTTTTTATTTTTTTGTATAAGATTTAATAAAATAATCTCCTCTTTTTTTTGGGCTAATTACAGTATCATTTGTATAATTTGTACTATTATTTTCTGATTCATTTCTAGTTTTATTTTTTTAAAATATATTTGTTACTAATTTAAACAATTAATTATCTTTTTTATCATTATAAATTTAATTATCTTATAAATTCTATTAACCGTCATTATATTCTATTAAAATTGAATTTTCATTGCTATATAAATATCTCTTATATTTTAATATTTTTTATTAATCATTATCATCTTATGAGTCTAATATATCTGATTCTTCAGTATTTTATGTAAAAACTTCATATTTTAATTATTTTATTAGTTTTATTTTTTCTTATTTATTTATATTTATATTTTCACTTTCTAATAACTCGTTTTACTCGTTTTTTTAATAAATTTTCTATTAATTAGAATTTAATTCTTTTAGTTAAATCAAAGAATTACTATTTATATAAGATGTTTATTTGTCTAAAAAATTTAATTGTCTTTTTTTAAATGGATTATTTTGTACTTTTTTTGAATTACTAGTTTATAATAGATTTTATGATGATGATAGTATTTATGGAAAGTAATCCTAACTTTCTAAAAAATAGTTTTGAAATTTTTATTTTTTTTCAATTTTATTTTCCATACTTATATTGTTATCATGTCGAAAATTTTTATAGCTTTCTATTTCTTATTTCTATTTTTCCAATGATTTATTTTTAATAAGTTCAAAAGTTTGTTCTTATAATTATAGATATTTTTTTTAAAAATCTTCAATTGGTTATAGTTCTAAGTCTTCCATTTATTTTTATTTTTTTGTTGAAATTTATGTATATTTTTTTATTAATCAATGAATGTTCATATTTCTTTATAATTAATTAAGCCAATAATAAGCAATTAAAAATTTTCAAATTGAAAAATATATAAATTTACATTTTTACAATCTATTTAAAAATATAATAGAAAATCATATATAGTTTTTAATAAGAATTTATAATATTTTACATAAAATTTATAAATTTGGAGGGAAAGGTAATTTATATATGTAAAAATATATTAATCAATTTTAATAAAATACATAACCTATATTCTAATTTTTCTAATTGCCATTGGGTTTTTTTAAAGAAAATTTTTATTTGTTTTAATCATTATTTAAATTTTTTTAAGTTTACTAGTTGCTTGATTTTTGTTTTTAATTTAAATTTTATTAATTAATTCTATTACCCATCTTAATATTTATTTTATTATTATTAAAATCTTAATTCTATGTTTTTGCATATTATTATTATTTTTGCAAAATTATTTTTTGTTAATTATTTACATTTTCTTCTATCTAAGGATTATTAATATCAAATTAACCATTAGAATTTAATTATTATTGGCAAATATTATTGATAGAAAGGCTATTTTACTCAAATTGATTGAATGTTCTACTTTTATATTCCCCCTATTACTTCTCTTTAGATTAACTTAAATAATAAAATTCATTATAATTGGGTGATTAAGGCCTATTTCCATTTCTACAACTATTATTTTTAACTAATTTATTAACTGGCTCTATTTTTAGTTACTATTATGGACTAAGTGTTTGCTAATTAAATTACTAATTATTTCTTGCACTATTTTTTGTACTATAAGAATAATGTTTTTGCCTTTTATTTTCTAAGTTATCATTATCATATAAGTTTTGTGAACTTTTTAGCGTATTTTAGCTTATGTCTATATCTTTAAAACTTTTATTTTTAATTGAACTAAAAGATTTGTTTTTTTGCACATTTTTATTATGCCTATTTTATTTTTCACTTTCTATAATATACTTATCATATTTTTGATAGGATTTATCTAAGCTTGATTTAGGTATTTAAAAAATTTGTTTTCTTTTTTTGGCATCTCTTTTAATATTTGTTTTGATAACTTGGGTTTTTGAAAATTTTGGGCTATTCGTTATATTTAATAAATTTTTTTATGTATTAGATTTTATTTTAAAATTTTAATCTTAAGTAATTAAATTTTATTATAAATCAATTTTTATGACTGCATTTGTTTTCATATATTTTTAATACTAATTTTATTAATTTTCTTTTCTTTTTTAAATAAAATTTTAATTCATTATATCTAAACTATTTTTTAAATATTCATCTAATGCTTAAAATTATTTTTTATCTTTTTTTTTAAGAGTATCATCTTTTGTATAGAATGTATCAATATTATTTGCAATATTTTATTTTAAACTATTGTTATTAATCTCATTTGGAAAATTAATGTTTTATTTTGTAAAAACTTAGTTACTTAGCGAGATATTACATTATTTTATAGGTGAGTTTTTTTTATTATTATTATATTTATTCTAATTTTTCTATTTAATTTCTATTTATGATTTTTAATGTTAGTTTTATTAAAAGCTGATCTAATTTTCAAGATTATATTTTGTATCTTCATAAAAATTCATCTCTCTTTATGTAATTGTGTCTTTATTATTTTAATTTTTTTAATAAATTTCCTAGCTATTGTTTTTTTATGTTTAAATATTTCCTAAAGAACAAAATCTTTAGTGGTGAGTTTTCTTTTACTTTTACGAATTTGAATTGTTATTTTTAGTTGAATTTACTTATATTTCATTTTGCTCTAATTTCTGATGTTCTTATTCCAAATCTTTTAAATTTATTTTGATACTTTAATAAGTTTAACTACCTTAGTTTTACTATTTCAGATTAAAATCGTTTTCTAAACTTCTTAAATCTATACTGGGTCTACTAATATGATCGGTAAAAGATTATATTTATGCTGAAGAAAGTTAATCCTTATGATTATTATTTTAATTGCACTTTTAATCTAATGTAAAATAAAACATAAGTTAAGCAAATTTTATTAATTTAAAATTTATTTATAAATATTCTTTTATTTTTTACCTAATATTATCTAGCTATTTTTTATATCATTATAATTATCTAAAGTAAATTATTAGTGGTGGTCTTTTTCATTTATATTCGTTATTTCCTAAGATTTTGTATTTTCTCTATTACCCTCATACTATCCCATTTTAATATTATTATTATTTTTATTAAGATTTTTATTAATTTTTTTGTTTTTTAATTTATCTTATAATACATCATATTAGTCTATTATTATAAATAATTATTATAAACATTTTTATGAAAAGTCAAATAAATATAAGTTTTTTACCTTTTTATTCCAATAAAAACTCCAGTTTCAAATTTTATTTTTCTTCCAATTTTTATTAAAAAATTAATTTTTCTATAATATCTTCATATTTTATATATTCACCTATAAAATTTTCATAGAATTGTATTTTTTCAGGAATATATTCTATTAATTCTAAAACAATTAATTTTAAATACCTATGTATTATATAAAAAATATAATTATTTTTTAATTTTTTATACTATTTTTTACCTAATTATTTTATTGGAATTTTCTGAACCAATTGAATTTTAATTTTATATTTCACTTTAACTATTTAATTCTTTAATTATTTGCTAATTTAATTTAATATTTAAAAATCAACAAATACTATATTATATCATTATTTACATTATTTGCTTCCATAGTTTTTTATAGTTGTATATTTTATTTTTCTCGTTAATCTAATTTATCTTATATTCTAATTTAAAATTTATTATGTAATTAATTTTCATATATTTAATATTTAATTATAAAATTTTATTTACTCCATTATTTTTTCATCCTTTGATAAATTTATAAATTCTAAATCAGATATTCTTCGTTGTAATTCTTAAATGATATCACTTATTATAATATATATTAATATTAAAATTTGTTTGATCTTTTTTTATTATAGTTAATAAATTATAATTGAAATAATATGTTTATAAATTTCAAATTAGATCTTTTTTAAAATTCATTTTTTAATATATTCATATTTAATTTAAATATAGAATACCACTATTGAATATCAAAACTATAGTTTTACTAACTTTACGACTATGAAAGATCTGGATTAAATGAGGGTAATTTCGTCAAATGGCTTTACATCCTATTTTTTATAATATTATTAAGAAAAAATATTTATTTTTAAACATGAGAATTTAAAATAAATAAAAATATCTAACAATAATTTTTAATTTATTGTTTAAATTTATGTTAACATTTTAATTGAAATTTACTTTTTTATAATGAATTAATATATATATATTTTTACAACAATATCCCTTAGATAAAATTTTATGTTTTCCTTAAATTTTTATGGATAATAAGTTTAATTTAAAAATTTTATTTTTTTATTTTAATATTATATTATATTATTTGGGCGTATATTTTTTATTTTCAATTTTTAATAATATATTCTAACATTTATAATAAAATTTATAAAATAACACATATAAAGTAACATATATTAGAAATATGTATTTATTTTTTAGTTTAATATTAATTTAAAATAGTAATAAATTAAAAAATAAATATTAGTGCTTTTAAGTTATTTTATTCATAAATAAATGATTATTGTATTTATTTTTTAAAAAAGCTAATTCATATTTTTTTTACTAATAGGTATTAAAATTTATTAGTAATTTTTATTAATAATTATTACTTTTTTTAAAAATTATTTTAAAAATTTTGAATAATTTAACCTAAAAATTTTTTATATTAGTAGTTGTTATAAAACATATTCACTTAAATTTAAATTTTTTAAATTAGCTTCTATATTAATTTTTATTAAAAAAAATTAGCTCTTTTTATTCAAAAATTGAGCATAATTTTGATTTTGAATAAGTTTATTGATATTTTATTTAAGAATTTAAATTATTAATTTTCATATTAAATGTGATTTATTTTTTATAATATATTAGTGGTAATTGATTTTTAACTTTATAAAACTCTGAGAATTTATGAGTCTTTATATTATTTATTAATGCATAAAAAGTACTTATTTTTTAAAATTATTTCCATTTGCTTTTGTATAAATAAGATAAAATATGAATTTAAATTTTAATGGTTTTTTTATTGAGTTTATATAAAATTCTCTTCTTTATTTAACTATAATTTGAGAGTGCTGGTATGATTAATAAAATGAGAGAATTTTACTATATTTTGTATATGTATTATCTAATTAAAGCTGTGATTTTTTAATTAAAAATAAAAAAATAAATAAAAATAAAAAAATAAAAATAAATTTATAACTAAAATGAAGGCTTTAAAAAAAATTGGAAAAAAAATAGAAGTAGGAATCGAAAAGATTGACGGTCAAGATCCAGTTGTAAATTTTTAAATTTAAAATTAAAAAATTTTTTATTAAAATATTCATGTTTAGATATGTTGCTAAAATTGTAATTAAGTTATGATTGACCAAACAAAAAGCCCATATAATTGGCAATGTATTTATTGTAAAAGGACTCATAAAGGAAAAGACGGTTATTATAGACTTTCATGCTTATAAGATAAACTTGATGTTTGTAGAGATTGTGCTAAATCTATTTAGTATACAGATTAATTGTTCTATTAATTCCCTGTCTAATGTGGAATATGCCAATAGCAACTGTAAAATGCTACGAGATGGTGTTAAAATTGGTAATGCCATAAATGTAATGTTAATTATAAGGCCACAAAAACAAAAGGAAGGTTAATTTGCACTAATCATAATTTAAATTACTGTTATGATTGTATAAAAGTAAATTATTAAATTTAGAATATATTTTTGGTATTTGTTTACTAGAAATTCATTTTATTGATTAATTTAAATTGTATTTTATAGACTGAAAAAGAAAAATTTATTCATTTAGACGATGGTCATAAATAAAAAAGTATTCTATAGAACTTGAAAGATTTCTTTGGAACAACAGATAAAATACCGGATAATTATCATAATAAAAACCATGGAATTTTTATGATATTTCCTAATAAAGAACATTGTGATATTCTTAAATATTAGCGATTAGCTAATCAAAATATTAATTAAAATATTAACTATAACTAAAACTAATTGCCTGGAAATTAGAACTATAATAACCATTAGAATTAAAATTAGAATTTTAATAATGGATATAACTAAAATTAAAATTTGTACAATAATAATAAAAATAACTTTAATACTAACACTGGGCAAAAAGGTAATTATCCTCAATTCGATGATGCTTACTACCAATAACATAGAAATTTCTGATACAATATATTACAACACATTTTATTATTAATAATATTTTTTATCCATAATTGTGTATATTATATCGACCTATAATTTTGTTTATATTTTACTTATAATATATATAAGATATTAACTATTTATGTATAAAAAAAATAAATTGTTTTTATTTATCCAAATCAAAATTATTTTTTTTTATATTCCTTGACGATCCATAAATAATTTTCACTTGGAAATTTGTGAACTATTGTATAAACTTATAATTTTTATTTAGTATCATTCTTTGTATCTATTATTTTTTATCCTTTATAAGTTATATTAAACTCATTATATTAAACTTATGAATCTTATTTTTTTTTTTGCAAATAATAATTATGGGCCTGCAATAAAAAGTTATAGCATGGAAACTATTCTTCTTAGTTATTTTTAATTCGGAAAGTACATATCATTTAATTTTCATTTTTGTCTACGTTTTTCTTCAAAAAGCTCTTATTATAAAAAGAAAAAATTAAAACAAATGAAATAAAATTAATATTAATAAATAAAAATAATAATAAAATATAATACCGGTTCAAAATTAGTTTAGTTCTAAATATTAAAATAGGTTCCATTATGACTTGGTTTAACTGATAAGTAAAATGAATTTTTATCTCTTTATGATTTTAAAACTTTGTTAAACTATAGATAGAATTTATTATAATTTTATAAGTTTGTTGTCACCTAATTTTAATTTTATAATTTATTATAATCAATTAATGCTTTAGGTTTTTTGATATAAACAGCCATTCTGAATTCCTATCCATTCTATTATTATATGCTTTATTATTTTTCAATACGTTCAAATTACCACAAACATTAATCTTTATCATATTCTTTATTTTTATTTTATTCCTCTATTTAAAAAAGAATATGAATTAGGATACTTCTTATTATTTTTTTCAATATGAAAATATAAAAAGTGAATTATTATGAAATTTGTTAGATATTTAAGAGTATGTCATATATAGTTGACTAATATATAAATCATTAATCATTATTTACCTTTATTCTTATCTATAAAACAATAATTTTCACAAATACCTGAGAATTTTTTGTCATATCTTTCTTCCACTTAAAATGGTTTTAATTCTCCTATACATGTTTCTAATACCTATTAAATGATTTCTTTTCTAAAATTTTTATACAAATTATTTGTATAATTTCTTTTCATTGCTTTCAGTACTGTTAAATAGGTATCAACATAATCATCAAATACTTAATTTTAACATTTTAATACTGAATTTTTTAAACCATAGGAATTTTAAAATTATTAAATAATATAAAGTTTATTTTCTTAGATTTAAAAATTACTTTCCATTCTTTTTTTTTTTTTTTTAATTATTTTTTTTAATTATTTTTTTTTAATCTATTTATTTATTTTCTATTGTTTATTAAGAATTTGATAAAACCTAAGGAAAATATTATTAGAAGAAATACTTCAAAAAAAACCTTTTTTAAATAAAAAAATTTATAGACAAATTTTAAATTTAAATAGTTGCTCAGAAATATATTATAAATAAATTAATTTAAAAATTTATTACAATTTATTCAATTTTTCATAATTTTTTATAAATAAATATTAAATAATAATAACACCTTTGTATTAATTTTATTCTATTAGTAAAAAATATTATAGTATTTTAAATAAAAATATAATTGAAAATAATACAAATTATACATTTTAGTTATTATTAACTTAATAAGATTGAAAAATATGGATTATAAAATATAACTTATACTAGGAGCATTTTTAAGTTTAACTTTATTAATTGTATAAACACCAATATAGAATGTATTATTTTAATAGATTGATATATATTTTTAAGATGTTGAAAATGAAAATTTGAATACATTATTAAATAAAATGGCTGGAGAAAATATAAAAGCAAAAAATATGGTATCTGATATGATGAATGAACTTTTTTATAAATTTTAAAACATATTTATTAAAAGATAAACTGAATCTTTCAACCAAACATTGCATTATCATAATTTTGCTGCCTAATTTGGTGGTGCTACTGTTATTGATAAAAATTAAGGATGTTAAAATGCTAAATCTGTATTATCGGATGACAAAGATAAAGTAAAAAATAAAAATAATAATAAAAATTATAATTATTTCATTCATTAGTATTAATAAATTAAATATATGAAAAAAAATTTTTAGTTCTATTTTTTAATTTAAAAATATCTATATTCCATTATTTTTATATAAAAGTATTTAATGAATGAATGCTCTAGAAACAATAAATTTATTACAATTATGCTGAAAGAAGATGTAACAGTTGAAGGTTTTTCAATAATAAATAAGGAATTTTATTCATCTAACGTCAAAGATATGGAAATGTAATTAGCAGTTATATTAGTAATTATATTATAATTTTAAGTTAATATTAGTAATTAATAAAAAATTTATATAAATATCATCATTTAAAAGTTATGGAAGTCAGACTTATCCTACTCAAGAATGGGTACTATTAGGCAAGGTTAAGGCATAAGATAATTCTAATTGGCAAGATTTTGAGCTAAAAAATGTATGGATAAGGTTTATTAAATTTGTTTTTTTAACGCATTACAGAGAAGAATATTTTTGTACAATAACACAGTTGAAAGTTTTCGGAAATACTATGCTATAAGATTTAAAATCATAAGTCAATTTAAATTTACAAGAAAATAGTAAATAACAAATATTTATCTTTGGTAATATATTATATTTTTATTATAAAATAGACTCTGAAAGCGAAGATGAAGAAGATATTGAACATTCTGATAAAGAGGAAAATTTTTCTAATATAGAAGAGGAAGAAAATTCGGTAAATTAATAAATAAAACTTATAAAGCAATAGTTGGGAAAAAGAGAAAAAACTGAATATTCTGATAAATTTAATTAATTGTACTCAACTTATAATGATAATAATTGTCCTGCTATAAGTAAAAATTTAATTATTTTGTAACAATATATAATGCTATTAAATAAAAGTACAAACTCAAGAAAGTGAAGATATATATAGCCATTAAAATGATAATTATATTGAAGAAATAAAATGTAAAAAATAAATATATTTTTAAATACTTATACTAAATGCTTGATTAATTTAAAAATAATATTTTTTAAGTTGATGGTGAAGGCGAATAAATTTATGTTCTTACAAATAAAAAGGATGAAAAAAAAGCTTAAAAGACATAACTCTGTATGTATTAAAATGCTAATACTTATTTTTTAAAATTTATTTAATATCAATGCCAGCCATTAGAAAATGAGAAAGAAGTTAAGAAAAAATAAAAACAAGAAGAGCTAAATCAATAATCTGTATTTAAAACTTTGACGTAACATATTAAATAAATAGTAGATTTCTAAGCTATTTTAGAAAAAAATGAGAAAAAGTTATTAGATCAAATTGAAATACAAAATACTAAGTATCATGGTAATTTTTTTTTTAAAATTTACTTCTATTTAATTAAAAAATTTATTTTATTTAAAGAATTATAGTATCAAAATAAGGATAAATTATAGACAATAGACAAATAAGACAATTAAATAAAAAAATTAACTTAAAAAGTAGAATCATAATATGAATAAATAGAATTTCTCATATAAATGGTTTATGGTATAGTAACTATATTCTTATTTACTATTATAATCTGTATAATAATTTGCTGCTTTCAAAGTAGAAAATAATGAATCCAAAATATTTATATTATAAAATTAAAAATGAAGAAAGAATCAAGATAATTTGCAATTATATTTTGAATTATAGTTTTAAATGAATTAAGAAATAAAAAGTGTATCTTTTACATTTTATATAATTATTAATTAAAAATAAATATTATAATAAAATATAAAATATGTGTATAAATTGTATATTTTATTTATAAATAAACTATATAGACTTACACCTTTCATTTAAAACCATATTAAATAAATATTAAATAAAATTGGAAATTTTTTATTTATTTAAATTATTTACCCAAAGATTAATAATTTAAATCTTTATTGATTTAATACTTTATTATTTTTTTTATCATTATTATTTTTAGTAGTTTATTCTTAAAAATTCGGTTTCAGTTAATCTAAATCCTTAAAGACCTATTAAGGCTACTTTAGCCTAATCATTTGATTAATATTCGACGAATGCCATTTATCTTTATGGAATATGTCTAGTTTCGACATATCCAGGATACTATCCAAATAAGGATTCTAAAACATATTTTGTAATTTATTCGGGTAATTCTTCTAAATGCAAGATATTACTTTCGGCATTTAATTATACATTTTATTGATGTTATTCTAACTGTTATTAAAATACTTGATTATTGTTTGCTTAGTTGGAGTGAATGTTATTTTAATTTTGATTATCCTCACCGTTTTCTTGGGGATTTTTATTCATTCTTCTTTTTTTTCTTGCATTTTTGTCGAATTCTTCTAATTGTAAGGTTTTCTCAGAGCTATTTTTTGCAAATTAAATGGATAAAGCTTTTCCATAAAAGTTATAACCTTAAAGTAAAGATTTTGCATTTGTTGCAGATGTTATATTATCAAATACTACAAATGCTTAACCCCTCATAGTATTGTTTTTTTTAGAAACTATTTCTACTATTTCCCCGTATTATTTAAATAAATAATATAATCCATATTTAATGTCTTCAGAGGAAATTTTATCGTTTATATTTTTTAAATAAAGAGTTTCTTTGGGAATTCCTTCTTGATTGAATTAATTTATTTATTACATGCTATTTGTGTTTGTATTGAATTGAGAATTTTTTATTTCTTAAAGGTATTTAATTTTCGTAAAATTGTTATTATTATTTATAATTAATAGTAAATTATTATATTTAAAAATATCATTATTTATCTTAGTGATTTTAATAATTTCTTTTTTAATTGCAATAAATTACTAATTTATTTGAATTATCTATAAAAATAAAAAATTATTATAAATTTGAAGAAATTATTTACATAAAACGATTAAAAAAAGTATTTATATAGAAAATGTAAGGTAAATTGAATAAATAAGGTAATGTTACTTTTTTATACATATTTATATATTTATTATATACCTAATATTAAATTAGATTATTATATAAATTAAAATACAAAATTAAAAAATTATAAACTTCAAAAACTATTTATTATTGTAAGTTTCTTTTATATTTTATTCAATTAAATTAATAATTATATTTTTCAATTTTTAATAAAAATTGAAATTTAATAATTTAAATAAAATAACTCAACATCTATCTTAATTTATCATATTTTTTATAGAATTTTTATCATTTTTTGGGGACAATGCATCCACATTTTAAAACTTAGAATCAGCTTCCATACTTGCGAAAGAATCATCTTTATCACCAATACTATTTTGTTTATTCACTTTTTAATTATGTTATATTATATCATCTTTATTCATATTGTTATTATTTTATTACTATTTATTCATAAATATTTATTCTGATAAAAATTCTTCTTCTTAAGAAGTAAAGTTATTTTTTTTTAAGAAGTTATCTTAGACCCAAAACTAAATTTTAAAATAAATTATTATTTCAATTTGTTTTTTTTTTTTATAATTAATATTTTCATTTAAACAATATTTACTTAACAACAATTTAAAAATAGAGGAATTATCACCATAACTATGATCAATTTTATATTAGGTGCGTTATCTAAACTATAATATAAATATTATGTGATAGGTTAAAATAAATATATTTAATTTTTAATTTAAAATAATTACCCTGAAAGCAAGAAACCAGCCAAAGCTAACAAAACTCTACTTAATCCTTATTATATAAAGTAAAGTATACTTTTGCTCTAATATTAAAATATAATTAATAAGCATATATGATTTTTTTATAATTATTTAATACTCCGACTACTATTGCCACCCAAACTAATAACTAAATAAGCCATACAGTATAATCTACCTATATTATAGGTTTTATATTGTTTAAATTGACTTTTTCTACTTATAAATTTTAATTTTAATTTCTATTATTTTCATTTAATGCCACTATATCTTCTGAATTATACGTTTTAAAATAATTGCCAGTTTTTAATTTCTTAAAATTAATAATAAAATTTAGATAATTCATTAAATTTTTAAAGCAAATTTATGAAAAATTAATTTACATTTAATCCTGTTTTATCAAAAAATGATTCTACTATTTTCAAAATAATATAACATACTAAAACTCCAATAGTCGTATCAAAAAGAATTGTTATAAAATACCTTAAATTATTTTTATATAGATATTATTAATGTTATTAATTTATTTATAGTAAACAATTTTCTAATACAAGAATATATTTACCAATTACATGGATCTTCATTTTATTTATTTGATAATATCATTGCTAGTATTACATTTAATACATGTGCTACAAGCTAGGATATTCCTTATTTTGAAGTATCCTATGAAAAAAAAGTAAAACTTAAAAATTTAGTATGCTTAATTTTGGTATTTTATATTTTTTTATATTTTTATTTATATTTTATATAATGTTAATTGATTTTATATATTTAAACTTTTAAAAGTAATTTAGTTTACAAGAATCCAAATTTTAACTTATCTCTTTGGTTATTCATACTACCTTTTAACTATATAATAAATACGGTTAAATATAAACTGATATTTTATATATAAATGCGTTATGCTATTTTTTTTTTGAAAAAATTAATAAGTAAAAATTATTAATTTTTATATAGAATCCTATTTTAATTTTTTTATTTACTGACTAAACTAGCAAAAGCTAAAAACCCTAAAATCCCTTATACAATATATCCTATTGAACCTGTTAAATCGCATTGTTATATAGATACATCTTGTGTTTCTTCCACCATTTTTATAAATAAGCTTATTTTATGCAATTTTATTAATCGAATAATTTTTTATTTTTATTTTTTTTAATAATAAAAATATTTTTAATTATAAAATGCACTAAAGCAAATATTTTTATTAATTATTCTAGGAAAATCGGAATTTTTAGATAAATGATACTAAATAAATACTTATATATAGAATATTTATTTAGGTTAACCAAAAATATATTAAATATAAGAATTTATTAATTTTATATGAAATTTTAAAAGAAATAAAAATTTGAAGTACCATTTTTTTTCTAACAATTTTGTCAACTATATAAATGTTACATATTATTATTGTTTTTATTATAAATATCTAAATAACTTAAATTATAAAATAAATGATAGTATTTAAAGGATTATTTTTTCTATTGTATTGATTTATGTACATTTTTTTTACTTAAAAGATGAAAAGCAATAATTTAAGTTAACAAACAAAAACAATTATTCAAGAACAAATACTAGGATAATAAAAAAATTTAACTTATCATTATTAAATATAAAAAATTAAAATAATGGATGAATATAGGAAAATGATGCTTAATAAATGGAACTCCATAAATAAGTATTTTAAAATATTTAAAAATTATATTTATGTTCTAATTTTATACAAATTTTTAAAACATTTATTTAATATTCTATAATAAAAAATATAAAATAAAAATTAGATAAGAATAATAAGACGATAAACAAATAAAAGGAGGAATGTTTTCATAATTTTAGGGAAATAACTAATAAAATAAAAATGAATAAAATAAAAGTAATACATTTTAGTTTATTGTTTATCAAATATCCCAAAATGACTATTTATTTAAATATTTTTTTTATTTTATAAATTAAATAATTAAAAATAAAAATAGATTTTGAATTATAGGAAATGAATTATCATCCCCCTACAAATTAAAACTTTGGTAATAACATATTTTTTTATATAAATATAAGATTCATATTAGAAGAAAAAAGTAAACAATATATTTTTAAAAATAGATCAGGAAAATAATATGTATTAGTAAGTTGAATAGCAATAATAATTATATGGAGAGTAACAAGAATTATAAGACTAAATTAAAAGGGAAAATTATAATTTAGGAGACAAAATAAAATCATTTTTCGACCTAAGTCAGTACCCACCATCATGTTAAAAGCTAACCTATACAAACATTTGTATTTGTATTATAATTCTTATAATAATTATAAAATCTATTTTTTGAGACATAATTTATAATAAATAATTTCAAATATATGTAATTTATAAAATTTATTCTATTAAATTGCCGAATTAATTAAAATTTTATGAAATACATATTTATAATTATTAATAAGTAAAATATTTATAAATTAATAATTAATTTAGTAGAATTTTTCTTGTTTTATTATATTATCATTTTTAAATCCCATTATTTTCCAAATAATGTTTCTTTTAAATTGTTATAACTTTTTCTAAATCTGGCCTGTTTTTTTAAATTAAATAAATATCAAAAATTTTAAAATATAAATATTAATTTATGATTATTTTTAAAAGTGGACTAAATTAATTACTAATCAAAAAATTTTCCAGCATAAGCTAAAACATTTTCTGGTCTTTCTTCTAAAACTCTAAATAAAAATACACTTATTATAGTATTTAATTCAGGATGTGCTCTTAAATATTATTCATTTTATTTTCTGAATAATACCTAATAATAAATTTATTAATATGAAATTAAATAAAATATATTCAATATATTTAAAATTTGCTAAAAATTTGATTTGAAAAATGTTTTCTTATAAATTACTTTTTTTTTTTCAAATTCAATTTATTATCTTTCTACTATTCCTTTTTATCCTGCAATATCATGGGGATTAACATGTTTTTCTTCGTTATACATATTATGAATTACATTTTTATACAATTCGTTTTTTTTTTATTCTTCTTCTTATAACTATTAAGTTGTCATAGAAGATAAAGTTTTTTAATCGTGTTATAAATGATCTAAAGACATTTTTAGTATAAAATATTTGTTAAAATGAAATTTTTCCGATTTTATTGCAATTTATTTTTTGATTTTATTTTTTAGTTAGTTTTTTGATAATTTTTTATAAAAATATTGTTATAATTAATTACAATAAAAATAAATTAGAAGCATAAAAAGCGTATAAAAGTTGGCTAATTTGAAAAAATTATTTATCAGTTTTTATTAGCTTTATTCTATTATTTTAAAATGGACAAAATACATTTTTAATTTAATTTCTGAATTTTTGTTTATATTTTAATATTTAAATACTGGAATATAGTTTCATATGTAAGGGTATGTTATATAAGAATATTTAAAGCCATTTTCTAAATAGAATGGAAGTTTAAGCCTTATAGTCTTCTATTATTTAATTTAATAATCCACTTAATTAAACAAATAAATAAAAAATTATAAAATATACTTAAAATAATAACAAAAAATAATATTAAAATTTGTATTTAAAAAAAAAAGAATTTTTAATATAGAAAAATAAAAAGCTTAATGGAAGTAGAGGATACTCTTTAAAGTAATTTAGAATATAGTAATAATTTTTAAGCTAATTCTTCTTCTCAATCAAATACAATTGAGAATTAGGTATCTAATAAAAAAAAAAGTATTGGTAAAAATTAAGGCAAAAAAAGAAAGTAAAGCTACCATAATGATGATGAAGAATTTACATTAGATTAATAATAAAGAAAGAAGATTAATCTAAAATCGGGAGATAATCATATTTTAAAAAGATATAATTTCAGACACAAAAACAAAAATAAAAATATGAGAATATATGGATATATTGGCTGTGCTAATTTAGGTAGTACATGTTATTTTAATTGTATTATCTAGTCACTGTTTCATATAAGTAAATTTAGGAAATTCATTTATGATTAAAAAGTTGTAAAAAAATTATTTTATTTATCTTTTACATATATACTTTTACAAATATTTATAAATTTATCAAATTAAAAATTTTTTTATTGATATATTGTTGTTTTGTCTTAATTAATTACTATTTTTTTTATTTTTTATTATAATTCTAGTAATAATAATAGAAATCCACAATTATTAAAAATTATATAAACTTATTTAATATAGGATGAAGAGGTTGTACTAATAACCTAAGATTAAGGAAATGAAAAATTTAAAAAAACATTTTAAGATTGTTTTATTTAACTGACTTATAATAATACATTAGTTAATCCGATTGAATTATTTGAATAAATAAAATACAATGATGAAACCATTTACGAATAAAATGATGTATAAGAAATATTTTAAAGAATACTTAATAAATTATAAGAAGTTATTTCAGGTTAAAAGAATTTTAAAAATTAATTAAATGGGATGTTTTTTGGAGAAGAAGTATATACAAGAAAAAAATATGGTATTTAAGATCTTGTAATATTTAACCTTATATAATATTTAAATAATAAGTATTAATGAAAATAGTTTTAAAATTAAAATTTTTATTAATTTAAAGCATCCTTAAACTCTAATTTAAAATATAACCGACATAAGTTTGGATGTGTTTAGTTCAAAAAATTTAGATGATGCATTTTAATTTTACTGTAATGAAGAAATTATTGATGAATATGATCACCCTTAACACGGAGTATGTTAAGCTGTAAAATCAGTTAAATTTAGAAAATTACCGAATATTTTAATTATTAGTTTAAAAAGAAACGAATATTCTAAAAACAAAAATTAAAAATTGCATGATAAGTTTGAATATTAATAAACATTGAACGTAAAAGAATATATGGAAAAATAAGATGACTTTGAATGTTATGTATTAATTGCATATTTATAAAAATAGTGTATTTAATAAAAAATTAAATGTTTATACTATATAAATTTCATAGGAATATTCTCTTTTTAGTGTTTTTGTTCACATTAGTAGACAAGCAAATAGAGGACATTATTACTGTTACATTTCTCCTGATGGTAAAGGCGATACTTGGTAAAATAAAATAATTATAAAGTATTTCATTTTTAATTAAAATTAAATTAGTTTTACAAATTATTATATCATTTAATTTAAGGTATGAATTTAATGACGAACATATTTCTTTAGTTGAAAACATTTCAGAAGTATTTGACGATAATTTTTAAGGAATAAAGCCACATTATAAAACCGCCAGCTAGCTTATTTATCTCAAAAAAGATAAAATTTAAAATTTAATATTTCCCATAAAATAAGAGGATATACCTCTGAATTTAATACCAGAAGAAATTTTATAAAATGGACAAATTTAAAATCAAGATAATTAACTATATGGAAAATTAATAGAGGTGATTTTTAAAATAAAACAAATAAAAAGTGTATATTTTTAATTACTTTAATTTAAATTATTAGAAAGAAGATTTGAAGGCATATGAGAATATACCATAAGAAAATGTAAACGAAAGAATGAAGTTTATAAAGTAATAATAAATGAAATTGTTTGAAAATCAATAATTGAAAGTTTAAAATGGCCAAAATGGCGAAAAATAATAAAATAATTAAAAAACCAATAATTTATAAAATAATTATATAGATTTAAAATCTATACCAAAAAAAGAAGAAAAAATAGATGTTAACTAATTGGAATCAAATTTAAATAATAATTAATAGTAATTAAAATTTGAAATTCAAAAAGAAATCGAAAAATGCTTAAACAACTACCCTAATGAAATATAATATTAACTAATGCAATAAAAAAGTACTGTTAGTAAATTAATTTTTTAAAAAAAATACCAATAAAGTGTTTAGGAAAAATAAAAAAAAGACCCTACTAAATTTTATAATATTACAATATCTTCACCAATATGCTTTAAATTAATTCCAAACATTAATTAGTAAATATTTAATTTTAATTATTTTTTTTAAAATTAACTAATTTAATAATATTATTTTATTTAAAAAGAAAAAATGTCTATAAAAATAATTAGTAGTTTTTTTTTAACTTGATTTTAAAAAAACTATTTAGTCAAGTAAATTTGTTTGTTTAACATCTAGTTTAATATTTTAAAAAACCTATTGATTAAATTTCTTTTTGGGTGGTTAATAAAAATAACTTTTTAAAGATGTAGAATATAACAAGTGAAATTTTTGATGCCTGCTCTTAAATTAATAATATTCCTAGTATAGGAAATTATGTTTCTGAAAGCTAAATTTTATTAATAGTTCCTACAAACAAGGATTTTATAATTACAATAAATCATTTTGATCTTAACCATATTTAATAAAACAATACATAATAATAATAGTTTTCTTAAATATAAAATGAACCAAATGAAGTAATTTAAAATTAAAAGGATTCTTGGTTTTAAGAAGCTACTATAGAAAATGATAAATATATGAAATAATATTATGATAAACTAAGTAATTAATAATTGTAGAATCAAATTTAACGCTTTGAATATAAAAAATTTATGTAGAATAATATACTATGTGTTATTTTGTACCATTTTGGAGATTTAAAAGACTAATAATATAAAATATTAGATTATATTTATGTAAATAAAGAAAAATGTTTAGATGATGTCAAATCATTAGTTATGGATTGCTAAAAGTTTTTAAGTTTATACCCTGAAAGAGAAAATTCATTAAAAGTACTTGAATAAAATTAAGAATAAATGGAAAAATTGGAGTTTAAACAAATTAATATGAATGAATAAATTAAAAACATTATTTCTGAAAAATAGTAATATATAGTGATTAAACTAGAAAAATGAAGAATGATAAATTAATTGTATTTTTATTTTAATAAATATAAGTTGTATTTAAATTAAAATGTAATTTATAATTTATTGATCATAACAATTCAATTATTTTTCTAATTAATCACATATTATCTTATAATTATTTAATCCTAATATTTTCTATCGCATAATAATTAATTAAAAATAAAACATTTATTTTATTTCTCAAAAACATAAAAAATTCTAAAAAACAAATACTGTCGTTTAAGCTCATATAATTTTAAAAAATGGGTAAATTAATTAAAAAATTATATAATTAGAATATTTAAAAATGAAGTTATTTTTTTTTAGAAGTCAACAATTACCGAGGATTAATGATAAGTAATAGACCAAATCAAGAAATAAAAATAGTTGAAAATAAGTAATATTTTACATTTTAATATTATATAATTAAATTTAAATAATTTATATAATCAGTTTTTTAAGAGTAAAAATAAATCATAGACGCTTATAAAATAATTATCATACTTTTAATTAATTTATAATATATTTTAATTTTTAGGCCTTTTATTTCTAGAGTGGACCCTAAGTAACGATTAGGGTTAAATCCAGTAGCTAATAAATAACATATAGTGCCTGTAAAAAGTAATTAAGGTAAGATAAAATAAGTAATGATTTAAATTAATTGAATTAATAAATAATTTTTATTTTTATTAAGATGTTTTGAATGTATTAAGCCATCACAAGAGGTGGTTATCTTAATTCAAATAAAGAGTTAAATAAAACTAAAGAAACTCATATTATCAAAACTAAGTTCAGGAATAAAAAGAACATCGGGTATATATAGTTAAATATTAATTAAATTATGTAATTTTATAATTTTAAAACAATAATTAATATATTGTTATTTAAAAGTTAAGATAACAATCTTTAAGAAATATATAAATAAATAAACAAAAAGCTAGTTTAATAAATATGTCTGAAGATATTATTGCACCAGAAATTTCACCGAATTAAGCATAGGAAATTTTAGGATTAGATGAAAATGAGATTGAAAACTATAAATAAACCTATAATTAAATCTAAAATTAAGAAGATAATAACAGTGTTGGAAACCTGGGAGATGTAAATGATGCATAAGAATAACAATTATAAGTAAAAAAATTAAAATCGAGTCTTAAAAATAATAAAAATTAAAGGGGAAATAGATAAAAGGTAATTTGAAAAAAAAATTTAAAATTTTTATTTTAAAAATTCGTATTAATTTTTCATATGTTAGAAAAATTTTAAGAAAAAACCCGAGTGGGCTATGACTGAAGATGAATATAATGAATATGTAGAAAAAAAAGAAGATGATGAAGCCGAAGATTTGCTAGATTTTGTTAATAATTTAGATTATGAAAATTATGTAGATGATCTTGAATATACTTAATTACTAGGTGCATTAAAAACTAGAATTGAAGATTTAACTGACAAAAATTAAAACTAATAATAACAAAGACAAAAGTAATTGAAATATATTTAAGATAGAGAACATGATAATTAAGATAACTAATCAATGTAAAGTCACCAATCTAGATGTAATAAAAATATAGGATAAGTTACTTAATACTGATTTTATATAAATATAATAATTTTTTATATAATTTTTAATTAAAAGCATCAATAGCCTCTATAAAAGAAAATATCACTAAAAAGCATAGAGCTTAATAGGATAAAGATTGGGACAAATCTGTAAAATAAATTATTATAAAAAATTAGTTAAAATTTTGTTATTTTATTATTTTGTTATTAATTTTAATTCTATATAATTAGACTACTAATGGAGAGAAAGTTACTATTGAATAAAGATTAGTAAAACA
Source organism: Pseudocohnilembus persalinus (assembly GCA_001447515.1). Taxonomy (NCBI): domain Eukaryota; phylum Ciliophora; class Oligohymenophorea; order Philasterida; family Pseudocohnilembidae; genus Pseudocohnilembus; species Pseudocohnilembus persalinus. Next base: position 289,395 of record LDAU01000122.1, read on the forward strand.
CATTGCAGACGAAATTTTACGAAATAATAGATTTTTAAGAAATATACATTCTAATTCTTCTTTAAGGGCGTTATTAGAAAATGAAGCTTAAAGACAATTAAAATAAAAAGAGTAAAAATAGTTAATATGAAAAAATTTACTTTTTTAAGAATTATATTATAATATTATAAAATATAAATTTAATATTAATTATTTTTATTTTAATTTATTATCACACTATATTTATAAAAATATATAGCAAGTAAAAATATTATTCTTCTAATACCATATTCAAATTTTATAGTATTGAATGGTGGAATATGTTAATATTATATTTGAATTATTATAATTCTTATTATTAATATCCTTTTTCCTTAATCTTGAATTTTATTAATTTAAAAATTAATTTTTCTAAAAAATATAAATAAAAAATAAAAATGAATAATTGGAAGCACAAGAAGCTATTACTGTTAAACTTTTTATTATTATTGATATAATTATATTTTGGTAAACAATTTTACATATAAACAATGAACTAGATGATAAAATAGTCTAATTATTTATTTTTTTAGTATAAAATATAGAAACTCCAATTAATTCTGTTTACTCAGAGAAAGAATCCCTATTTACAAAGTATTTATAGAAAGAAATAGATTGTACGAAAAGTGAGACTCCTTACTAAGAAAATACTTTTTGTAAATAATAAGATTTGATTTTTATTAATAGTATTCTTATATAATAAAGAAATTGAATTGTAAGTTTAGTGTATTTATTTTAAAAATTTTTTGTTAGTGTTTTCAAATAATGTGGACTTTGAAAGAGTTTAGGAAGGTTAAATAATTTCTAAAATTGAAGGAATAGAAAATTTAGAAAATCCAGAATTATTATATAAAAATTTAGAAAATTATGATACAAATAGCAAAAATTATATGTATAATTCTTCATTTGCTTTTTTAGACACTTATATACTACCTTTGGAATTAGACTAATATGTTTCATAAGATGAAGCCAGATTTGTTAATTAAAATTTTTAGGTACTAATTTTAGTTATATTTTTATTAAAATATCACAATAAAAATGTGTTCATTTTATTTAGGGAAAATATCTCATTAAATCACTCAAAGTATAAGATGATATAAAATTAGTAGATGACATAAACGAAATTAAATAACAAATTAAATAAGTAAAAGAAGAAAAAGTTAAATCTTCTAGTTACGATAATGCTCCTTACTTAGTTTAAAAATATATTGAAAATCCTTTATTATTAAAGTAGAGAAAATTTGATTGGAATTGTTTAATAGGTATAGTTTCTACAGACCCATTAATTGTTATATTTAATAATGGATATACTATAAAAACATACGAAAATTTTTATATGAAATCCCAAGACCCAAGAGTTCATTTTGTACTAAAATTTATTAAAATTATATTTTAATATTGTTTTTAAGATTAGTAATGTCAAATTTATAGATTTTATTTTATTTTGTATTAACAAAGAGTAATAGTAATTATTTAAATTTAATTTTAATTTAGGTAAATCATGAATCTTAAAAAACTTCAAAAAATTGGCAAGAAGAATATAACTATGAAAATACATATGATTTTAAATGGTTAAAGTATAAAATTTTTGACCAATATAAGAATTTTAACGAAGATTAAATTGTAGAATCTGAAGAAAAAATAAAAGCCGCATTGACATATGCTATTTTATCGGTTAAAGATAAATTAAAAAATAAAAAAGGTTAAACTTAATTTTTACAAGCAACCTTCTAATTAGACTGTAAATTTTTTCTAAAATAATTTTTATTTTTATTTTTAAATTAATTTATTTTTTTTGTAAAATAGAAAATCTTGATCCTTATTTCATTGGCTTTAAAAGTGTGCCTTACCTTACAGATGAAACTGATATTTAAACTTAAGTTTTTAGCGATTTCGTAAGGGATTATTTAGATGCTGCTTTGGTTTTAAATAACCTTTCATATAATGAAATAATTGATAAGCACAAAGAAAATAAATAATTTGTTTGTACTTTAGTCAGAAGAGGATTTTGTAAAATACTAATTAATGAGGCTACGAGAAGCAATTACATAAATTAAAAAAAGTGGATTATTTAAAAATGGAAAGTTCCTCAAGTTAATTAAATAAAATTATAAGAACTTATTGATAATAATGGAAAAAAATTAAATAAAATAAAAAGTTATTACAGAGTAGATAAATCTGAAGGGCCTTTATTATATAATAAATTAAGAAAATTAAACTTATAAATGGATAATGATTTTTCGAATCAATTTAATCAAGATATGAGTAAAAAAGCTTTCAAAATATAATTTTTATATATTATATAAATTTTTAATTTAATTTAATCTATTTTATTTTATATAGTTTACCGAATAATAGATATTTATGATAAAGATAAAGTAACTGGGCAGCTTACATTAACAACTAAACCATACGAAAAATATTTAGACAATAAATTATTTTATAAATAAACATTAGATAATTATGATAAAAATTTCAACCCCTTAAAAGGAATTTATAATTCCAGTTTTGCAAATCCGGAGTAATATGAACTTGACTTTTATAATTTGGAGGACGAATTATTAGAATCTGAAAAAGAATTTTTGACCAAATAGCACAAAGGAATGTGGATAATGAAACCAGCTGAACTTTTATAAGGTGTCGGAATTTAGTTAATTTTTGATATAAGTATAATTGAAAAAGCTATTATTCATAAAAGAGACCAAAAATAATTGACAGATGAGTTAAAAATGAAATTATAGTAAACTCCTCCTTAAAGAAGGATATATATTTTACAAAAGTATGTCGAAAATCCTTTGTTGTAAGATGGAAAAAAATTTGATACTAGATAGTTTGTAAATATTGTATCTACTGATCCTTTTATTGCAATTTATTATCCTGGATACACAAGAAAAACTATGGTAGATTATGACAGGTTTAAAGAAAGTGAATTTGTTCATTTAGTAAGATATAAATAAATAAAAAATAATTTTTTAATTTAAATTTATATTTTATATCTTTCTAATTAAAATATAAGGGAAATGGAGATATATAAAAGAAACTGCCAGGATATTAAACTAAAAGATAAAAAGACCATAATTATTTAAAAAATGAATTTAGAGATAAACTAATAAAAGATATTCAAGGTTTTACATAGTAAGATTTTGACTTAATGGAAATGAAAACTAAGGTTAGCATAAATTATGCCTTATTAGCTTTTAAAAAATAATTAAAACCGAGAAAAGGAGATATATAAGTATTTTCAGTGGACATGATAATTGACGAAAATTTTAATCCTTATATAGTAGAATGGAATAGAAATCCTTATTTAAGACGTATTAAATAGCTACATTTTTTATTAAATTTTTTATATGATAAAGAATTATTTCAAAAATATTTTATAACTAAAATACTAATTATTTTTTAAAAAAAAAAAATTCTATAATTAAAATAATATTTAATTTTTAAAAAAAAGATTCTATAATTAAAATAAAAACTAATTTTTTTAAAAAAAGATTTTAAAATTAAAATAATAGTTAATTTTTTTTATTGAAATAGTAATTAATATAATTATTTAATATAAAGCTACAACTCCAGAAATGCATAGACTTTTCCCCTCTATAGTAGATGACTGGTTTGACATCGGAGCTGCTCTTTATAGTATGGACACTAAAGAAATTATAGCTAGAAGTAAAGAAGATCCTTTTTTCTTTTGTGAACTTGCTACAGATAAAAACGCTTGTAAAGATAACACTTTAATAAATGAAGCTGCTTAATTTAACTTGTTAGATTTTATCGATTTTGCTCCTATTTAAAAACCTGAGGTCTAAGTTTATGAAGAAAAAGATAAAGAAGAGTATTATTAAAAAAATAAACACTTGTTATAGGATTCAGACAGAAAAATTGAATTGTGATGAGAATTTATTATATTTAATTAGAAATACTTTTTAAAAAAGATTTTATTTTTTTATAAATATAATAAATATTTCTTGTTTAAGTTTTAAATTTATAAAATCTTTTATAAATAATTTAAGATTTTTTAATAAAAATAACATAAATAATAAAGAGTAAAAATAAAGTTTATAAATTGTATTAATTCTTTTGCAGAAAAAGTTTTATAGTTGATTCAGGCATCGTAGTCAAGTGGTTAAGATTTTCGTTTCAGGTACGAAAGGCCCGAGTTCGATCCTCGGCGGCGCCAAAATTTTTTTAATAATTTTATAAAAAATAAAACTAAAAAAATAAATTATATGTTAATTACGAAAAAGAAACAAATATATTTATGCTTTTTATATATAAATAATAAAAAATTTAAACTAAATTTAAATAAATAAAATGATAATTTTTTTTTAAAAGAAAAAAGAAAATATAAATAAAAAAAAAGTGACTTTGCCGAGGATCGAACTCGGGCCTTTAGAGCCTAAATCTAAAATCTTAACCACTTGACTACAAAGTCATTATTGATAATTCATATATATACAGGCAAAGCTATATTAGTCAATTTTAAAATTATGAAAATTTAAAAATGCCTTAGATTATAATTAATGCATACATTTAATAAATATATATATAGAAAAATAACCTTTTTTATATAAAAGTAATTATAACTTATAAAAAAAAAAGAAAAAAAGAATGATTTCACCGAGGATCGAACTCGGGCCTTGTGAGCCTTAATCACAAATCTTAACCACTTGACTATGAAATCACAGGTGAAATAAAAGCTAAATAGAAAAATACTTTATAATATTTTTTGGGGTATTTCATAGATAAAAGTCATTTTTCAAAAATATAAAAAGTAATACATATGAATAAGTTGAAAAATTATAATCTAAATATATATATGTATTAAGTAAAAGTTAATTTATAAATATATATAACTTGTTTATTTAAAAAAAGGAGAATTATTTATAGTTTGAATAGAACTTTATGTATCAACAATATCTTTGTATTAATTTATTAAAAGGTAAGAGGCATTAATTAAATAATTTTGGAAGCTATTTTTTAGTATTGAAAAATGAATAACTAATAAAAAATATCAAATAACAAATATTGAACAAAAAATGGGTATTTTTATATATACTTTGTATGATTTTCATATTTATATGTAAAAATTTTTATAAATTTAAAGGTTAAATTCATTTTAAATTTTTTTTATCTATACATTTATTAAATAATCTGAATACTTTTAATTATTCTATATTAATTAGGTAGTTTTTATAAAAATTTTGTTAAAAAATAATTAAGTTTATTCTTTAAATTATTTATATATTAAAATAAATTTTTCGTATAAAATTAGTCATAAATTTTAAAAAGCAATAGAAAAAAAAAAAATTTTAAAGATTTATTGAAATATAAATAATTTAGTAGTATTTTTTTTGAGAAATATATAAACATTTTTGAAATAAATAACTAGGGTTTTGAATAAAGAGGGATATTTTTCACCTGTGATTTCATAGTCAAGTGGTTAAGATTTGTGATTAAGGCTCACAAGGCCCGAGTTCGATCCTCGGTGAAATCATTCCTTTTTTAAAAAGTTTACAGGTAAAAAAACTAACTATCTATATAAAATTATTATTTATATAAACAAATATATTTTTTTAAAAAGCATATTAATAATTTTTTTTATATATATAAATAATAAAGGATGATGTTCCATTAATACTTTTATAAATAAATAAATTTATTTTTTACTTTTTTTAATTTATAAAAAAAATATATCATATGACAAAATTAAAATAGGGGTTTTGTTATTTAAATTAATTAAATGATTCTATAGTATAATGGCTATAATTCATCACTTTAAGTTATGAGATCCGGGTTCGATTCCCGGTGGAATCATAGATTTTTTAATTGTTGTAAGCGAATCATATTTTTATTTGAATCTTATATTTTAATTTAATCATTATTTTTCACACTATAAATAAAAATTTAAATTGGTATTTAAAAGCTTTGAATTGGCCGAAAAATTTATATCGATGATCTCATAGTCAAGTGGTTAAGATTTTAGATTTAGGCTCTAAAGGCCCGAGTTCGATCCTCGGTGAAATCATTTTTTTATTATATACTTAATTAAATTCTATTAAATTATAATATATATATACCATATTTATAATTATTTTAAAATATGAAAAAAAAATATAAGATTTTTTTTATAAAAACCTTTTTTTTTATAATTAATTATTCATCGTTTTATCATAATTTAAATTTTATCAACTATTTAGCTAACATTTTCAACTTTTAAAAGCTTTTATACTTTTAAAATCAATTCTCCATCATTATACTAGCTCATTTTCATATTTTCTAGAACTTTTATAATATATTGCAAAACTTGTTCTGTAGAATTTTCTAATTAAGAATTTTAGTTTTCTAATTTTTAATTATCTATATCTAAAATTCTAACACAAAGTTGTACAAATTTATTTATAGCTTTCATTTATTCAAATATTTCTTTCATTTTTTATTTTACAGTTATCTGTGCTTATAAATCATCCCCAAGTATTTCCATGACTTCCAAAACATGGTCTAAATTTTAATATTTGACAATTTTTTATAGTTTTTGATTTTCTTCGCATAAATCCATTTTTTTTTAAACAATACCATTTAATATATAATTTGTTTAGTCAACATCGAATTTATCCATTTATATTTTAAATCCTCCTTCATTTTTAATGAGATTAACAATTAATTTTTTCATTTAATTAAATTCTTCCATTTAATTTCTCCAAAACTGTAAAGTCGGCACCAAAATTTCTATAGGTCTAAAAAATTATTTAAATAAATATAAATAAAATTTAAAAATTTTTATTTAGAATTACTTATTTTATTGATTTTCTTATTCTTATTATTTTTCCTATAAAACAATTTGGTAAACTTATTTTATTAAGTTTTCCAATCTGGGAATTGCTAAAATGACTTGTTACATTTTTTATGCACAGGGAATTATCATACTCAAATCTTAAATGTTATAAATTTCCTTCAATTAATTTAAAATTTAATCTTTATTTTCTTCCTAATGTTTTTAATTTTTTTTTAAAGTTCTCTATTCTTCCAAACTAAGCATTTTAAATTAGCTATTTTTATTTTCATTTTTTTGATTTTATTACTACAAGGTTTCTTAGCTAATTTATAGTTATCTACTATCTTCAATGTCCAAGTCATCCTCATCATCGGATAAAAATATGTCTTTTTTAAAGGATCCCCTAAATTATAAATATATTTACTAAAAATAAATTTTAAATTTTAAAGTTAAAATAAAATAGATATTATATAATAATATTTAATACAGATCACTTATATTTTGATACTATAATTATCCATTTTGGTCAAATAAATGACTATTTAACCCATCAAATTACATTGAACTCATGTCCAATTTGCTAAATATACTGTCTGATTACTGTCTTTTATGCTATTTATGATTAAATTATTCTTACTATTATTATTAATTTTATTGATTTTAATTTTATTCGTTTTAATTTTAATTTTAATTTTAATTACTATAAATATTTTAATTATTCTAATTATTTTAATTATTTTCATATTCACTGTTTTAGTTTGGTTTACTATAGTCGAAAAATAGGTTGTTTGGATCTTTAACATCTTCAGTTCTTAGCCTTTAAAGAAATTCTTAGGATTTTTTATCATATAAATTTTGTAAATTGCTAAGTTTTTTTTGAAGTTCCTAAATTTAGCTTTATTATTAAAATGTTGTTCTTTATAGTTCTTGGTTTTAATGTATGTATTAACTTTTTTCGATATCAAGTTATTAAGCTCTGTTAACCAAATCTTTTTAAAAAGCTTATAATTTGAAAATTTCGCCGTCTTTAGTGGAATCATCATTTTAACATAATTGTTATAATTCGTTAATTTGATTTCTATATTCCTCATTTGTTTAAAATAAATTATCATTTTCTCTTTCTAGTTTATCTTTTTAGTTTTCATAGAAATTTACAAGTGTTATTAATTTCTCATCTGTAGAATTCTATATATAAATTAAAATGATGTCAAATATAAATTAAATATATAATTCTATTTATAAATGTAAATTTATATAAAATATATAAAATGAAATTTTTAAATTTTTTGTTTAAATTACAGTAGAAATGGGTTTTCTTCCTAAAAATTTTTAAAATATCTAGGTATATTTTGCTTTCGATTTTTCATCTATATTATTTTTATCATTTAATCTTTTTTGTAAGTCTTTGGTGATATTTTCTTTGTTATGAATTTGGTTTTCATATTTTTTAAGTTTAATTTTTAATTCTTTGACTTGGTTTTATAGTTTTTAATTTTCTGATATTTGATCTTTTTTGGAACTTTGTTCTTTTATTAGAGATTTGGTTGACTCTTTTTGTATTTTATCATAGTTTTGTTATAGAGTATCCTTTTCTTTTTTTAGGTTATTATACTATTCAACTAATTTTTCTATAATTTTGGCTTGCTTATCTTTATCTTTATCCATTTTTATTTTAAATTTTTTTTTATTAATTTTGTTTTTATTATAAAATTTCAATTAAATTTTTTTAAATTCAATTTGAGCAATAATAAAGTTTTAGGTGTGTTTTTTAATTATTTTTTAAATAAAAGCCACACAAATTTTCAAAAGGCGAAAGAAAACAACATATTGATTTTTATTTTATATTTATGTGTTGGTAGTTAAATAATTTATATTAATTAAATACTCTTAATAATAATTATATATTATATATCTAATATATAATTTTTTAAAACTTATAAACAAGAAATGTTTTATAAATTAATAAAATTTAAAATTTAAATATAAATTAATCAAGTTTTTAAAACTCAATTTTTAGCTTAAATATTTTTAACTCAGTTTTCTTCTTCCATTTTATCTCCAGCGGGTTATTCTTATTTTTATTCTTATTTTTCTTATTATTTTTCTTAGGTTTATTCTCCTTCTTAGGGTTTTTTTTCTTCAACTTTAGGAACAGGTTTGGACATAATAGGTTAAGAAATCTAATTTTTAATTTAAAAATTTAAAAATATATAAAAATTTTAATATATAAATGCATACAACAATTAATTAATTAATAAATTATACATTAATTTTTTTTATTTACTTTAATGATGGCATTTTCCAATTCTCTGAGTTGGTGACAAGTGATAGGGGCATCTTTGTGAGTGGGGGTGTTTTATAAGGCAGTTTGTCCGTCAGCTAAAACTTTTTGGGCTTTTTCAACTTCGGCAACAATGGGTTTTCTTTCTTCGGCAGTGATGTGGGCGAATTTCTCATCCTTTAAATTAAAAAAAAAAAATTAATTTCATAACCAGTCAAAAAAAAATAAAAAAGTAAAAAAAGAGATGATAACTTCATTTTAGATAAAAAATATAGAATAATCATGAAAATTTTTAAAAATTTTTAAAAATATTTTACCTAATTGTTAACGAATCCGAGGGCAGTTTAAATGACTTATTATAAATTATTGATTTGGGCGGGCAAAGAAGTGTATTCGTGATATCTTTTAACGACGGGGTCGGTATTTTTTTTTAATTCGTCGATTTTAGAAATATAGGCAGATTTGGAGGCACTATGTCCGTCATTTTCGAGCCAGTGGCTGGCTTCGTCCAATTTTTTGTGCAAATCAGGAATAACGGCTTCTTCGAAGTAAATTTTATAAGAACCGGTGGATTTGTCTCTCCAGTCGTAAATGAAGGTTTCAAGTTCATTTTTTTTGGCTTAAGTTTCTTAGATGACTCTGTCGGAGTTGGTGACTTCGAATTCGTAGTTTCTTTGTTCTTCGAGGAGTTTGGCGGGGACGTGGTGGAAGTCGGAAATTTGACATTCGATGGGAGTGGTTCTGGTTTTGGTGGTGACTTTGGTTTCATATTCGTCTTCTTCTTCTTCTTCGACTTTTTTGTCGTTCTTTTTGTCTCCTTCTTTTTTTTCGACTTTGGGTTTTTTGATTTTTTCCTCGACTTTGTAAGTTTCAATCAAAACACATTCGGTTAATTCGACGGTTCCGTTTAAACTTAATTTGATTCTGACTTTAAGTTGATATTCATCTTCTTTGGGTAAGAAACTGGGGATTTTAACGCTTAAGATTTCAGATTTGAAGCCTTCTATTTCATTTTCGTAGAATAAATTCATTTAAATTCCGTCAATTCTTTTAAAACTCAAAGATTTGATATTAGGAATACTGCATCCTTTATCGAAGAAAGTGGCGGTTCTTCCTTCTTCGATCATGTTTCCGTTATTCAAAAATTACCAAGAAATTTTGATGGGATAAGTATTGCACTCTTCCATTTTGTACTCAGCGACTCTGAAAGAAGGAGACATATAAGCGGCAATCATAGCACATCCTCTAGCAATACACTCAGTTTGGTTTAAAGTTCTTTAAATAGGGAATTCAAAAACTTCTTAAATTAATTATTAAACGATGGGAGTTCTAGAAGCTCCTCCTACGATTTCGACGGAGTGGATATTTAATTTAGCTTCTTGAATTTGTTATTTTAAATTCATAAAATGGTTTCTTAATCTGTCGATATCAGCGGAAATCAAAGACTCAAATTCTTCTTTGGAAAGATCGTAGTTCAAATCACAATCTTCGACCAAACATTCAGCGTTAATGGTGGCGTGACTGTTAGCGGAAAGAATAGTTCTTTATTTTTAAATGGCATCCAAAGCTCTCAAAATAGATTTTTTGTTTTCTAAAATAGAAAGTCCTTAATTTTCTTCTTGGAAAATTTTGTCGTAGAATTTCAATAAGGTCCAGTCAAAGTCTCTGGATCCCAAGTGTCTGTCGTGTTCTTAAAGAATAACTCTACATTTTTCTTTGGTGAATCCGGAAACGAAGGTGCTCAATTTAGAGTGTCCAAAATCGACGAAAATTACGTTTCTGGCTTCGGATTCCTTTTCGGGCAAGTCGGATTTTCTGAACAAACCGTAAGATAAAGTGACGCAAGAAGATTCGCTGACGAGTCTGGGCACTTTAATGTCGGCAATTTAAGCGGCGTCCAAAAGAGCTTTTTTTTCCTATTCAGTCCAGTAAGAAGGATAAGAAATTACGGCCTCTTTGGAAGAAATTTCGTTGTGTTCGATGATTTTTTTGAATTCAGTTAACATAGAGGCAGTAACTTGAACGGGGGTCAATTATTTTTTTTCTCCTTTGGTGGTAATGTCGAAGGCGAGGGAACCGTCTTCTTAAGTAATAACTTTAGAAGTAATCCATTTAGTTTCTTCTTTAAGTTTAGGGTAATCTCCTCTTAATCCGATGATTCTATTGAAGAAAGAACAAGTGTTTTTCCAGTTAGATTTGGCCTGTTAAAAGTAATAAATATTTAGTATTTAGTTTTTATTTTATATTTTGAATTTTATTTTTAAAAGTTTTTTCTGATAAACATGAATTTTTTAAAAATATTTAAAGTTTAAAAACGAAAAACCAAGTTTGCTTGTTCATAAATTCGATAAAAAAGTTAAAATGATCAACAAAATACAGATTATAGTTATAAGAAATTTATAGTAAAATAAATTATTGTGAATTATTACTCTAGCACTTCCTTATTCTCCCATGAATCTTTCTTTTTCTCCAAAACTTACAATATTGTTAGTTTCTCTGGCAGAAGCTTAATTACAGATAACATCAACTCCTTTCTTTTTGGCTACTCCAATAACTGTTCTATAAGATCCAAAATCAATTCCTACGGCTCCAATTTATTATTATGGTTACATTTTACTTATTTATTTTATTTATTAAATTTGCTTTTTTATTTTTTTAAAAATTTGTTTTTTATTTTATTTTTTTTAATTTTTTTTTTATTAGGATTTATTAATGTAAATGAATTATATTTTTAGTTTATTAACTAAATTATAAAATTATTTGAACTTTCTAAAATAGCCAGAACCTGCTATGAAAAAACACTAAATTCTGAATTTCTGAATTTTTGTAGTTTTATTGCAAGTAATCAAAAATAAGAAATTTCTAGAAGTTTCTCTAAAGACTAAATTAATTTTATGACAACTATTGGTTTTCTAAAAACCCAGTAAAAATTAACAAATAAACTTATTTTTACAATTAAAAAAACAAAAAAAGTTATATTTTAAGTATACATCATATTAATTTAAAATAAGGGTTAAATTTATTTAGTAATTAATTAGAAATATAATCAAAAATATAAAAAAAAAATTAGAATTTAAAAACAAAATTCAATATACATTTTATCAAAAATTTACTATTATTAGTTTAGATATCATATATAAATCTATATTTTAAATTAATTAATCAATTAATTAATCTTTGTAAAACCCAATCTTTTTACTAAATATTTTATCATATTATAAAATATCTCAAATATTATATTATATTATATTGCTCATTTTTATTCAAATTTTTTTTTCTACAAAATCGTCATTTTTATTTAGAATTCAAATTATTCTTAGCCATTTGAGTCATTTTTTACATATATTCTTATCCATTTGCAGAAACTTAATGGTATAAATAACTTTCAGTATCTTACATCATATTTATAGGCGTATCAAAGGCTTATATTTCCCCGTTGTCCAAAACTAGTATTTTATCATAGTTCATAACAGTATTTAATCTGTGTGCTATCGTCAAAACAGTCGTATTTTAAAACTCTTCTTTTATCATTTTCTGTATAATTAAGTCGGTTTTTTCGTCAATCGAGGCTGTGGCTTCGTCCATAACGAGTACCTAGGGATTTCTCTATTTTTTTAAACAATATTAAAATTATAGACTTCAAATTTTAAACTAAATTTAAACAGAATTCAACAGTTTATAGTGATTTTAAAATATTTTTAATTTATGATTTTTATTTTACTATATATATATATGTAAATATGATTATTACCACTAAAACTCTGGCTAAACTTAAAAGTTATTTTTCTCCCTAAGAAAAATTGGCGCCTCCTTGTTCAACAGGCAAATCTAAAACACTTTCTATTTTTTCAACTTTTTAACCTTAATTTGCCTTTTTTTGAGCTTCCATTACAACTTTTAGTTTTTCTTACAGGACAGGTTCTAAAGACACTTAAACTAAAGCCTTTAAAACGTCTTTATTTTCACATTAATTAAAAGGATCAATGTTAGATTTAACTGTTCCTGTGAATAAAATTGGGTCTTAGGGAATCATCGCAATACTGTTTCTCAAATCTGTTAGCCCAATTTATTCAATGTTCTTGTTGTCAATAATAATTTCACCTTTTTCAAACTATGTTTTTTAAATTAATAATAAATGAATGATATGTTAATTACTTAATTAGATTTTAAATTAATTTAATACATTAAAAAAAATATGTACTGAGAAATAGATAATTATAAAATAAAAAATAAATCTAAAAAAAAAAAAAAAAAAATTAAATTATAATTTTTATTTTACTTAATTTTTATCCTATTTTTGGTATTCAGCAAGTTCTAAAATTCTCAATAATCCCAAAGTAAGGGTTGACTTGCCCGACCCAGTTCTACCAATAACACCAACCTTAAAAAATATAAATTTAAATTTAAATTAATAAATAGACAAATTTTTATAGTTAAAAAATTATGATAAATTTTACTTTTTCACATTTTTGTATATCAAATGAAATGCCCTTAATAACTAAAGGAAGATCATCTCTATATCTGTACCTTATATCTTTAATTGAAACATGTCCATTTTTAGGCCAATTTTATGGTTTTTTAGGAAAATCAAAGCTTCTTTCTTACTCTAAATTATTTATATAGTCTAAAACTCTATAAACTGAGTCCATAGACAATTCAAAATTCGCAACTAATTAAGCAGTCATAGGAAGCATCAACGAAATTTAAAGAGACTAATTTAGAATAAAATAAATTATTTAATAAAAAATAAGTTATAAAATATCAATTTATAATTAGTTGCAATTTTTTATTTTATTTATATATGCATTTATTTACATAAGTTATAGATAAACCGATCATACCTGCATGTTCAGGACCCGAACTATCTCTAAGCAATAATCCAAAAATTCCACTACCTAAAATAATCAAAGAAGAAAGGATATCAGTAATTAAGTTAGACCATCTTAAACACCAAGTTTCATTTAATATAGATCTAATCCAACTATAAAAAAATTTAGTTTAAATTTTAAAAAATAAGTAATAAAAATAGTTTTAAAATAGTTAAAAATAAACGATTATTGGTTACTTGTCAGTATTATCATAGAATTCATTGGCTAAGTATTCGTTTTTCTTAAAGGCTCTAATAATAATCATACCGTTATTTATTTCCTGTTTAAGTTTAAAAATATTTTGTTTCAATTAGAAATTTAGTTAAATAAAATTAACATAAAAGTAAATAAATTATTAATTTTAATTATAAAGTATAATTTAAGTGGTTTCTAAATTAAATTTTAAAAATATTCAAGTAATTGTAAATTAAAAATTATATAATAAATTAAATAATTACACTGTAGCTACCTATTATAGGACCTATACCCGAATTTGTTAATTTTTTCATTTCCCTAGCTGCAATTAAATATCTTTTGGTTAAAAGAACGTAAATTATTATTAAAACGACCATTAATATTGTAATATAGGGAAAAACTATAGAAATCATAATTATCGCAGATATTACACCAAACACTCCGGTTAGACAAGCTGACATATTAACAGAAATACCATAATCAATATTATTAATATCTTAGCTCAGCCTTTAAATATTAAAATAATAAATAAATTTTAAAAAATTTATAATATTAATATTTAATAATAATATATGGAATTAAAGTGTAATTTAGATATATATACCTAGATGAAATTCTACCAATAGGTGTGGTATCAAAAAATGACATTGGAGCTTAGAAAATTTTTTTTACTAGGTCTATAAATATGTGACTAGAACTTTGAACTGTAAATTTAATAAATATTAAAAGTCTTATCAAAAAAATTATAGAAGTAACAATAGCGAGAATAAAGAAAATTAAAAGGTAATAATTATCTTTCAAATCAAAACTGTTATAATCTTTCTAGGTCCATAAACTTAGCCAGTAATCTGTGGCCATTTTACCAAATTATCCTACTATATAGAAGAGTATACCTATTAAAAAGTTATATTTTTAAATAAAGAAAAAGTATAAAATACTAAAATAGTAACTATATTTGTAATTATTTATATAATTTTATATCTTTTAAGATTTAATTTCAATTTAAAGCCAAAAATAAATAAATAAATAAATAAATAAATAAATAAATAAACATAACATAACATAACATAACTTAACTTAACTTAACAAATAATTAAAAAATAAATTAAATATATAAACCAATAAAACAATTAACAAAGATATTTTTTAAACTTTATTTTCAATTTACTACAATTAAATTAATAAATTTACCTACCAATATAAGACAAAGACCTCCCTCTTTTATAAATTAACAATAAATTTTTAGCGGAATTCCACCTCCTTTTTTTTTTTCTACTTTTACCATAGCTCCTTTTTTTTTATTTTCATCATCTTTTTTTTTTTCGCTTTCATTTTCAATCAATTCAGTTTTTGTTTCTTTTAATTCTTCCGAAATTTTTTTTTCAATTTTGGGTGAAATTTATTGTTCACCAGATTTAGCCTTTTATTATATGCTATCTAATTAACTTTTCTTAGATTTTTTTAGTTCAGATTCTTGTGATACTATGAAATAAATACATTAAATATAAGTATTTAAAATTTAAAAGCAAAAAAATATTTTATATTTTATATTTTAGATTAAATTAATTCAAAAATTTACTTTCAGCATTTTTATTCTGATTTTAGTTTTAATTTTCCTCTATCTTTTATTCCTCAATTATGTCATCATTTTCTGCTTTTTTTAATTCTTAAACTAGGTCTTATACAGCTTCTGTATTTTTAATATCTTCATATTTCCCAAACTAGGCTATTTTTCCTTTATTAAGAACTAAAATTTTGTCAAATTTTGTGATATAGTGTAAAGCATGTGTCACAAAAATGATCGTTTTTTATCCCTAAAGCTATTAAAAAACGTTTTTAAAAATGTTTTAGCCCACATAAGAATCCAAAGCCGAAAGCACGTCGTCAGCTATAATAATTTATTTATCGGCGTAAAGAGCTCTAGCTATTTAAATCCTCTATTTTTGGCCGCCTGACAAATTTATTCCCCTTTCTCCGATTTCTGTCATGTCTTTACCGGGTAGTTAATCTAGGTCTGCTTCAAGTTCGCAAATTTTCAAAATTTTTTTGTACTTTTCAGGCTAGTATTCAGAACCGAAAGTTATATTTTCTCTAAGAGTTGTACTTCTTAGCCATGCCTGTAAAATTTATAAAAAATACATATTAAGTTTTTAAAAATTAAAATTAGAAATAATTTGATTAAAAAAAATAAACATTAAATAAAAAAATAAACATTAATTACCTCTTAAGTAATCAAGGAAAATTCGCCATCAAATTAAATATCACCTTAAATTTTTTTCATTTCCCCTATAATTGCATTAATAAGTGAGGATTTTCCACTAGAAACTTAATTAAAATATATAAATTAAGATTATAATAACATTTTCCTAATATAATTTAATTAAAAAATTAGCCTTATTTTAATAATATACATTTTCCGAAAATTCCAATGAACTCTCCTTTTTTTACTTCTAAATCCTCAATCTCTAATTAAACATTTTCTCTGTCACTTTTATCTCTCAATTCCTCAAGACACTTCCTTGTAACTTTCTTGACAGGTCCAGCTTTATTTATATTGTAAATTAAAAAAAAAATATATTATTTATTTTTAAAAATTAAAAAAAAATTCGGTTTTAAACTTATTTAAATATTTAAAAAATTAATTAAAGATTTAATTTTTTATAAAATATATTTTTTTTATTAATATTTACCTTTTTTTTTTCCTTTTGCTTTTGCATTTTGTTATGCCTCTTTTTTTCTTTTGTTTTCTTCTTCAATCAGCTTTATTTTCAAAACATCGGGGTCAAAATAATGGTGTTCTTCAACATAGTTACTACTCCAAGTAAATTTGGCATTTTTAACTTTAATAGCTACATTACTTTCTTTCTAAATAAATTAAAAAAAAAATTAAAAAAGGTGAATAATATAAGGATAAAAATTTTTATAAAATAATAAATTAATTATTTAAACCTTTAAAAGATCTTCAGATTAAAAATCTTAATTAAAAGTTTCGCCTTTTAAAAAATATTGAATTCTATCTATTGCAACCAAAGCATTCGTCAACTGTTACCATCCAGACACAATTTGGGCAAAAGGAGTTTGCATCAAGTTAAGTAAAGAATAAACAGTAAAAGTAAGACCGGGCGTCATTTCTCCTCCTGTCCAAATATGGATCCCAAAAATTATCACGGAAATTAAGGTAGGGGCTTGAAAAAGTTAAAATTTTTTAATTTTTTAATATTTAAACTTATAAAATTTTTATATATAAATTAAATTAAAAAAATTGATAGTAAGTTTTTTATCTTTTAATATTTTTATTACTTATTTATGATATAACTGAGTTTTTCCCTATGTTTAAGGAAATATCTTAAAGAACAGATAGCTCGTTTTTTCTGATTTCTTCTAGAGTTTTAATAACATATTTTTCCCAGGCATAATATTTTATAGCTTTTACACCTGTCAAAAATTCGTTCAAATTTTTAGATCTTTTATCTATACTTGAAAAGGCTTTTTTTCTCAAATCACTTTACTAGTCTTATACTTTCTTTATGTAATAAGAAATAAAAAATAGGAGTACTAAAAAATTTTTTTACAATAATTAAGTTTTAGAATAGATAGGTTAAATGATTATTTCATACAAAAAAATTTTTAAAATAAATTTACCAGGTCCAATTATTCCGATCCAGGATAATTCGACAATTAAGTAAATTGAGGCGCCAATTATCAAAAAAGGAGATGATAAAGCTAAAAAAAACCAATAGAAAAACATAACCAATTCTACTAAATTAATAACAACTAAATTGGTTATCTTTCCTTATTCTATATATTTTCTTTGCTATAGACTTTGAATAAAATAAAATATTTTACGAATTAATAAATATATAAATATAAATTCATTTCAAAATTTTTCTTATTTATTTTTTTAAATTTAAATTTTATTATAAGTTAGTTTTAATATGCTTTTATATACCTAATTTTATTGATTTATTAAAAAAGCATAGACAAAATCTACTAAATAATGGCGTAAGTCATTTTTGAAGATCCGTGGTTATAGTGGGTTAAAAAAAAGGCCTTCAAAAAATAACAGAAAAATAGAATTAATACATAGGTCCAACCTTTTCTCCAAAATTCATCTTTATCTATTTCTACATCTTGTACCAAATTTACAATAGCAGACAAAAATATCGGCCCAGCAAACTATATAAATAAAAGATTAAAATTAAATTAAGAGTTTTTATTAAAAATAATTTGGAAATTATACTTAAAATAAGTATTGAAAATATAGAAATATAACTTTAATTTACTTATAAACAATTTGCTATAATTCCTAAAATTGAGTAAATAGTCATTTATTTAGCCAATGATTTGATAATTGCAGACAACAAGTTACTCTATATTTAAATAAATTTAATGTTAATAAATAAATGAAAAAATATAAATTAATATTAATTATAATCATTAAATTTTTAAAAATTAAAAATTATACCTATGGTTATTTTTTTCTTGACTCTTCTAGTATATCTGTTTGGTTTTTGGTTTTCTACCAATCCTCTATTTCAAAGTAATCAGTAGCTAATAAATATAATAAAATTAAGTATTAGAGTCATAAAGTTATAATATATATATATAAAATTTAATAAAATTAGAATTTTAATATACAAAAAAAAAAAAAAAACAACCAATTAAAACTAATAACTTTTTTCAAAAAATATAGTTTAAACTTAAATTTAAAAATGTAGATATTCATATACTACTATTAGTAAAAAGTTGTACAATTTATTTTTTTATTTTTACCTTAAAAATTTATATTTTTTTCCACCCCTCTGTTAATAACCTTATTAGTCCAGGCAAATGTTAATTTACTAAGCCAATTAGCATGTTTTTCAGGGGAAGGGTCAAATTTTTTTTTTTCTTTTAAGGACTCCATCTCAACAGCTTAGTTTTCAGGCTTTTTTTTGGGTACTTATTTAAAATTTTGTTCGTTTTTAGAAACCATTTTTTTTTTTTTTTTATATTTATTTTTATGGTATAAACTTTTTGGCACTTATAGTGTAATTTTAAATGAATTAA
Source organism: Pseudocohnilembus persalinus (assembly GCA_001447515.1). Lineage (NCBI taxonomy): Eukaryota > Ciliophora > Oligohymenophorea > Philasterida > Pseudocohnilembidae > Pseudocohnilembus > Pseudocohnilembus persalinus. Next base: position 308,581 of record LDAU01000122.1, read on the forward strand.
TTACAACAGCCTTGCTAATGTATATATACAGAAAATTAGAAATGAAAAAATATTAAAATTACTAAACCAATTTAAATCTTTAACTTTTATAACTTGAAGAAAAATTCACTGTAGAAAACTTTCAAATAGAATAATTTCTTAAAATTTATGTTCATTTCAATATTTTTATTTATATAAATTGTGTAAATTTCAAATTTATATACATAGTTTTCCAACAAAATAAATAACTCGAAGATATTCTGTTTAAATTTTTTCTAGTGAATAAATTTATGATCTTTAGATGGGATAAAATTTAAAATTTAAATTTAATTATTAAATCATAATTTTCTTAAACCTCTTTATTTCACTCCAATTATTACAATTCCTGATAAAATATATGCACTAGAATGTATAAATTTTGAGTATAAATACCTCATGAGCAAAATTTTTTTTTTCCTTCAAAATAAAAATTAAATAATAAATTTTAAATTAATTAAAAAAAACAGAATAAAAAAATAAGTACATGTTTTGCAATAAAGTGAGTTGTTTTTGATATTCAAAAAGAGAAAAAAGTGAATAAATTGGCCAATTTTTAATATTTCAAACAGATTTTATTTTAAAAAACCCTAATATCATCAAAAATATAACATCAAATAACTTGGATTTTTCTTTTTTTTGATAATAATATCTTCAAAAAAGATTACAAAAAAATGTTTTTATTCATAAAAATATGATATACTTATATTTGTTTGAAAAAATTTCATCTAAAATAAAAAATATCTTCTATAAATTCATAAATAGAATTAATTTATTACAAATTGAAATTTTTATCTATATCCCTAAATTTAGATTATTTTATTGAATTTTTTAAAAAGTCTACGTTAAAAAATTGTATTTGTAGGTAATTAATTCAAATTAAAGCCTTAATAATTTAATAAAAAAATATTTAATTATTTACTCATATTATAAATATTTATCTTTATAACTTTATGAATTTTTTAATTCATTTTTAAATTGATTATTATTGTTATATACTATAAATTATTGATATATATATCTTTATTTTATATAAAATTATAAATTATATATTAAGAGATTTGTTCTGAATAATTCAAACTTAATTAAATCGTCATAATTTAATTTCCCATTTCATTTTTAGTATATTAGCTATTTTATTTAATAATTAATTTCTAATTTAAGAAAACTAATTATAAACAAACATCATTAATATAAATAAAACAAATAAAATCAAACCCAAAATCCAAACTTAAAAATATTTCTAATAAATTATAATATAAATGGAGGATAATAGAATAATTAGATTTTAGAATTTAAGCTAAAATTAAGACCAAAAATAATAAAAGGATATTTTCTAATAAAATATGGAAAATTCTAATTATATAAACAAATCTCAATTTATAAATATATAATTAAGGTTTACAATTCAAGGAATTGACGACATGAAATTTGAGTGTCCTATTTTTTGGACTTTTAAATAAATTAATTCGCTATTATATTTGGTACACTAAGATATTTCCACATTGGCAAAGAATAATATGCTAAAATTTTATCATGCAGGAATTTAATTGAAAGATGAGGATACTATATTGTAGGTTAAAAAATAAAAGTAATAATAATAATTATAATAAGAAAAACGGGAAAAAAATGAAAAATAAGAAAATAATGAAAAAAAATAAAAAGATGAGCAATTGATAATTTATGTGAAAGATGCTAATTCAGACTTGGAGAGTTAAAAAATAAAAGAAGAGATTGAAAAACTTTAATAGTAATAATTTTTGGAGAATTTTGATGCTGAAGTTTTCGGGGAAAATTAAAGAAAAAATTTAAGCACATTTCCAATTTTTGATCCTGATTTTAAAAATGTTTCTGAAAAATTAATTGGAAAAGGCAAAATCAAGAACTAAAAATAATTTAAAAGAAAAAATATAGAAGAGCTGAAATTTTAAAAGAAAATTTGGGAAGAAAAGTAGAAATAGGATTTTTAAACAAGTTTAGGCGATGAAAGAATCTTTTTTCATTTTAAATCAATTTTAATACTAGGAATTATTTTTTTCTCACTTTAAAGATTTTTAGACATTTATGGGAAGATTATATTTGCCATTATAATATCAATATACTATAAAATTAAGTTAAATGACTTTAATTTACAATAATTAGAAAAAATTGAAAGAAATAAATAAAAAATGAAAGAAGAATAAAAAAAGAAAAATCTAGATTTTAAAAAGATGGAGGAAGAATATCTAGAAGATACGCAACAATAATAACGAAATTAAATATAGAAATAAGAAAATGAATCAAATTAAAATAATTAAGAAAATTAAGAAAATATCAACATGGACCTAAATAATGACTCGTTAAATAATAATAATTTAAAAAATAAAAATGAACTTAATTTAAATGATAACAATAAATAAACCAACCCAGAAAAAGATGACAATGAATAAGAAATTTAGGAAACCAAGAAAACTGGAAATTAATTAATATAAGAGAAAAATTCGGATTAGGAATAAAATAAAAATGAGATTAAACAATACGATGGTGAATAAAATATTAAAAAAAAGGATATTATCTAAGAAAAATAAATAAATTTATTGGAATAATTCGAATAAAATTAATAAAAAGTTAAAAGCAAAGCGAATGAAAAATAATATAATTAAAATAAAATAAATTTATAAGATAAGGATAAAAATAAAAATAAAAATTAATGGTTAAAAATTGATTATATTTTAGACTAATTTCAAGCTTAATTAGAAGGAAAATAGTTGAATTAAATTAGAAAACTTAGTCCTTTATAATAGACTGATGATGAGTTTTTGAAAAGCTAAAAAAATTATACTTTTAATAAATATTATGAGATGATTTATTGTTACATATTTTCGATTTATCCCAGCTGGAAGGTGGAAACTTATTTGAAATTGGAAAAAAATAAAATATAAAAAATGAAAAAAAAATAGGCTAAAATAGAAAAATTAAAGAGTTTGAAAAATTAAGAATTAGAAAAACTAAATAAATTGTTTGATTAGAGTACCAATAAAACTGATAATACAAATAAAGAAGGAAAAGAAAATAAAGAATCCAGACAAGTATACCATGAATATTATCATAAATTAGAATAATAAATTTATAAATTTGAGAAAAGTGAAAAAAATGATGAACAATTAGACTCTGATACCTCGTCTGATAACGAAGATTAATAGTAACAATAAAATGAAGAGTAAGATTTATTGAATATAATTAAAGAAAAAAAAGAAATTTTATTAGAAGATTTAAAAGAAGTAGATGTACTTATAAAGGAGTAACTTAAAAAATTTGATGATCAAAAAGAAGAAAATTTGTAATAAGATTTGTTAGATGATGTAATTTAAAATTAAGGTCCAAAAAATAAACTAAATAAGGATTATGATAAGATAGAAGATAATTAATAAGACTAAGAAGAAGATATTTTATCAAATTCAAATTTAAATATATAATTGGATAAATTGGAAAAAATATAATTAAATTAATAAGAGAATATTTAATAAATTCTATAAGAAGATATAAAAGAAAATTAATGAGAAAATATCAATTAAAAATTATAATAAATTGAAAATCATTTTCAGAATATAAAAATATTATTAAAAGAAAAATTTTAATATAAATAAAATATTTAATAAAAAAATGTTATTTAATAATGAATATGTTCAAAATCATTGATAATCAAGTTTAAAACATTATAAATATTTGAATCTATGAAATTAAACAGACATTATCATATAAAATAAATAAAAATATGATTAATAAGTAAACAATAACTCTATTTTTATTGTTTTATATTATTGTATTTTTATACTATAATATTACATTGTAAGTTAAGCTATTTTAAAATAAAATAAGATTAAAAAACTCATATAAATAATTAATTTTTAAAATATAGATATAAAAGATATTAAATTTTTTGTATTTATATAATATATTTTCAGTATTTATTTAAAGAAACTGTTCTACTTTGTCTATTTAAATTCTTTATTTTTTATTTATTTTTTATTTTTGTATGTTTATTTTAACTACATTTTTAATTTAATATTGACTAGGTGAGTTTTGGAAAAAATTAGTTTAATTTGTTCTCACTTAACTATTTTTACTACAATTTCTATTTTATTTCTTATTTCTATTTTTTTGGAGGACTATTTAGTTCAAATATCTTATGTTTTGAACTTTATCTTTGTTCGTTGTTATTAGAAAATAAAATACTTTTTTATAAATTAGCATTTTATTCTTCTAGAAAGGAAAAACTAATTTTTTTTTAAAATTTTTCAGGCTTTTAAATTTAAATATTATTTTAATTTTCAAATTATAAATTAGTACTTTTATTTTACACCTAATTATTTTAATAAGTATTATTTATTTCAGAAATATTCAAAGAAGAACCCATATTTGGAATTGATTATTAAGAAAATAAAATCATTTGTTATTTTTATTAAGTTTCTTACTATTTTAGTAGTTATTATTACTCTTAAATCATTTATTTTTGTTTTTTTTATTAATGTTTTATATAATATTCACTTAAAGGCTGATACTTTTTTTTCTCTACATCAAAATAATAAGCTTATCCTTACGATTTAATATCAGTTATTTACTTATAAAAATTTTTGTTTACAAATTCTTTGTCTATTTTTTTTTAATATTTATCTTTTTTTATAAGAGGAAATTTAGTAAGTGTATATTATTTATATTTTGGGTCCATACACTGGTATTTTCCAACTTTTTTAATATCATTTTCCCAATTTTATAGCTCATCATTTTTTAAAAATTAACTTTACGTTTACTTTTTTGAAATTTTAGTTTTCAATTTTTTCTTAGTACTTACATCATCCCTTATATTATTTAAATCGGAAAATTTCCAACTTTTAAGTAAAGTAACTAATTTTTCTATATCCATTCCAGGTTATTTTAACATAGATTTAAGTCTTGTTCTTAATATCATAAAATTTTAATATCCTCCCGGAAATGCATTAGGATCCATTTACAAAGCATTTAATTCTTCTAATTCTTACTCAGTTAAATTTTATAAAAGCTCATTGTTTTTTAAAGGGCTTTTTTCTTTATCCACTTATTAAAAATTTATTTATGATTTTTGTTATTGTTATTTTTTATCTTATTCTTCGTAGAAATTACTATAATCTTTGTCATACTTTTGTAGTTGACTTTGTAGTAAATTTATGCTTTAAAAAGATTTGTTGTTATTTTTTCTTAAAGGAGAAGAAGATTTTGAAACTGATTAAGAATTTTTTATACGAAGATTTTTGTTTTTTGAATTTAATTTTTCCTCTTTTTGAAATTCAATATTTTTACCTGTATCTGAGTATTTATGAAAACTGCTATCATGGTCACTAACTTCACTACTATTTATAGTTGATTTAAACTATTCAACTTTTTAAAAGTTTTTCTACTGCTCTTAGAGATAATTTAAATCTTTGTTGAGCTTCATTAGTTACTTCATAATTATTTACCCCTCATTGAATTTCCTAAATCTTTCGCTTTTTAAAAGGCCAATTCCAATTTTATTTAAAAAAAATTCTTTTTTGAAATTGCCCATTGCAATTCTATTATTTTATAAAGAGTTTATTTAAAATTTATCTTCTTATATTAAATTAGGATTTAAAAAATCTTCATAAATTTCTTGTTCTATTTATTATTCCTTGCTCAGTTTTTCACTAAAATATATAGCTTAAAGAATTCCATTTACCAATTTATTTTCTTTATGATCAATATTTTATTTTTTTTATTCTATATAAAATTTCTTTTTTAATTTTAAATCCTATAAATTTGTAATTTTTTATGTAGAACTATTCATTTTTTCTTTTGTTATTTTTATTAAATTTTAACTAAAATTTTATCTATCAATTTTCTATGATCTATTAATTTAATTATTATTTTCTTCCTGTTTATTTTACTTTTCATATAAATTGTATATTTTTCTTTTTGCTTTGACATTTTATTAGATTTATAGTTTGCGCTCATTTTTCTAGCCATTTTACTCTTATTAAATAGTTTTTTCCTATTTTTAATCCAAAATATTTTTTAATATTTTATTTTATATATCTAGCTTTTCATTCTCTTCTTTGTACTTTTACTAGTCAAACTTATTTGAATATTCTTGAATATTATTCGATTTTTATTAATTTTACTATAACTTTAACATAACTTCATCTAAAATTGTCTGCTCATCTTTATAAATTCCATCAAAGTTCATATTGTTTTGATGTAGTTCAAACTAATAAGTTTTAGACCTATATTTATAATTTTCAGGGATTTTTTCAGAGTTTTCTAGGATTTTCATTTTATTATTTCTAAATTCATTAACTAAATCGGATTTTTTAATTTCTCTAAAAAGTTCATCTTTTTTCTTTTATTTTTTAAGCTCTTTAATTTAAAAAGTTAAAAGAAATAAATCAAAGTAGCTTATAAATGAGTATAACGACTTAAATAATGTTAATATATCTTACATTCTTATATATATTAAACCTTAGATTTTCTTTCTTTAATTTTTTCTTCTGTAATTCCAGGGTGCAGTATCTAACCCTTACTTGCATCTAATGGCATATACCATTTGTCTTTTTTTAGTATATTTTTTTGCACAGTCAAATTTATTGTATTCAATTTTGTTTGCCCAAATTAAGAAAAATATATTTGATTGGAATAAACTCTGTTATCCATCCATCTTTTACTTCTTTTTTGTGCCATATAAAAAATTAATATTTACTCTTTTTATTTTTTATTTTATTTTTATTGAATATTCTAATGATATAATTTATTAAAAAGAAATAAAATTAAAATTTATGTAGAATTAAAATTATTTTTCTAACATATACTATTTTGAAGCAAATAAAATCATATATATGTGAAAAGTTTATAATTTACAAAAAATATTTTTTATTTATAAATATAAAATTTTTATAAATATACTATATCTTTATTTATTTATTTAATTAATTTTTTCCTTTCAATATTTATCATTTTTTAAATATTTATCAATAAGACCTGCTCTTTCAATTCTTGAGTATGTTATATAATCAAAAGTGTTAAATGCTGCCCACATAGATAATAATGGGGTTACAGCTAAAACTGGCAACGATATACTAAAGTTGTTTTTTATAGCTTTTCTAAAATTTTATTTTTTAACATAAAACACTGTGAAACCAGCAAATAATATCAACTGCGATTTTATTACATTTCTTTTTCCTATTTTTACATATTAAAATATTAATTAAATATAATTAAAATGTAGGTCACTTATATGAAAAACAAAATTTAAAAATGAAATTAATTATTACCTTTTTTATCTTCTTAAGTTATATAATAATAATCTTATTTTGTCACATCTGGGTGATATAGTATTTTTTCTGGTTTTTTGATGCTTTCATTATTTTTTATATTTTCCTGATACATTTTTTTATAAACTCTACTTGCAAAAACATTACTTATATTTTATTTATCCTTATTATAAGTCATTTTTATATATTATCTACACCTATCTTTAAATTCAGGCTATCTCCATAATTTCATTCTGTCATCTTTAAGCAAATTTTCTGCTTCGGGACTAATCATTTCATCTTTGTAATTTTAATAATTTATAAATTAATCTTCTTATGTGCTTAGACCTTCAATTTGTTCAATTTTATCTAAATCAGTTCCTTTGAATAAGTTATCAAATTGCCTTTGTTTATCGTTCATTATTATTCGCTTTTAAAATATAAGCTTATAAGAAAATTTTTTATATGATTTTTTCTTTTTTATTTATTTACTTTTTATTCTTTATTAGATAAAAAAAATTTCATAAGATTTTATAAGTTAACTTCACATTATCAATAATTCATTTATAAAAATAGAAAATTTAACCATATATTAAAATTCTTAGATAAAATTAATATTTATTAGTTATAAATAATATGTTATTATAAAAATGAATTATTTTTGTAGAATTTTGAAAATTATTTAGTTAATAAAATCATTTAAAAGGTTTAGCTTATTCCTTTTTAGCCAAATATTCTTATAGTTATGCATCATTCATTTAATTTAAGCTTAATTTTATATTATCTTCATTAAATTGAAATTAATCATTACTTTAATATTAGTCTTATTCTGGGTAATTATAACCTTATTTTATTTCGTAATTAAGCTATGGGCTTTAATTAGAGTTCTAGTAAATATCTAAAATCTTATCGTTATTTTACTATTAATAGTTTGCTAATATCATATTATATTCTGGTTAATTTTAAGTAAGTGTATTATTATATAAGTTAAGTTTGACTAAGTTTTCATTATCTTATATATTATGCTAATTTTATGGTTCTTATTATTAAATTTCTTATATCTCTTATTATTATTGCTATTATTAAAAACCTTTATTTTTTTCTGAATTCTAAATAATTTGCCTTTCTTACTATTATTTTTAAAGTATATTTTATTATTTTATTTATTCCATTTTTTATTTTTATTAATTTTTAATCATATTTGCTTTTTTACAACAACTAAAGATAATAATTATTGTTATACCTAAAAATATAAGTAATCCGACTATCAACAAAACTATATATGAGCTTATTCCATTATATTCATCGTAACTATTTTTTAATTAATCATCTAGGCTACCATCATATCCTTCAATATCATAACAGTCTAAGTATTCTAGCGTTCCAGTTCCGTGACACCTTACAAAAAATTTAAATTAATTTTTGATTATTTATTTTCATTTTTTTTTATTATAAATTATATATTACCACCCGGCATCAGAACAGTATCTATTACCATAGCAGTCACAGTCTGTTTAACAAGTATGATCTGAATTTTCTTTTTATATATAGTCATTTTTTTTACAATTTGTTTATTCAAATGGTAAGCCACAACATGTCTTTTATGATTAAAATTTAAATTATATGAATCAGTAAAAAAATTAATCTTATAAAAATTTTAGAAATATAAATTTGATAAATTATAATTAAATATTATAATTACACCTTAGAAGCAAACTCTATTTTAATTACAATCACTACAACTAATTATATAATATTTTTCAATTAATAAAAGTTTATTAATAAATTTATTAATATTTTATAATTTTATTAGATAATTATTATAAAAGACACCTTTAGCATTTTCCATAACCCAACTAATTTTAAGCTTCATCTGCATTAGAACCTGAACATTGATAAGAAATTTGTATAACGCTGAGTAATAGTAATAATTACTATATTTTATTAAAATTATTTAAATCTTTCATTTTATTTTTAAAGAATTTTTATTTAATTTTTTATAATAGATTAATTTTATTATTTATATAATTTAATTAAAATAAATAATTTTTTAGAATTTCTAATGAATTCTTTTCTTACTTATTTACTGTCTTTAATTTATATAATTAATTTTATTATTATTAAATATGAAACAAATTATAAATTAAAAAGCTATAATAAAAAAATTTGTTAGTTTTTTACAAAATATTTTTTTGCTTTCTTTAATAAATATTTAACTGTAAAATAAAAATAATATATTTTTATAATTTCATTATTACAATTTTAGGACATTTTATTTTTTTATTTCTAAATTTTAAATAAAATTAATAATTATATTTTTTTTATATAATTTTATAATAACATAATACCCTAAATTATTTTAAATTAAAGAGTAATATAATATTAATTAAATTGAAATCTATTATACATTTATAACAAAATTAGTATATTATAATTTTAAATTTAAATGTATATTTTCAATAAAATACTAAAGATTTCCGAGCATTTTTATTTGCCATATACTCTTATAATTATTCATCATTCATTTACTAAATATTTAATTATATATTATGTATGTTACTTACTAAGTTATTTTATAAGTCTTACTATTATTCATCATCTTTTTATTATTATGGGTAATTATAAAAGCCCATTGATTTTGATTTTTAATTATCTTGATCAATATGAGTTTTATAAATTGCATTTTAATATTTATCTATAATTTTTCCATTATTTTATTATTCAAAATTATTATATATATTTCCATTTTATTCATTTTGTCTCTATTCTGAATTCATACTTACATTATTTTATTTTTAGAAATCTCTTTTTACAATGTCTTATTATTTTTATTTTTATTATTATTACTAATTTTTTATATTCAATTAATTTTATGACAAAATTTTATGCGCTACTTTTTACTACTAGTGTTAAATAATTTTATTATTTTTCAATCTTTAATTTTTATTATTTTTTGATGATTCATTCTTACATTTATTTTTTAATTTTATACGATAGTAAACTAAACAACTAATCAATATAAATATGACAAAAATTGATATTAACAGTACAACTATAAAATACTAGTTTTTTTCATCCGATTCTTTTTTTTAACTGTAATCTGTATATACCTAATCGTCTAAACTGCCGTCATATCCTTCTATTTCATAACAATCTAAGTAATTAATTTAAGCTGTCCCATGACACCTATAGAAAAATATTATTTAATTATATGTCTTATTTTTATTTTAAATATCCATATTTACCATCCTGCACTAGAACAAAATCTGCTACCTGTACAGTCACAGTCATTATTGCATGTGTGGTCAGGATTTTCTTTTTAAAAATAGTCATTATTTTTACAATCTGTTAATTTAAATGGGTACCCACAACAAGTCTTAATAAATTCATAATCAATAAATAATAAAATAAAACAAAATATATGTTTTTTTTATATTATATATTAAATAAAATAAAAAAATTTTTATTACTCCTTCAAAGCAAACTCTATTTTAGTTACAATCAGTACAACTAATTTTTATAATATTTTTAAGTTCAATTTTAATTATTATTAAATAATTTATTCTTATATGTAAAAATTTATAAAATTACCTTTCACATTTTCCATACCCTAGTTTATTTTAAGCTTCATCTGCTAAAGAACCTGAACACTGTGATGAAATCTGAAAAATACTAAATAATAATAATAAAATTATAATAAAATTGTTTTGGATTTTCATTTATAAATAAAAAAAAAAAAAATTTTTTTTTATTTTTTTTTTTATGATAAATCGAAAGGTTATTTTAAAATATTTATTATAGTAATTTAATTCTTTTAATTCTTATAAATAAATTTTATAACTATTACTTATATAAAATTTTTGAATAAATGTTATTTCTAATATTTTGTAATTATTAGAATAATTTTAACAATAAAAAACATAAATTTGAATTTAAAACTCTTTTACACTAACATTTCTTATAGTTTAGTATCTTTAGATAATTTATTGATAAAAAAATATCTAAATTATTTTTTTCATTCAAGTAATTTTGTCATAAGAATATTAATTTTATTTCAAAAAAATATTAATTCTTAAAAAATAAATAAATAAAAAAAACTCGAAAATCCTATATTTATAAGAATATTTTATAAATGATAAAATAAAATTCATTAAAACCAATTATGCTCAAAGGAATTTTATCCTTAATATTAATAAATATTATCGATTCTTATATAAATCATAAACTAAAAAATAGCCATGATAAATATTTTAAATATATTACTTTAAAAAGATACTTATCATTTATTATTTTTCCATTATTGATTTTGGAAGGATTATATATAAATAAAAAAATTCCAAGGCTAGGAGTACCTGCAGATGAAACTAAAGGTTTAATAAAAAATTCTAATTCAGAAAATCCTTCAGAAAACAAACTATTTAAAATTTTATATATTGGGGAATCAACAATTGCAGGTGTGGGTTTGAATTCTCATTAAGAAGGTTTATCAAGATAAACTGCATTAAAATTAGTTTAAAGAAAAGACTTTAAAGTAATAAGTATAAATAGAATAAAAATATTATAATTTATTATATTGTTTATTCTATTTAATTTTTATTTATAAAAAAAAAATTATATTTAGGGAATAGATATTGAGTATGATTCAATTGGATAAAATGGTGCAAATATTAAATATTTATTGGAAAAAATTTTGCCACGATTTGATGCAAAAAATTTTGATACTGTCATAATAGCAATTGGGGTTAACGATATTATTGAATAAACCAATTTGAAAACTTTAAAAAAACAATTATTGGAAGTAATTTAAAAAATCAAATAATAAAATAATGACATTAAAGTAAATATAAATCAAATATAATATTTTAAGTTTTTAGAATTAATATGTCATTGAATAATTCTTAAATTAGATTCATATTTCTAGTCCTCCTCCAATGGACAAATTTAAAGCATTACCTTAACCATTGAGATCATTTTTAGGATATAGAGCCATTTAAATCTCACATATATACAGAAGCATATCAAAATAATAAGAAAATGTTTTTTACAGTTTAGCTGAGTTTGAGTATGATAGAAAATTTTTCGCACCCGATCATTTCCATCCTTCCGTAAAGATAATTTTATATTATTATTTATATTCATATAAATGTTAGTTAATAAAATAATTATATTATACAATTTTGAATAGTCTCATGGTAACTTTTAATGGGCAGAAATAATGGCTTAGTCAATAGAACCTGTTATAATTCATAAAGATTGATATGTTTTTTTTTTTGAAAATTAAAAAATAAATATAGTGATAAAATTAGATATTTTAAATAATTTATTATGATAATAATATTACTATATTTTATTTCTTACAAATTTATATTTGCTATATTATTGCTGTATATAAGAAAATGCTTAAAATTCCATAAACTTATATAAATTGATATCCTAATAATTCTAAATTACTAATAAAAACAAAATAAAAATAAAAAATAATTAAAAATAAAATAGGAATGAGAAATACTCAATTAAAATATATAGTTATTTTTATTTTAATAGTAAAATAATTCTAATCGATATAAGATATTATATTGAGTTTTAACCCTTTAACTACAGGATCTTAAAGCTTTGCAGTTATAAAATTTAAAGCCTAGATAAGATAAACAGATTAAATTAAATTAAAGTATTAAAAAACCAAAAAAATCTTTTAATAAATAATAATAAACAATTATTTTTTTTAATTTAGCTTTTAAAGTTCTATAAAATTAATGGAATCAGCTACTGTGTTTATGTATGATGAATAGATTTAATATTAAACTGACGTAAATAGTAATTTTGTACTTATAAATGGAAATTTTGATGTATCTTATAAATAATACGAATTAGTAGTAAATGGATTTATAAATCCTTATGCAAGTAATAAAAAAAATGTGACAATTTCCATTCTTGATGATTAATATAATTTAGTTGGAAAAGAAATAATTTAAACATAATTTAAACCCTATTCTTTATAATGTAATAATATTTATATTATTAAATATAATAAATTAATTTAAAATCTTTAATTTATAAATTAGAATTAAACTTGATACCTGAAAGTAAATATACATTTTAAGCTACAGTTTTGTAAATTAATTTTACAAACTTTAATATCTACCCTGTAGATACTTATTTTAAACTAAAATTACCTATTTCCAACAATGAAGCCCCGTAAGGCTAATAGTTTTATCCATTAGGAAATGAGTATAACTGTTATGGATAATAAGTATTAATTAAAAACTAAATACTTAAATATCAAATTTAAAAAAAATAATATTTTCTTAGAATTTAGAAACATAATTATCATGTAACTTTCAGTCAGGTGAATTATATATATTCGATGGAGTAAAATAAACTAAAGAAAATTAAGGGGAAATATTTATAATAAATATAACAGATTTTATAAACCCTTATTCACTTAATATTTAAAGTGGATTTGAATTTTATGTATATGACAAAGAAACAAATAGCATAATAGAATAATATTTAGATGGATTTGTAAAACCAAACTATGCATCTGACTTTAATTCTGTATAAATAAATCCAAGTTCTTAAAAAATTAGATCTTATACCAATTTAACTATAAGTTTAAATATAGGCTCATACTTATTATAAAACGATTTTATTAGTATAGTTTTTCCAAGAAACTTTTAATTCGACAATTGTAAAATAGTTTAAATATCTTTTTATATTTTGAATAATAATTTCAACATTTTAATTATTTTTATTGTAGCGAATGAAATTAAAGCTGTTGGAATTTTAAATATGATTTCTAATGATTATTTAGATATTACTTATTAAGATTATATAATTAATATTACGAATTGTTTTCCTCAATATTTGTACAAAACTACAATTTAGTTTTAAATTTAGAATATCCTTAATTAAAATTATATAAAAGATCCGGAAAGATCATTTTAAATTTATTTGTATGATGGTGAGGATTTTTAAATTTTAAAACGAACTTAAAATTTGATTTATTAATTAGAACCCGGAGATATAACAAATATTAATTTATAATTTTCTAATAATTAAGTTTCTTCTCAAACAAAATTACAAATATAATTTACTTTAACAAACTCTTTGACAAACAATGGTAATAATTTTAAATTTTGATTATAATTTAGCATATTAAATTATTTTTTAAAATTCTAGGTTGGCTATAAATTCAAATTCCAAGTTAATTAAATTTGGATGACTAAATAGAACAATAATGTAACGAATCATTTTTAATATAAAACTTGAGTCAAAACAGTATTTGTTCAATAAAAAATAATTAAATTAATATTACACAAACTTTTGACTTACAAACTCCTAAAAATTATGATATAATATTTGAAATATAAAATTTATAAACGCCATAAACGAATTAAACAACTGATTCATTCATAATTTCCTCTTTTGAAGGCCAATATTTAATTGACAAATAAAGCAAAAATATTAAAGCCACATTTTAACCTTAATAAATATAATTAATAGATTTCTATTCTGAAAATTCTCAATAAACTAACTAAATTTCTAATTACTTATTATCTTTTGAGTAAATTATTTTAATATTTTATTTAATATATATTTTAGATAATAGTGATTTTCTATATAATACTTATTTTAGAATTCCCTAATAAATAACTCCAGGAAGCCATTTTAAAATATTGCTCCCAAAACAACTAAAATTATCTTAAAATAAAGATTAAATTGTTTGTAAATTTTAATATGGATTTAAAACAAATAGTTATTATACTATAAATTATATCTAAAATAGTATAATAATAAATATTGATGATGCATATATTTAAAATTAATAGTTTTAATTTTAAATTTAAAATATATATAACCCCAGAACCTTGTAAAATAAATTAATAAATTTTATATATGTTATTTATCATTAACTTATTATTTGTACTGAATATATTTATTATACTAGGTAATAGACTGATTTTATATAAATTTATTTACTAAATGAGAATAATTTTGCCTTCTCTTAAAACACAGACGAATCATTTATACAAATGGAAAGTTCAAATTATTTAGAAAATGTATAGATATTACCATAAAATTTAGAATTAGGATAGTTTTCAGATTATACTTTTAATTTCTAAATAGTTTCTATTTTGAAGAAAAATGATATTTTATAAATAAGTTTTCCATATAACTTATAATTTTCAGAAAATTTATCATGTAAAGAAGTATTACCATCTACCAATTATATTTTTTAATGTTATGGTGAAATTATTAATGAAAAAAGTTATATAAATGTCATATTTGATAGTGAATTTTAAAGAAATACTGTTTTTAAAATAAAAATAAGTAGTTTATAAAATCCCTTTCTTTAAGAACCAGTAGCACCCTTTAAATTCCAAATATTTGATTAAAATAATTATATGATATCTGACTATATAGATTAAACAGGTATATAAGAATTTGTATCAGTTGATCTTCCATATGTAGATATTAGTTTAGATTCACACTATATATCAGAAATTACTTAGTATAAATTTTAGTTATAAAATAATGTAATAAATATTTATAAAATTAATGATAGTATTTTCTATAAAAAATATAATTTATATATTTTTATATTATTTTCAGATGTATTTCTCTGGTTTTGTTTAAATAGTATTTCCTGAAAGTATTTAAATTTAATAATCTAACTGTATTTTTGCAATAAATGATGAATAAATCGAAGAGTAGTATTATTCGTGTGATTTAATTTCAAGTGTGGAAATATAAATAAATTTTTTAAATGGATTTGAAGTTGTTT
Source organism: Pseudocohnilembus persalinus (assembly GCA_001447515.1). Lineage (NCBI taxonomy): Eukaryota > Ciliophora > Oligohymenophorea > Philasterida > Pseudocohnilembidae > Pseudocohnilembus > Pseudocohnilembus persalinus. The sequence continues at coordinate 324,658 of LDAU01000122.1, forward strand.
AAAATTCCAAAATACTAATTGTAATTAAATAAGTAAAAAATAGTTACCAAAGTGGTGTAAATGTATCTGATTATTTTTAAATTTTTACCTATAACAAATAGGGTGTTTAGGTTGAAAAGAAATAAATTTTTACGGGATTTGAATATATATGCGAATAAGGTTGTTCTTAATGTCAACATTAAAAAGATAATTGCAATTAATGTGAATAAAATTATGAATTAAAAAATGAAAATAAATGCCAAAAAAGTTGTGAAAAGGGTTACTATTTAAAAGGTTAACATAATTTCAAAATAAAATAAATTTAATAATTAATTATTTATAAAAAGGTGAAAGTTGTGTTGAATGTAATATTGAGAATTGTAAAGAATGTGAAGAAGATAGTTGTACCAAATGTGTCGAAGGATATTATTTATTGTAAAAAAATGATGAATAAAAAAGATATGAATGTAAGATTGAAAACTAATAGTTAAATATAATGTATACTATATCAACTTTATTTTTGAGTTTCTACATATATGGTAGACTTGCATTTCTTTTATTGAAAAAGTTTATATTAAAATTTAAATAAATCTAGGTAAATTTAACAGTTTATATTTTTTAATAAAGAAGTAAAGTTTTTTAATATTTTTTAATTAATAGATTGTGACAGCATTTTTAGTTTATTTAGTTGTGGCAGAGCCGATTTCATTTTTTGTTTAAATATTTATTATAGTGATAAAAAATTTACCCTCTAATTTAATATTACCATAGATTATAATAATTATGATTTATGCAATCTTACAAGTCTTTTAGATTGTAAAATAATAGCATTTAATTGGAAATAATACAGATTTTAAATCATACTTAACATCATCAAAAGGAATTTACATAATAAGTTTACTTCAAAAGAGTTTAGCCTTTAGGTTAATTTTATTGTTCTTTAGCAAAATAACAGATAAATAGTAATATGACATTAAATGTGAAAATTAGAAACTAATAATTTAAATGATTAAGAAGTTTATGTTGATTAACTTAGTTATAAGTTTTTTGCAAATAGGGTTAAACTGTTATATTTTATTTTATACAATAAAAGAGGATTTAATAAATTACACTTTTTTTATAGAATTTATACAATTAGAAATCTATATAATTATATTTACTATTATTTAGTATATAAAATTCAAATAGAATATAATCCAGTACAATAATTAAGAAATAAATAAAAAATATGAAATAGAAAACGAAAACTATTGCGAAAATAAACTCAAAATTTGCATCGGGCAAAGCTGTAAAATTTTTTTATATATTTAAGTTAAAAATTAAATATTGATAATAATTGTAATTTTAATATTAATTTTAAGATCTTTAAGAAAATGGAATTTAAATATCTTAGTCAAAGGATAGAAATAATGTTACTTAGTTTTCTTCAATTAATTTACTTTCTAATTTAAATTAATTGAAATAAAATTAACTTTCAAAAGAAAATAGAAGTAATAAAATTTTTATATTAATTTTATTTTTTATATTTTTTAATTTTATTTTTTAAAGTAAATTCAGGACTAAGCAGTTTAAATAATAGTTTTAATTTATTACAATAATAGAAATCTTAATTGAATATATTTGGTTCTAATAGTTTTATATAGACTTAAGGATAATTAATAAATTAATCCTAATAAGGTATATTATATATTATATATTATAATTTAGGTTTTAAGATTTGAATTTTATATCAATCTATTTTAAAATAGAGTGCCAACAAAAAAACGATTCTTTAGAAAAAACAAAAATGGAATAAAATATAGATATAAATGAAATTATAAAAAAACCAGATTAAATATATGAAGATTTTTAAAAAAATTCGTAAGAATTAGATAAGAAAATAATAGATAACGTAGTATTTATTTAATTAAATTCTACAAGAATTATTAAATTTATATTAATTTTTTATATAATTAATTAGGATACTGATTTAAATAAAGATTTGTCGTAAAATGAATAAATTTAATATAATGAGATGGATTACTAGATTAATTGTGAATAAAATGGTCACTTAGACAGAGATGATTAATTTTAGTGTCTGGATACTATACAAGAATAAGAAATAGAATCTTCTCCCTTCAAAAAATAAAATTATTTAAATAAACTAAATTAGTACAATCATAATTCTCTAAAATAAATAGAAACTTTAGATAAATAATAAATAATATGTAAAAATTAATAATAAATTTATTAGAATTATTAAATTAGATCTTTTTGACTTAAAAAATTTAAATGTGGCATTTTAAATATATAATATTTGTTGAAAAACTTTTAATAAAGATAAATATAAGAATTATAATTTTAATGTATTAATAATTTTAAATTTAAATTTATATATATCTTTAATGTAAAAATATTATTTTATATTTTGAATTTATTATAAGATTAATAATTATTTTATCAAACCCGCTTAAACAAATCTTATGTATGATAATATTTTAATTATTATATTAAATTATTTAAGCAAGAAGGTAACTAGAAATTTGGAAAATTTTCAATCATTTCTATTTAATTTTCGAGTTTAATTAAATCCGTAGCTAACTTAGTTATATTTTTTAATTCTTCAATTAACTACAACAATAGCAAATAAAAATTTATTTGCATAACCAAACAAAAATTATAATAAATAAAAAAAAAAAATAAAAAAAAAAAATACTAATTAAATAAATAAAAGTAAGAAAAAATATGGGAAATATATGTGCGACTAATCCTGAGACTTTGGAACTTTAGGCCAATCAATATCAAAACGATAAATTTTTTGCCCCATTAAAAGGGTCAACTGAACAAGAATATACACCAAACTATTTTAAGTAATATTATTGATATATTTATAAAAAAATAATAAGAAATGTATTAAAAAAGTTTAGAAGTGAAATTTATTTTTATTTTATATATTAAATTTTTTAAAGACCTGAAATAGAGAACTAAGATTATGAATAGCTTGCTAAAATCGCTAAAGAACGAGTTTAAACGCATTCTTAAGAAATTGTAAAAGCAATATAAACTTTAAATAAAATAAAATTGATGATAAATCCAATCATTGACCCCTCTACAGCTTTAATAGAGTTAAAATATTACGTTAATACTTATTATATGCACTTAAATTCTTTATTACTTTATTGGATTGGGATTTACGATAACAATGAAGGTAATTATTTATTAATAATTAAAGATTTGAATAAATTACTAGAGAATTTGGTGAAATATTTGTAAGAATAGTAAAAATCTGATGAAATAATTAACTAAAAAATTTAAGAATAAAAGACCTAGGAAAATGAATAATAAAATGAAGGTTAATCTAATATTTTTAAAATTTTGAGTTAAAATTTACAGAGAGAAGAACAATAAAAACTTCTAAAAAAGACTTATATAAGTTTTTTTGATTAAAATATTATTAAATTTGCTCAATTTAATAGTTTAAGATGTAACAAAGATTTATATATGGCTGATTATTATAAGTTAAAAGTAAAGGGAATATAAAATGACGTAAATTCTTCTTTACCTGCCTATTTAAGAGCCTCATTTAAAAACGAAGTTGGTTTTAAAGTTTGGAACGCAGTAGCAGGTGGCTCATTTGATGTTTCCAAAGGTTTTTTTATCAGAAAATATCAAGAAAAATTTAACGGAAATCTAAAAATTTTACAGTAAATTATTCACTCTAGACTGAACTATTGTAACACTATTTGTTTAATTGATTTTTTGATATTTGTGAAAAATAATGCGAGCATTTTTGACGGCGAAGGTAAACTAATTGACGATATTTCCGCTTAAAAAATAAATTAAATCGTCAGTAACGAAAGAAGTGTATAAGAATATTTTGGCGAAAAATTTTCGGAAGGATTTTATCAGCACGAAAATGAAGGAAAATACACAGGCTCTATAGAAAACGGAGTTTTTTAAGGAAAAGGCGAACTTATTTTAAAAAATAATAATTATTACGCTAAAGGCGAATTTGTTAAAGGATTTTTAAACGGACAAGGAAAAGTTATTAAATACGGAGTCGAATACACAGGCACTTTTGTCAGAGGACTGTTATAAGGAAAAGGGTAAGTTAATTTTCCTGACGGGACTTAATATGTAGGCGAATTTGAAGAGAATATTTTCCATGGAAATGGAGAATTAACACATTATAACAAAGTTTAGGTAAAAGGAAGGTTTATAAATGGGAATATTCCATCGGGGTGGATTTTTTTACCAACAGGAGAAGAATATGTAGGACATATTAGCAATAATAGAGTAAGAAATGGAAGTGGAGTTGAAGTTGTGAAAAGTACGTAAAAAACTGTTTTTGAAGGAACTTTTATAGATGATGAATATGCTGTAGGGAAGTTATATGGTTCAGATGGAGGATAACTATGGTTTGAAGGAGAATTACATAGTCACTAATAGACAAAAGGGATTTATCATTATTAGGGAGGGTAGTACACAGGAGATTTTTATACGAAAAATTTTTAGAGACAAGGTAAGGGAATTCTAAATTATGGAGCACAAATTTAAAATATAGATGGAAAATGGGCTAGAGATGTTCCAATTGATGTTGTTCATTATTTTGATGCACTTAATCTGTCCACTAAATACATAGGTTCTTGGGATAATTTTTATCACTAAGGAATAGGGGAAATATTTTACTAGTCTGGGGACCATTTCTAAGGTGAATTTAAATAGGGACTCTAGAATGGAAAAGGTATTTATACCTATAAAAATGGAGATAAATATGAAGGTTAGTTTAAAAATGGCACATTTGAAGGATAGGGAAAGTACGATTTTATTAATGGCGATTATTATGAAGGAAATTTTTAGAATGGAAGATTTAATGGATAAGGAACTTATTTTTATGCTAATAAATCTGAAAAATATGTGGGCGAGTGGAAAGACGATAAATATAATGGGAAAGGAACTTTATTTGATAAAAATATGAACATTATAAAGTAAGGTATTTGGGAGCAAAATAAATGTATCTAAGAGCTGTAACCTACTGAAAATATTAAAATTTAAGGATAAAATGCTTAAAATACTTAAAATAATTAATAAATTAACTCCCAAGTTTAAGATTTATAGAAACAAGTTGAAAAAAAAGATTTGCTTTAATAAGAAAATAATACAACTTATTAAAAATAGTAAAAATAATTACCTGTTAATTAAGATATAAATAGATAAAATCATAACACTGCTTAATATAGCCAATAAAATGAAGTTGCTGGATAAATTTAGGGTTAACAAAAATATTGAAAATGAAAATTATGTACAGGAAAAAGATAAAAACTTTGAATATTTTATTATTTAAAAAATTTCTTTAATTTATAATATTACTAATAATTGTATTTTTCATTAAAATTTGTTATTATTAAATATCCATGAAACTCAAATTGGAAAAAAGTATTATTCTAATTTTTATTTCTCATTTTTGGTATTAAATGAGATATATTTCATTAACGTTTATTCTAAATAAATAATCAGGCTAACTTTAATATAAATATATTAATATATCACAAATTGGTATTTATTTACCACATTAAAATAAATTAGTTAATAGAAGAACATAATGATTAAAATAACAAAATTTAAATAAAAAATAAAAAATAAAAAAAATAAAAAATGTATTAGATTTTATAGTAAATCTCTGTTTAAATTTTTTTAATTACTGTTTTAATTTTTCCAGATGTAATGTGTTAAAAAAAATCTTAGAAAATAATATAAAATGAAGAGCAATAGTAAAGTATTGAAAATGGATAGATAGAAAATAATAGCTAAAATAATAATAATTAAAATAAAAAAAATGAATAAAATAGTAATTAAATTTAATTGAGTCAAGAATATGAAGATATGTATATTATAGGAATCCTAGTATTGATCGCAATTGTAGTTTTAATTATTGCTGTTATTATATTTTATAAAAAGATTAAAAAGATAAAAAATTAATTTTAAGTTGAAAAATATAGGGTAGAAAAAAATTAGTAAAAACAGTAATTATCAAAAAATTTTAACCAAGTTTAGCATAATTCCAATTAACACAAGTTATTAGCGAAAAATAGATTAATTAAAAAATCAAAATGCTTAATTAAGATGAAAGAATAATAATAAAATAGTTAAAATAATTAATCCTAATTATAGGATAATTCAGCTAACAACTTAGAAGATAATATTTCAATAAACAGAAATTTTAAATGTAGTATTTAAAATAGTAAAGATTAATATAATATAAGCGAAAATTTAAAATAATAAAACATAACTTTTGGAGTTAAAAATTAATAAAAAGATTTAGACAGTACTAATTTCGACACTTAAGGAGAATTTTTGTAAACATATCCATCTGAAAATTTGATTTCCATAGACGAGGCTGATTAATTGGAAGAAGAAACTTAAAGATCATAAAGATAATAAATATAAAAAATATAATTGTAAAATAAATTTAAAGATAAAAAGTAGGACAATTAATAAAATTATAATAGAAAATTTAAAGTAAGATTGGTAAACGAAAATAAAATTTTAGACGATGATGAATATTATAATGATGTTAGCATAAATAAAAAAAAGGATAAATTATTAAATATAAAATTGATAAAAGATAATGAAAGTAATTCTTAGCATATAGATAAAATATTATTTAATAATAGTCCCTAAAAGAGTTCCGAGAAACTTATTGATAAAAATAAAATATCTCAATAAAAATATTAAAATTTTTTATCGATTGAAGTGAGAGAGTGATGATAATTATAATTACCAATTTATATAATTTTATAAATTTTTATTTAAGTTTACTTTTAATACATTTTACATACAATTATTGTATACTTACTATAAATTCAAAGTATAAATTAGAAAATATAAGTAAAATAATATAATTTTAAGTACACTTTATTGTGTTCGTGTTAAAATATAAATATAATAATTTATATTTTATATTTTTTTATATTTAAAATAAGGAGAAAAATAAATATCACCTTCTATACCTAGACCTTTTAAAATTAAAGTATAAATGCAAAATTCCTTTACTATAGACACATTTAAACCCTTTTTTATCCATTAAATTCCACTCTTTATTCAGAATTTTAAAGGAAATATCTTCATAAGGGGGTCCGGCCGTAAACCTAAGTATTAAAAATCTGTTATCTTCTTAGCAATTTTCCAAAAAGTACTGGGGCGCGGCATTTTTATCGGCCAGTTCCCGGTAAAAAATATTGAATTTGTAGCCAGTAATAATTTTCGGGGGCGGGTTGTCTTTGTCGTAGTGGGCTTGGTTGTACTTGTTCCAGTCGTACTGCATTTTAACTGTGTTGTGAAATTCGGGCCTTTTCAGCAAATCTTGGCCGGCTTCTTTCGGGGCCTGATTTTTTTTGTAAACGTCCTCGAAAACTTCTTCGTCTTCGTCTAGTTTTCGCAGCTTTTACTGCTGAATTGCCTGCTAAGTTAGTGTGTCGATTCCCTCGTTGTACTGCTGTTCTTGTTCCAAAAATTAGTTGTCGTCGTCGTTGGCGTCTTCCATTTCTTCTTACAGCTTTTTTTATTCTAAATATTTTTCGTATTTTTGTTTCGCTTCTTCCAGCATTTTTTCTAGGATCACGTTTCGCTATTACATTATTTCTAACATGTTTTCTTGCTCTGAAATAACCGCGTTTTTGGAGGGCTCGAAAATTTAAGAAGCTTGCTTTTTTTTAGGCGAAAGATCTTCGGCCTTTTCCTTTAAAAACTCCCTTTAATTATCTTAGTCTTATTGGTATTTAAAATTTAATTAAAGGGATTCATGCTCCTTTTCCTATTAATTTTCTTCCTCAATTTCTTTTTCTTATTGATTACCTGTGTCTTTATTTTATGTATTAATAGTTAACTCACCATTGTCTAATTTTTATCTAAATTCAGTATAATAATTTTTCAAAGTAACCTTAGCTTTATAAATTTTTACTAGTTTTAAAACATTTGCCCAATATTCCGAATCCATTAACTCGAATTCATCTTATTCGCTCATGGTTTAATTGATTTCTTATTCTAATTCCTGTAATTCTTGAATATTTTTTCCATGATAAATTCCTTTAACTTCTTCTATAAAATCATCAGTTAGCTCATTTTTTCTAATTTAATTAGTATTACTACTTTATTTTCCTCTTTTTTACAATATTTCTTTACACAGTATTTCCACAGACTCCCAAAAAGTTCCGAAACCAATTTGCTATTAACTAATATTTCTTTTTTAAATTTAACTTTCGCTTATAATTTTCTCAAGATCTTAATCTTATATCGATTTTAAAAATTTATTGGGCTTAGTCATTAAATATTCAAACCTTTTTTCATGTCTAATTTTTCCTCTGTACACATAATAAATTTTTACCAAAGTATCTAATGGAGTTTCTTGTCCAAAATTCATTCTCACTAAGGCTCTAACTTTAATTAATTCTTCGTTAAATTTAGTTTCCTTTTCAATCCACTATTAAAATTGCTCGTCATCTTTTTCTTTTTAAGCTCTTTATTTTTCTTCCTCTAATTTTTTTCTCTCCTATTCTCGATTTATTCTTTACTATTTAACGTCTTAAATTTATTTTTGAACTTGCTAATATTTACTTAAATCATTATCCTACGATTATTATTATTAATTATTTTTATTATTATCATTCCCTTTTCTTTTCCAAACAAATTTTTCTCCCAAATTTCTATCTCCAAAGGGATTTTCTTCGTTTGTATATCCTAATTCTTGTTTAATTATTTCGTTTGTAATTTTATCATTTCTAGACAAATCATAAGTTTATCTAGTTTATTCATCTAATTCGATTCTATCATTTTTATATTTTTTATTTTCTTTATCTCTGCTTCTTTCCCTTTTTCGGCTTCTAGACCTAGATCTTTTACTTTCTTTATTTTTTTTACTTTTTGAGGATTTGTGTCTGCTGGAACTACGGTCCCTTTTTTTATCTTTATGGCCCATTTTATTTAAAATTATTAATCTTTATAAGTATTTAATTAATTTATAAAAATTTATTAGTTTAAAAAAATTTCAGAAAATTTTACTCAAAACTAATTAATAACTAATTACTATTTGAAATAATAATTATGAAATAGGGATATCTACTATTATAGCTGAAATATAAAAATATATGTGAATTTAATAAAATTGAATATTTATAAATGCAGAATAATATAATTATATCACAAAAAAAATAATTCAAAATTTTCATATATTATTTTTTTTCAGTATCAATTGGAAGGTTTCATAAAAAATTAAACTAATTCTTAAAAATTAACATTTATTTAAACATAATAGAAATTAAAACAGATAAATAAATGAAATTATTTTAAAAAATATCATACATTTTATTTTCAAATAATTTTTATTAAAATTTTTTATTTAAATTGGCCTTATTTTATTTTATTTAGAATTTTACTAAAAGGATAAAGATAAAATCTAAATTAATCATATTATATTAAAATATCCACTAAATTTATAAAAAAGTATTTTAAAAAATAAAAACAAATATTTGAAATATTTTTTAGTAATAAACATTAATTTATAAGTTAAAAAACTTAAATAAATCTAAAGTTTTTTATTATAATTGATATAAGCTTGAAAATAATATTTTATCATAAAATCTAGTGTAGAATAAGTTTTTTGCATAATTCTTATTATTGAATTAAAATAATTAAATCTAATATACTTACATAATTCTTTCATTTAATAATATAATTCAATTTAAATTCATTGTAATTTAATAAGTTAATTAAACAACAATAACAAAAAAATCAAAAAATCAAAAAGAAAAATATTAATGAAGCATATAAATCTTAAAATAAAATACATCAACTTACTAATAATTTTATTATTTATACTAAATATTACAATTACACTATAATAGGAAGATATAGAAGGAAAAAAATATGATGATAAAGGCTCAAATTTGAGAGCTCATTAATCCATGAATATTAATGAATAAAAACTTAATAATTAATAAAAATAAAGTCATTCAAAAAAACCTGGTCCTCTAAAACAAAATTTTGATTATGATGCTATAATTTTGGGAGGAGTAATTTTTACGGGTATATTAATTTTACTTATTCTCGGAAAAGTATTATATAATAAAATAAAAGCTATAAAGTAAGTTGTTTTAGAAGCCGAAAAAAAATAGGAAAATTATAAAAAAAAATAAGAAAAAAATAAGATAAAAACATCTAGACAACTTTTTTCGCAGTCTAAATTAAATAATAAAATAGAAGAATTATAAAATAATAAAAGTATTTGTAGTTCTAATAACTTGTTTCCTTTAATGAACGAATCTGCATAAACTAGTCCGACTCTTTGCAGAAGTATTTGTGAAAGAATCTAAGAAAATATACATATATAACTTGATAGCCCTTAAATACTTGAATAATGTACTGAAGAAGGTTAATGTACGGAAAATACTTCGAAAAATGCCCATAAAAATAGACTTTAATCATTTAATAATAAATAATCATAGCTTACAAAAAATAACTCTGAAATTAAAAATTTTAATATAATATTAAACAAAGCTATGTGAAAAAATTAATTAAAAGCTTTTTCTAATTAAAATTAGAATTAAATAATTAATTAATTAATTGATAGATTGATTGATTGCTATTATTATAAAAAATATTTTTTTTTATTATTTTTTATAAACTAAATTACTATAAACTTAAATTTTTAATATACTGTAATAATAATGACTTAATTAATGTTAGAATATTTTTTATAATTTTATTTTCTTGCTATCAGCTAAAATAATTAAAACTATTATTTCATTATATATAAAACATAAATAAAAATCTAATCACAAATTTATACAATGTCATAACTCATAACCAATATATTTTAAATATATGCATTGTATAATTTATTTTATTAAATAATTAAATATATTAAAATGAAAAGAAAATGTATTACTAATAATATTAAAAAAATTATTATATTACGAAATACAAGAAATATTATATTTAATAGCTATTATAATCTCATTAAAAATAATATTTTATCACTCTTTTTCTTTTGAATTTTATTCTTACTCATGTTTATTATTATGATGCAAATCACCATGGTTAGGAATTACATATGTGGACTTGCTTGGCTTGAGTCTAAGTTCACTTTATTATTTTTACTATTCAAATAACAATTTTTATTTTTAATTTTAAATTTAATTTTAATTTAGTGTATATGTTTTTAAATTAGCATCACTGTCTAAATTTTATATTTCAAGTGTATCAAACAGATCGTTATAATTTTTTTTCATATCGTCTTTCTAAAATTAGTCTATTTTTTAATTATTTGTAAACTATGTGGTGTTTTTCGTTTCAAACTGTTTTGGAATTTATTTCTATAAAAGGTAAAAATCTTAAGGAATTTAATTACTTATACTTTTAGAATTTAATGATTGCTCTTTAAAGTCTGAATTATATAAATTAAAAAAAATATATATTAGTTAATATATATGTTAAATTTAATTTAATTTATTTATTTATATACCTGTTTCATCTATTTTCTATGATGGACAACTTTAAAATGAGGAGGATGAAAAAGACTAAGATGATGGTGATGATGATGAGAATGACGAAAAATCTTAATCTTTTTTTAAATTTTAATCTGGAACTGCATCAGAGTGATTTTTTTCTTCCAACATTTGGAAAAAGTTTTAGTCGTATTTTAAATCATTAATATTATTATTTTATTTTTATGGTAAATCGTAAAATGTTTATGGTACTTTTTTAGTTAAAAACATATCTTAATATTAAGCTTTACTTTTTTAAGCCAATTTTTTTATATTTTCTTTATCATTATTGTCGAAAATAATCTAAAATAAAATTTAAATAAGTTTAATATAAAATTATTTTTTTATTTACTAATTCAGAAGATTAGAAAATTCTTTTCAAATCAGAACCTAATAAAGATAAAAGTTTTGAATTTATATCTTTATATGATTTATCTTGAGTATATGTTCGCTATATACTTTCATATGCCTAATACAATCTTTTGTAAGTTTCCATGACCAATCTTTTGTCTTTCACATAATTCTTTTTAAAAATTTAAATTAAAATAAAATAATATAAAAATGATAATATTAAAAAAATTCTTTAATTATATACATAATTTTTAAAGAAATATAAAACTAAATTTTATAATATTTTTGTTTTACTTATAGTAGAGACTCAGTGTTCTTAGTTTTTTTATAAGTTGTTTTTTTTTTATCTGAATTTGACAAAGTAAAATTCATGGCTTATTTTTTTTAATCATCTTCTAATTATTCAATTTATTTTTATCTTGATTTTAATTAGTCATTAATGGTTTATATGTCAGAAAATCTAATAACATTATGAGGTTAAAATTCAAATAAAGTAAGTTAATTCTCATCCAACAATATTGTTTTTAACTTTTCTAACTATTACATTGTATCAATGAGAGCAAAAACATCAAGTTTCGGTTTAACAAGTCTTTTTAAAAAATATCATAAATATATATTTTTTATAAAATTATATATACTTATAAGATTTATTACTGTATTCCAGTTTTTATCAATTTATTTTATCTTGATCTACATAATTTTTTTAAAGAATATCTGTATATTAAATAATGAGGAGTTATTTATTTTAATTAAGCATAATATTTAATTAAAGCCTCAAATTAATCTTGTAAATATTCTTTTCTTCCTTTAATATTATATGTTTTTTAAAAATATAAGAGATTTGTGTCAATTATTTCTTCCAATTACTATTTACTTTATAAAAGCTTTTATTCTTATTATTTTTAGTTTATAGCATTGATTTAACTTTTAAATTGCGACTATTTATGTAAAGATTATCCTTTTATAATATTTTTTTCATCAGAAACAATTTTTTCGTTAAAAGATACTTTTTTTTGGCTTTATGAGCTCATTTTTTTTTTCATTGAGCTCATTAAATAATTTTTAGATTAATCAGAACTAAATAACTATTTTTCTTCTTTTTTGACAGAAAACTTATTATTTAGTTGTAAACTTGGCTGGATTTAATCTATTTATCAAAAATATATATTAAAATTTACATTGAATACAAATCACTTATAATATTTTAAATTATTACCTTATTTTAATTCGTTTTGTTCTCCTTATTCCTTTTATTTTTCTATTTTATTTTCAATTTATATAGAATGAGTATCTTCTTTTTCATCTTAATTACCTTTAACTTGGTTAATATTATGCTTTTAATTATCAATACAAATTATTTTTTATAAATCTGAGTCTGAATTTTCCTTACTTTATTTAAGACTGGATTCCTAATCTGAGTTGCTTTATGAATCTTTATATTCTTTTGTTTTTTAGTACTAAATGTCCATTATATTATTTATAAGTTTTTTTTGGCCTATTTTTGATTACAAATGTTTATCATTTTATATTAGTTGCCTTGAAACACTTAACCTTTATTATAGCTAATCTTAATTTTTATTAAGTTACTGAATTTCTTAAAATCTATTTAATTAAGGTAATTTTCTATTTCTATTTCTTATCTATAAATTTGGATTTAGTCTACAATCTTATAATATTTTTAAAGCTATTTCTTTTTTTTCATAATAGGTTTTTTAACTACCTTAACTTCTTTTTTTTTAATTTTATACCCTAGCCAATTACATATTATATTATTCATAGTAACCAAATGATTTTCCAGTTCTATTTTATTCACTTAAAATCTTAGCATCATCTGTATTTTCATTTCCATCATCTTCGAATTGATACAAACAACTTGCCATTTCTATATATTAAGATTATCTATTATAATCCTGGACTTATTGAATTTTAAAAATTATTAATTATTTATCGTAAACATATAAAAAAAATATTTATTATTTTTACTAATAAATCTAACAATTGTTAATATAATATTTATGAAACCACCCACATATGATATTAAATCCGTTAACGTTTAATAGTCTTTTTTGTAATAGTAATTAATTTAATATTTTCTTAAAAAAATTTTGGCCAAAGCCTCATCTTTTGATTCACCAACAACAATTTATTCTCTTTTAAATTTAATTATTAAAAAAAAAAAAATATTTATATTTCAAAAAATTTTAAATAAAAAATATTGTTTTAACCTTTTTTTTCCGTAATCAATTGATGGAAAAATAATGTCATTTTATTTACCAAAAGGGTCTGTATTACTATTTTCACTAAAATAATTTTCATTTTAGTTTATAGTATGTTTTTCCATAAAAATATCGGCATTGGTATAAAATTCTCCTGGATAAAAATTAAAATATAACTATGAAGATAAGTATGAGTAATAATTTTCATCTATCCCAGGGTTTGGTACAAAATTTGAGGAGTAAAACTGCAATTTATAAGTCCCTTAAAAATATTTTATTTGTAAATAATTTTATTTAGTATATTTTAAATTATTAATATTAACATAAATATATAACTAACCCTCAGAATTATAGTAATCTTCCATTTCCGATTATGTTGCACACCTTTATGGAAACCAATTATTTGTGTTTTAAATTTCATTAATATCACATTTTGTTGCTTCAATTTTTGTATACTTGAAAAAATCTTAGTTATATTAGCCTTGTAACTATATTTCATAATCAATTGGAGGACACAAAAAATTTTCAATTTTAAGGGTATTAATTTATTTTTCCCATTCATCTAAATTGTTTATAAAAATTTAAGAATGTAAAATAAGAAAAAAAAAATGTTAAAATTATTATTTCAATATTTACAATCATTTGGTAATTTTGACCAATGGGAGCTAGTACATGGTTCTAACTTTAAATATTGCTTTATATATAAAAATTAACGTAAAAATTATTTTTAAAAATAAGTGCCTTATATTTTATTCAGTAGAGCAAAAATAAAAAAATTGTTACATTATTCTTTTTGAACTAAGAATCTGAGTCCATTTCAATATCTCTTAAAATAATAATATATAGATTTATATTGAAAAATATTATAATTTAAAAATAAATTACACTACTGTCATAATTAAATTAAAAAAAGGATATTCTACAAAACTTTAACTTATTTATTCTATAGATACCGCAAACATAAAATTACTGCCTATTATTGATAAAAAATTTAAAATATATATATTTTTATATATTTTATTTTGTTTATTGAATGTTTCTAGAATATATTAGAATTTAAGAATTTAAGAATTCAAAAAAAAAAAAAAAAAAAATTTCAAATCACTAAATTAGTTTTATAAATACTTACTTGTTAATTTCAATATGTCAAAGTCATTATCATAAGACTGATCAGTAGTAAAATATATGGTCTTGTTATAAACGAACCTTAAAATCTAAAAATAATTTATTAATATACCATATATTTTATAAAATAAACTTTATAATAATCTATTACTTATGATATACAAAACCATGTAAAAACTATTCCTAAAATCATTGTACTGTATCCACCTAAAGTTGTTTTATAAGTACCTTTTTAACCCATATTTAAAAATACATGTTGTCCAAAAACGTCCATTTTTTTTAAAATTTCATTTATTCTTCTCATTTTTAAATAATACCCTTGCTTAACTATCTTAAGATATTATTTTATTTAATTAATCCGTGATTTTTTTTTTTATTTTTATATAAATTGTTAATTGAATAATAATTTTATTTTATTTGACTAACCCAAGAAATATATAAATGGTTAGCCTTATAGTATTATACAATAAAAATGTACTAGATATACTAAAATTAATTTAAAATAAATATTGACCATAAAATTAATTCAAAAATAAATATTGACCAAAGTGTGTTTACATTAATTTTTTCAATCAAAGAAAATATTTATAAAATATAAAGTAATTGATATATTATTTTTTTATAATAAATTCAATATTAATTTATAAGCTAACTTTAAACTTAACTTATATAAGAGTTTTCTTATTTTAATAGTTAATTAATTTATTGTATTTATATATTATCAGAATCGTTAAAAATTATGACATTTTTAAAGGCCTTTAAAAGTTCCAAGTTTTGAGATATAATTAATAATAATTAAAACATACAATCTTTGCTAATAAATTTTATAACATTCTCTAAATTTTATTAATCCAAATAAGAAAATAAGTCATCTAAAATAAATATACTTCTTCTCTTTAGTAGTTGCTTAGCTATCACTATTTAACATTTTTCCCCATGACTTAAATTATTTCCATTTAATAAAATCTAAAAAATATAATAATTTTTTTAATTATATATAAAGTATTTAATTAAAATTAATTTTATTTTTAATATTTACAGGACTATGTATGTTTAAATTTTAATTAAATTTTAAATTTTTTAATATATCTTAAATTTCTTTATTAGTGTAATTATCATAAGGATCAATATTTTGCTTTAATGACCCCTTGAAAAGTTATGGCGATTATGTGGCACATTGTAATATAAATCTTAATTATTATAAAGGAAGGCTTTTAATATTTTTATTTTATATTATTATCTATCCTTAATGCTCCTAATTTATTTTAGTAATTAATTCTATTAAAGTCGACTTACCAGTGCCACCCTTTCCAGTTATCTAAAAATATTTTTATTATTTTTATTTAATTATGATTAAAATTTATGTTAAATATATTTACTCCTACTATTTGACCTTATTTAAATTTCAAATTTAATTAATTGATTATAAAATTAGTATTTTAGGGCTTTGATACAAAGAGATTTTATATTTCTAGTACTACCTCTTCATTTAACGTTTAATTGTTTTTATCAATATATATAAAATCATTTTAGGATGTTTATTTAATAACATTTTCTTACTCATCTTTTATATGACTAAAAATATTTAAAATTATGCAATTTTGAGTTTAAATTTATATAGTAAAGTTGATTTACTTTTTGAAAGTATAGATTCTCTCAAAATTAACAAAATATTAAATAAAAATATTTAGATGGTAAAATAAAGAGTTAAATATTAATCCTTCAAAAAATAGAATCGACCATACATAAACTAAGTTCTAATAGTCCTCTTAAACCATGTACTGTATAAACCGAAAAAAATTAATAATAAAAATAAGCTATAGATTATTAAAATATTCTTACATATACTACTAATAAAATTCCATCAATTAAGCTGATTAAAATGGTTAAATTGATTTAACTCCAATTCTAAATACCAGAAAGTATAATATAGCTTTACAAATTTAATTTAAGTTTTTCCCCCACTCCCTAAACGCATAATTAATTATTTGCTATCGTCAATATCATATATATTTTTTGTATATAAATTGAATTATAAAAAAAAGAAATAATTTTATATCTTACAGTAAAATTATATATATTTTTTGTTTTTACCCTAACTATACTATCATTTTCAAATATTGTTCTAGCTTGCGACTTTCCTCTATAGAAATTTAAAAACTGTTAAATACTAGGGGAATAAGATATATTATGTAATCTTTGAGTAGACAAATAAGAGCTTATATAGATATTGAAAATTGTAATAAATGCTATTATTTATAATATTTGTGCTATGATTATTATATAATAAATGCGGAATTAATAAGTACAGGTTAAAAATATTGCAACAAATTATAAAGAATATAATAAAAAAGAAATTGCTGCAAGTATTAACCCTTTATCAACATGGTACAGATCATTACTTAATCTTCAAAAAAATAAAAAATAAACAAATATTCTATTTTTTATTATAAAATAACAATATTATTTATATTTTTTTCAACCTATTTAATATAGTAGATGTATATTTTTTTCTAAAATATCTATATAATGACCCTTTTACTAATTTATCGATTATTTATATATATATTTTTTCTGATAAAATTTTTTCCCTATTACATAAATTTAAACTTATAAGAATAGTCATAAAGTATCCGTAACTCATAGATATTGTAAATTCCCAATTATCTTTTTAAAATAGATGATTGTATCCGTATATAAATGCAATAAGACTGAGAAATAACACTTTATAAAATAATATAATTAATTAATATTTATTTAAATTGACTTACTTATAATTATTATAAATAATTATTTTACAAAAAATATTGAGGAGTAATGAATTTAAATTAAAAATATTATTAAGATATTTTGAAAAAACTTAAGCTCTTATTTTTCCTATTTCTCTATCTTCTTAATATATAAAATTTTGTTAAACATTATAATAAGTTTCTTTTTTAAAAACTTTTTTAAATTTAGTGGAGTTAAATTAAGTCAATATTTCTACTTAATTTTATTAATTTTAAATGGTGTTTAATTGATTAGATTTTTCTTAACTATTTTTATTTTATTCCTGGTTTATTTATTAAGTAATTAAGATATTACTGTATTTTTTATAAATATATTAAAAATTTCCTTAGTCTTTTATTTCTCCTTAATCTAGAAAATAGATTTTTTAAAAATTTTTAAAATGATCTAATGTTTATGATAATAAAATAACAGTTTTATCTTTTAGAAATTCATATAAGCATTCTTTTTTTATATGATTGATTTAAAAAGCATCCATCCCAGAAAATAAATCATCAAAAATATAAATATCTTTATTTTAATATATTGTTCTTGACAATTAAATTCTTTTCTTTTAGCTTAAACTCAAGTTGTTCCTATTTATAGAAAATTTATATATAAACATGGTAATATAATAAAATTCTTTATATGTAATTTATTTTTTATTTATAAAATTATTTACCCTTATTCTTCTAATATGGTTAAGTCGCCATCTGTAAAATTTTATAAATCATTTTCTAATCCAGAAGCTTTAACTGACCAATAGTATCTGTCTGCGTCATAAAACAGTTCCTAATCATTTATTCCTTGACCTATAATATTTTATTTAATTGTCCCGTTAGTTATCCATATATCTTAACTAAAATAACTTACCAAATTATTTCCAAGAAAAAAATTATCATTTTTAATTAATAATTCATCCGAACTTAATGAATTATAATTACTTTAATCTTAATCTAGTTGCTGTAATTCACCTAAGATACTTTTTATTAGCGTTGTTTTCCCAGAACCATTTCTTAAATTTAAAATTTAAATTATATTTTTAATATTAATTTTAAAAATAAGAAAAATTTACCTCCCAACAATAACAACAATTTCATTTTTCTTTATCTAAATGTTAATATTTTTTAATTTAAATTACTCCTACTGATTATTTTAATTTTCGTCTACTTATTAATCTTGATTATAAAAAGAATCTGTACTACTCTTTTAGGAGAAACCACTGTCATTTTTTTAACTATATTTTTATATCGTTTTTATATTATAGTAGGAAAAATTCTTATTTTAAATATTTATAACATTTTTGTTTAGAACCTCATTTTTAATTTTTTATTATATAATAATTTTTGAATTTAAAGTATTTTTAATTTTATTTTCTGATTTTTCTTTATCTATGTTATTCTATTAGCCATGGAAGCTGTAAAAATCTGGCTATAAATCTTATTGTATATCTGTTGTATTAAATCTAATTGTTCTACCATTTAATTCTCCCTATTTTTTAATATTTAAACCATTAAAATTTTATTACCCACTATTGCTACCCAATGTTTATTTGGTTTAATTCGTAAGTTTAGACTTTATTAAGCTTTTAAAAGATAATTTATCTGTTTCTGTCAAATTTAAATTTGATTTCTCTTTTGTGAACGATCCAAAGGATTCATATTCAGTTCCTATAAATAAAACTAATTATTTCATTTAATATAATAATTTTATATTTAATTTTTATTTAACCTTGTCTAAAATCTCCATTTTAAGTATTTTTTTAAGAAATATTATTTTTTTCAATATCCTCTTATATGGAGTCAGTGTTATTCAATAAGTTAGTCTATTAAAAATTAACCGATATATTCGAAAAAGTATCAAAACACCTATTCTCGTTTTTATTTAATATGCTCTAAAATTATGAGGATGTTTGGGAAAAGTTTTCATAAAACTAATTTAAATAATGACTAATATTTTATTTATAAACCAAGTACTACTTATTGTAAAATATTTAGTCTTTAAGCAAAAATTCATTAATTCTGCCCATTGAAATTAAACCGCAGTAGTATTCTTTGATCCCGGAAAATAGAGGTTTTGTCAGTTGATATAGGAAAAATTAATTCAATATTATATTAATAAAATTAATTTAAGTGAACTAATTATTATCAAATTTTTATATCAATAGAATATTCTAAAAAATTATTTTTAAAAAAATCATTAAAATCAATTTTAATCTTAATAAATAATACTTACATTAATTGAAATTATTTAAGATAGGTGAAGAAATAACATAGTACGGGAATTTATTTTTTAAAATTAATTAACTTCAAGTTTTCTCTTTTTTAATAATTTTTTTGAAAATAAGTCTTACAATGAATCATACATAATTGTCTCAATACAATCGAAAAATTCAACTACACTAACTTACCTATCATCAATATTTTACATCAGTTATTTTTAATGATTCTTAACGAATATTCCCAAGATAAATGCTAACATTATATTTATCAAAGCATTAATTAAAAAACTAATACCCTATACAAAATCTTAATATATGAAATTTACTCCTATAAAAAAAAATAATAATATAGGCAACAAAATCAATTTTATTAATCCTCTATAATACTAAGTTATTTGTATTAAATCTGTTTTAAAATAATTCAATAAATTTCCAAAGTTGATTTAAGGGTATTTATTTAACGAATATTTAAAACTATGTTCTACGATTTTTAACTTTAAAGCCCCTTAAAGTTAAACTTAAAACAAATTATAGCAGAAATTGAACTAGTTCTAATTTATATATTTTAATTATTTATATATATATATTATGCAATAATTTTAATATTTATTTAATAATTTTATAAATATTTTGTTTGTATACCTGAAATATTGATATTAAAATTGGAACTAAAAAACAGAATATTAATGCAGACATTAAAGGCCAGGTATTCCCTATATTATTGTTAGATCTTTCTTCATAAAAATATATACATAGTATAAACAGTTAAATTTAGATAAATTAAAGTATTTGGTAAAAACAATAGTAAATGCAAGTTAAAAGCATTTTTTCTAAAAAAATTAATTTAATTAAATTAATTTTCTATCATAAATTTTTTGTAAATAAGTATACTTAATATTTGTTTACTTTTAAATGTTTATTGAATTATTTTTTTCAGACTTTTATTTTTATTTGGCTTTCCTTTTTTTTTTATTTCATCTAAGTCGCAGCCCCAAAACAAGTTGAATTTCTTATAATTTATTATTGGGTCTTCTAAATTTCTTAACAAATGCATGTCTTCTATTTCAATTTCCGACTTCTATCCTTTCTTAATAAATTTTGTAAAATAAAAAATGGTTATCATTTATATATAAAGAAATATTTATAGATGATAATAAAAATAAAATTGTTTCTACCTTTATTAATTTATAAACCCATATGAAAAATATATTTGCCAAACTAGGCGAATCATAAAATGGCTTTCCTACTTAACCTTGTTTTTATTTTGCATTCTAGTTAATAAGTGGCGTTTTTATAGTATCATATTAACTCATTCTATTGGAGTTTATTATTTTATTTATTAACAATTGGAATTTATTCTTTTTACTTACTTAGTTAGTAAATTTAATATTAGAACTAAAGTTTTTATTTTTATTTTAAATATAAATGTTTAATTTTAAAATTTTGAGTTTAATAATATATTTAACAAAGAAATCATTTATATAAGATCTCATAAAAAAATAAAATTTTTCATCTTTATTATATTTATATAAAAAATATTTAGGCTTAAAATTATTTTTCAAAGGAAGTATGATAACGAAAATTTTACTAATACTATCATAATGTTTAAAATTTAAGATACAATAAATTATAAAATAGTAAATTTTTACAATTAAATTATTAAGAAAAAAAAAACAAAAAATAAAAAAATTTATGACAAATTCATTTCAATAAAAATTACACCGCTCCACTCCTTAAATATTTTTATATTTATCAATAATATGTTGTGGTACTTTATTTTATGCAATGATTTCAGCTATGCTTAACCCAACTTATGAGGCAATTAAGTTAAAATATCATCTTAAGGAACCTTATGCATATAAAATATATGGTATAATCACGGCATCTTCATTTATAGGTTAAAAAATAGAAAAAGAAATTTAAATAAATAATTTATATTAATCTTATAAATATATATATATTTATAAATGTTAGGGGGTGTTTTCGGTATTATTTTTATGAGAAATTTAATAGAGGCTTTTAATAGAGATTTTCGGAAATTGATTTTGTTTATTGATTTAATGTCTGTATTCTTTTCTGTAATAATTACTATATTTAATATTATTCCAAAAATATATTATATAATTATTTTTTTCTTTTAATAGGCAATCTAGTTAATTGATAATGTTTATATATTTTTATTTTCCAGATTGGTCAATGGTTATATATGTGGGGTAAATGGAATTATAATACCGTTATTGGTAAAAGAAATCAGCCCCCTAAATTTACTTTAATAGACAGGAACTTTTTATGGTTTATCATTAAGTTCTGGTAATATACTTATTTTTTCCCTTAGCTTAGTATTAAATTATGATGATAACATGGATGAAGATTAAACTATAACAAGATTTAATTTTTACTTATTGTTCCCTTGCTTTTTTACATTTTTAAGGTTTTTGTTTTTTTTGGGATTTTATAAATTTGACAGTCCATTATAAGCTCTTTTAAGACATAATTAATAACAGGCTGAATAGAACCTAAAGGTTTTTTATCCTTAAGAAAATGTTCCAAAAGTTTTAGAAGATTACGAAGAAGAGGCTTCTTTAAAATTAAAAAATAAATAACAGACCATGAAAGATGTTTACAATGATTCTTAATCCTTTCGTAAGTCTTTATTGGGTGTAGTTATTATGATGGCTACTACGGTAAATGGAAATAATATAAGTAAAAAATAAAATTTAAAAATAAAATTTGATTATGATAATAATATTTTATTTAAAGTTTCCTTTTTCTCCACTAGCATATTTATGCAAGCCACAAATGACTAATTTATAAGTACTATTTTAACCATATTTATAAGTGTAACTAGTGTGTCTATGAATTTAATTTCAGGTTTAATTTCAAAAAAATATGGAAGAAGAAAGATGATTATAATATCGGGTTATATAACAATTTTTATAAATTTATCACTTTCTTTTCTAACACTAGAACATAAGAGAAGTATATTTATAAATATATTATTAATAATTGTGCTATTCCTTCATAGAATAAATTCATAAATTAGTTTTAATCCATAATTATTTGGCTATTGCGGTGATATTTTATAGGGAAGGGAAATTGAATTAGCCCAATTAAGTTATTGGTTAAGTAATATAGTAGTGTCAATATTATTTCCAGTATTAGGAATTTCTACTGCTTTTTTTTTATTTACTACTGCATTTATAATATGCTTAATATATATTCAAAATGTTTTAATAGAAACAAATGAACTTTCCAGGTAATATATATAAATAGATATCGTAATAATTTAATTAAATATATTAAGTATCTTATTTATATATATATAATTAATATTATCATTCTTGAAATATAATTTTCAAGATTTTATTATAATTATTTTATAAAAAATAGATATAGTAAAATATTTTAAAAATCTTATTAATATTAATAATATTATCTTTTAATTTAAGGGAGTAGCTACAAAATTTATACAATTATAATGAATTTAATAAAATCAATAAAGTTTGTAAAGAAAGTATTAATGATTAGATTAATGATAAAATTAGTATATAATCCGCAGAGCAACTTAATTAAAAATTTTTATGAAAAATTAAAAACTCTTATTATTTTTTTACAGTATATTATAAAAATATTTTAAAATATTAAATTAAATACAATTGCATAAGCAAATTATACTAAATAAAATTAATCTTTAAATAATTTCTCATTTATAATAATATCATGATTATTATTTAACAAAATGATTTCTGATCTACAAAAAATGGATAGAAATCAATATGATAAATCAAATATTAATCTAATTTTCATCAACTAGTATTAAAACTCATATTACAACAAAATTAATAAAAAATTTAAAAACAAAATAAAATAAAAAAAACAAAAAAAAAATTTGTAAAAAAAACAAGTGTTATGCAAAACTTAAACAAATTTCATAAATCAGACTCACAAATATTTATTTTTCTAGGTATAATATGCCTAGGTAGTTTATATTAATCAATTATTTCATGTATGCTTAACCCATGTTTTAAAGCTATATAGATCAAATACTAATTAGATGAATCCGTAGCAAGCTAAACCTTTGGTATATTAACTGCGTCTTAATTTATAGGTAAAAATAGTATTTTAACAAAAATTATTATAAATATATAAAAAAATCTTAACAATAATTAATAATATATGTTATTTTAGGGGGTATAATAGGTATCATATTAATGACTAAAATATATGAATTAATCAAAAATTTAAGAACTCTCACCATAATTCTTGATTTAGTCTCTCTAATTATTTGTGTATATAATTATCATACAGTTATTAACGTTTTTATAATTAAATTATAAATAATGTATCAAATAAATTTATATAATATATACTAACTTATTTTATATAAGTAAATTTATTTTATAATTTAAAATCTACTTTATATTAAATAGCTTTATTAATATTTTTAAGATAAGCCAACTTTATGAAAATGTTCACATATTTTTGTTAACAAGAATTTTAAATGGATTCGTTTGCGGATTAAATAGTATAATAGTTCCATTATTTGTAAAAGAAATTAGTCCTATTTCTTTACTGGGTCAAACAGGAACTTTCTACGGATTATCATTAAGTTCAGGAAATATAATAATATTTTCTTTGAGTTTAATACTGAACACCAATATTAACATATCTGACAGTGAATTAATTTAAAGATTTAATTTTTACCTAATATTTCCAGCATTTTTTTTAGTTGTGAGATTACTATTTTTCATTCTCTATTATAAATTTGATACACCATTAAGAGCAATTTTAAGATTTAATTAATAAGAAGCATTAGAAAATTTAAGAGTTTTTTACCCATAATAAAATATAGAGATAATTTTAGATGATTATGACTAAGAAGCGTAATTAAAGCTTAAAAATTAATAATAAAGTTATTCATCCATATTTAAAAATTAATAATCTTGGAACAGAACCCTTATATGTATGATTGCGATGTCTGCAACTGCCTAAAATGGAACTAACATAAGTATTTTTAAATAATTAAATAAATGAATAAAAGAATTAGCAAATATATAATAAATTATTTATTGATTTATTATTTAATGTATAAATTAGTTTCATTTTATTCCAATAACATATTTATGGAGGCAACAAATAATTAACTAATAAGTACAATACTGACAATTTCAATATCTGCTGTTAGCGTTATAATGATATTGATTTCAGGTGTAATCACTAAAAATTATGGTAGAAAAGAATTAATAATTAAGTCTGGGTTTACTGACCTTGGAATAATGAGTTTACTAATATTTTTAACGTGGAGTCCTTCATAGTATATGGCTACAAATATAACTATTATAATAGCAATTTTCGCTCATAGAGTGAGTACCATGCTAGGTTTTTAACCTCAAGTTTTTGGGTATATAGGAGATATTTTGCACGGTAAGGAGTTATAATTAGCTTAATAGAGTTATTGGATGTCCAACTTTTTTATTACACTTGTTTTTCCTTTATTGACGATATCTAGTTCATTTTCTGTTCTTGTTTTCTTATTTTTGGGATCGATGATATATTTGAAAGATAATATGTTGGAAACTAAAGGGCTTTCAAGGTAAATATATATTTCATATGTAATTTACTTAATTATAATTAACAATTTAAAAAGGGAATAACTTCAAATATTATATTCTTAAAATGACTTAAAAATACCAGGTTAAATTAGATTATCTAAATAATAAGAGTAATTAACCTCGCTATTGTTTAAAAAAACTTTAAGTTAAAATAATTAAATATTTTGATATATTTATGACAATGATGATGAATAGGATTTTTTTATATAAATTTTTATAAAATATTAAAAATTAATTAACAATTGTTTTTAATTGTTTCCTAAAAATAACATATATTGTATCTTCAACAATAATTTATACTTGTTTATTTTATTTATATATTTTATTATTCTTTATACAATTGTAATAGATTTAAGTAGATGAATATAATAAATTTTAAATAAAAATTAGAAAAAAATAAAAATTAACACTAATTGATGGCCTCACTTCACAATTCTAATCTACATAATTCCAACACATAAATATTTTTACACTTATTTGCCATAGCGATGGGAGCATGTTATTTATCAATTATTGCATGTATGTTAAACCCAGCCTTTACAGCTACAAAGATAAAATATAATTTATAAGACACCACTGCCTATTAAATTTTCGGTGTTTTGACGGCATCACAATTTGTTGGTATATAAAAAAAAATAACATAAAAAATAAATTTTAATTAATAAAAATATAATTAAAGAAAACTTTTTTATAAATAAAAAGGTGGATTGATAGGTATTTTATTTATGCCAAAATGTTACGTTATATTTAAAAATTTCAGGTATATGATTATCTATTTGGATGTTATCTCCATTTTGATTTGTGTAATATATTTATTATAATTATTTTTTTATTTTGATAATTTAAAGATATATTAATAATTAATACTTATAAATTCTATTCTAAAATTAAATATAAATAAATTTATTTATATAAATTAGGTTTTATAGTTAGTTAGTAATGTATATCTATTTTTAATTACAAGAATTATAAATGGATTTCTATGTGGTCTAAATAGTATATTTGTTCCCTTATTAATAAAGGAAATAAGTCCTATTAGTTTACTAGGATAAACAGGTACTTTTTATGGGACCTTGTTAAATTTCGGAGGAATAGTTATATTTTTTCTAAGTTTAAGGTTAAATAGTGGAGATATAAGTGAATAAGATTTGGTGTAAAGATTTAATTTTTACTTATTTTTCCCTGCTTTTTTTTTGATTGTTAGATTAATATTTTTTGTTTTTTTCTACAAATTTGATTCTCCATTAAGAGCGCTTATGAGATAAAATTAATAAGAGGCAATATAAAATTTAGAGGTTTTTTATAAAAAAGAACATATTTAAATGGTTTTAGAGGACTATGAATAAGAAGCATAATTAAAATTAAAAGATTCATAGTAAAGTTTTACTTAAGTTTTTTAAAACCCTTCGTCTTGGTCGAAAAGTTTAATAGGTATGGTAGTAATGTCAGCGACAGCCTAGAATGGAAATAATATAAGTAAATAAATTTAATTTCAATTAAAATAATTTATTATTAAAAAATAAAAATTTTTAATTTAAAATACAGTTTCCTTTTACTCAAATAATATATTTTTGGAGGCTACTGGTAGCTAAAAAATTAGCACAGTTTTAACAATTTGCATAGCAATCCTTAGTTTTGTAAATAATGCAGTTTCAGGTTTATTAACAAAATATTTTGGTAGAAAATAATTGATGTTGAAATCAGGGTATATGGATTTATTTTTAATGGCGTTATTAATTGTCCTAACATCTGTAGATAGCTAATCAACATTTGTCAATTTTTCGATCATAATTATAATATTTTCGCATAGATTTTCTAGTATGCTGGGTTTTAATCCGCAGGCTTTTGGGTTTATAGGTGATATTTTACACGGAAAGGAAATGGAATTTGCATAACTGAGCTATTGGATGTCAAATTTTACAATTACACTATGTTTTCCTTTAGTAAATATACCAACTGCTTTTTTAATCTTATTTGTGATATTTTCATGCTCTCTTAAATACATGAAAAAAAATATGATAGAAACTAAGGGTTTAACAAGGTAAAAAAATACTAAAAAATAATAAATTTAATATAAATTTCATACCTTATTTTTTTAATTTCTAGATAATAGTTATAAAATTTATATTAAAATGATAATGAAATAGAATTGAAAAATACAAATCTTTTATAACAACTAAATCCTAGGTTATCAAATATTATCCAAGAAAAAGTTAAGAAAAATTCGGAAGATATATTAAACAATAATCTAATTTGAATTAAATTGACTTTTATAAAATTGCTATAAATTTATTATTAGCACAATTACATTTACAGCGATTTTGATTTTTAAATTTATAATCAAACTATTTTTTTTAAATAAACTTTAAATTTTTATTTTTTATTATTTTTATGGTAAAGAATATGATACAAAAATTTACTATACTTTGATCACCGATAAATGATAAAAAATTATTAAATTTATCTAAATTCCCCAAAAATCTATTAAATAAAATAAAAATTAAAAAAAATAAAATAAAATAAAATTATAATAGATAAAGTTTTTATAAACAATAAATTAAATATGGAGTAGCATTTACACTTATAATAAGCTTTGGTGAATGCTGTATAGGGGTAAAAGGACATAAGAATACAAGGAGAATAATTTTTATAAAATATGAGAAATTCTGATCCTCAATTTTTTCATAAATTATTTTATATTTTAGACAATTAATATAAGGTTGGCTAAAATGATCAGTAAAAAGATTTAGAGTCTTAATTTTTAGACCATTAAAAAATAGCAGTTTAAAATATTGATTTAATTGCAGCCTCGTACCTTACCCAAGATGTAAGAATGCACTATCAAAGTTATAATGACCAAATAAGGGCCAGTTTATAAGAATTAGTGCTAGATTCTTTTCAAAACCATTCTAATTAAAAAGTTAAAGAATAATTAATGATTGTAATTAATTTAATGGTTATTGGAGATTTTCCTAACTCCATGATTTTTAGACTTTTAAACTAGAGTTTTAGTGATTTAAATCAAATTATCAATTAGTAGAGTAACAATGTGAAAACACTGATTTAATTGCTTTATTAGGTTTATAAAGCCATTTACAAAGATAAAAAAGGAAAAGATATGAATTAATAGGAACAATAGTATTATGAGTAATACTGTAAAGTAGAGTATTTAAAGAAAAAATAATTAGTGCAATAAATTCTTTTCCAATATTTCGATATGATAAAGTAAATTTAAAATAATATTTTATTAAAAAAGCTGTAATTTATTTATTTATATATTCAAAATTATTTGAAGGAATTTTATTTAGTAAGTAAGCTTAGAGAATAACACAAAAGAAGATTTTTGGGCAAAGCTATAATAATAGTTATCGAATTTAAATATTGACATAATCAAATATTCTTTAAAATTTATAAATTTAGAAAATTATTTCCAAGCAAATTTGTCTAGTGATATAAAATGTCACGCAGAAAATTTATTTGCTTTACAAAAATTAATGTAACAAATTTTACAGCTCGTAAATTTAGAAAATGTATAATAATAAAAACCCATTTACGAGACCTTGCACTCACTTAAAGCTATTTCTTATCTTTATTAAAAATATTTATTAAATATTGCATATGAAGGGAATTTAAGTCACTAATAAATAAAAATTATAATATAGTATTTGGATGAATTTTACTTTTCTAATTAAAATTTATTTTTGAACAATTAGTAAAGTCATATTTCAGTCAATGATCTGCATAAGGCAAATTTTTTGGAAAGATTAAATAATTAAGAGAGTTTATTATAATTTTTCTAAGACGAATCATTATAAATAATTCAAGCAATTAATATTTTGAATGAAATATTAACCAATTTGGGAAAAAATAATTTATAAAATATAACTTTTGATACCATTTTAGAAAATAACTAAAATAATTAAGACACAATATAAAACGCATTATTTATTCAGGAAAATTTTGACACCAATTATTTTACTGTATTATTTTAATTTCTATTAGACAGAGCGTTATAATTAAACTGGGTTTAACTATATTAAATCGCTTTCGAAGCGGAAAAGTGTTTTGCAGATGATGAAATTAATTCTTTAAGTAATGACTCTTTTTCTATCAGAGCAGCGTCTGTAGGACTTTTAGAAACCATATTTTATTACATAAATGAGGAAAAGGTAAAATAAATTAAAAATTAGAAAAATTTAATGAATTAATATAAATTTTATAAATTAATACAAGTTATTTAAAAAATAATATATTCAAGGTTATCTCTGCAATTGACAGTTTATTGTAATAGTTTTCAGGCTCTATTTTAACTGGAAATACTCCTTTCGAAGCAATTTTACAAAGAGAAGCCTTTTATTTCATAGTTTTTGGCCTTTTTAACTAAATTAAAAATAGTTTAGAATTTGAAACATGGTACGAAAGCGTTTTATCTTCGGAATTACAGCAGGAAGATCCTAAATTAAACCCTTTAAAAATTCAAATTTTAAATTTGATAGGCGCTTATGTAGAAAATAGTTATAGATTGGATGAAAATTAATGCTAGGTATTTGGGCAACACTTGACTCAAGTTATTGCAAACCCAAATAATAATTTGTATTTAAGATTATTAGCTTTCTAAAATTTAATGCCTTTATTAAATACTTAATAAATGATGGGAACATATCTTGAGAAAATAATGCCATATATATTTGAAATCGGATAATAATGCGTAGAAAACCAGTCCAAGTTACTTATTATGACATTAATTGAGAAATTAATTTCAAAATAAAAGTAAAAGTTGTCACCTTATATGAAAAGTATTTTTAATTATATAAAGAGCATATGGTCTTAATTATAAAACATAGATACATCAAATTCTAGTCTTGGATTTTCTCCACTTTCCCTAAAATAGAAAATCAGCACTGTTTTAAAATAAATAATCAACGTTTAATAAGAACTTTTCTTCTAAGAAATTGATTTTTACTACTAAGTAATTTATGCCTCTTTAGATGTAGAATAGGGATTTGAAATATTTTTAATAGAAGAATGTGGTTTAACATTATTATATTAGTTTATAATTAGCTATAATCAACAAATTAGTCAACTATCTGAAGAACAAAAAATTGCTTAAAAACAGGTTATACAAAATTTTGAGCAGAAATTTTTAATTTTTTTGGATAAAATAGACACCCCATTTTTACAGTCTATGGAATCATACTATATGTGTCTAATAATTATAATGTAATATATTATAAACTTTGACAACTATGAAATTTAAAAAAAAGCTAGTTAATTACTTATTAAAGGTGTTGAATGTTACAATGGAGATATGAAAGAAGATATATATGTAAAAATTTATGACATAATTGAGATTTTTTTGATTAAAAACACAATAGCCCCTCCTTAATCTGCAAATGAATACCAAAAACTCTCTTTTAACTTGGCCTAACAAGTTATTGACAATGTATTAGACCAAGCTGTAAAACAATAAAAATAATAGGAAGATAATATATTTTAAAAATTATCTATTTTGCGAATTTTAGGCAGAGTTTTCTTTTAAAATTTAGAAGCTGGGTAAAATTTATCCAATTTCATAAAAAATAAAATTGACCCCCATTCTGATTTTATTTTTGATTTTTTGAACGAATCATCAAAACATTTAGAGTAATACAAGCCAGATTTGTGCTTTTATAAATACCATTGTGTGCTTTCTTTGGCTTATTTACAAATATTGTAAATAAATAATAGTGAAGATAATTTGATAAAACTTTTTTAAAATATATCGCTTGACAACCAATAAGATAATTAATAATAAAGAAATATAGATTCAAAATGTGAACATTGTTTTTAAAAACTTAGTGAAAATTACAAAATAATTTAACAATATTATAATTATTCGATTCATGATGATACTCCCTGGATTTTATAAAGTTTAGACGATTTAATAATAAAATATCATTAAAAAAATTAGGAAAAATATTTGTTAGACGATATAGAAGCCGACTAATAATAAATTTATTTGGATTTAGATATTAAAAGCTTGTATAACAATAAAAACTTATTGAAATTTTTAAAATAAGATTAGCTACTAAAATATAATTTTATTTTGGAAGGCAAAAATTTCTTTTAAAAATTCGCAAATTACATGCCCACAAATTTATAATAAAGAATAGCTTAATTTTTTTCCGAAGAAATAGAATGAAATTTTAATGAAAAAAACTAAATATAATAAAAATATAATTGATGATTTTTTGATAAAAAACTATCATTATTTTTAAAATTTAAGTTATTAGTAAAGCTATAAGCTTTCAATTTAAAATTTACAAATTAAAAATATATAAAAATAAATTAATATTATAAAATTATTAACAACTAATTATTTATATGCTTAAAATGCACAGTAAAATTATAAATGGTAAAAATAATTTTTAAATCATTTTTTATTATACTAGCTAAATCTACTAGGAACAACTATTTTTTTAATATCTTTTGATTTACTAATTATTCCATTTTATTAACTTTTTCCAGTACTTAATTTACCCACTGTTTTTTATTACTACTATTATTTAATTAAATTACTTTTTGAAGCACTTTGTTTTCCCTAATTTTATTATTATTTTTACTATTATATTTAAGAATTTGATAATGAATTTTTTCCTTATTGAGACAAATTCGAAGACCTTAAAGAAATTCCAGAACCTGATAAATTGGGGAACTTTTAAACTGACATAGGTTTATTATAGTTTAGACTGTTATTTTTAGAAATAGTGGAAAATTTTTGGGCTGAACCTGTTAATCTTCTAGTTAAATTTCCTTATTATTATAATTATTATTATTACTATTTAGAACTATTCCAAGGTGGGTGCTAGACTTTAGACGTGGAAAATTTCTGGGCAGATAATTTTTGAGTAGGGAATTTTTGCGCCGAACTTTTTGAAATATTTATTTTGTTTTTAGGGAATTTTCCAGGAGTTCCAGTCGCCTTTAATAAAGCGTCTTAAGCATTGTTCAAAAAATCTTAATAATATTAATTTAATTGAGAATCCCATATATCATTTAATTTTCTTTTTTCGTATTCTTGTTGCTCTTCGGGGCCTCTTGATTTTGATAAATCATTCAAAGAAAATTTTGTTTCCGAATATTTTTAGTGGATACTCGATAAAGAATTTTTAATTGTTTCACCTAGTTCTTACATTTTTCCAAAAGCTTGAATGTTTATATTTTTAATTGAATTTTAATTTGTAATGTCTGAAAGAACATTTCTTTCTGGAGTTTTGTCTTATTGTTACTATTATAAATTTCCTTTTTGGTCAGGGAGATTTAAATAACTTTCTAAGTCTACTCGATTTTCTTACTCATTTTGTTTAACTTCATTCATCATTTTCTGGTATTTTTCGCTGGGGGAATTGAATTTAGGTGAATGTGGAATTTCTTAATTAAAATACATTTCGAAAACCTGTTTTATAGCATCTTCAGTTTCTATATTTTTAGAAAGAGGAGAATTCTATTCAGGTTGGAAAGAAAACTTGCTGGGTGACTCTATTTGGCTGATAAACTCTTTCATGATTAATTGCTGGGCTTATATTTTAAAATATTTTATTTTTATAGCTAAAAATTCTTGTTTATTTTTGATTTTGTTTTATTTATTAGTATAAATATAAAACGCGCTAAACAAATATTAATTATTTTAATTAAATCATAAATTTTATTAATTAAATTTTGTGTAAGTAAGCTAATTATTATTATTAAATTTTATTTTTACAAAATAAAATTAATAATCAATAGAACAAAATTAACGACTACCTAGCTATTATAGTATTTTTAATAAAAAACTAATTACATAATAATTAAAAAAAATCACAATGTTTCGAAATACTTTTATAAATTTAAATTTATTTAAAACAAAAATAAAAATGAATGAAAAAATAAAAAATGCTTACTTTTACCATTTTTATGATTTAAAAAAAAAATATTAAATTTTTATTTCCTTGCTTAAAATTTGCTGCAATTTTAATTTTTTATATTCACAGACCTTTATTGGGTTATTATAAGTTTATTATAAACTAACATTTTCAACTTTTTTCTCTTAATTTTATTTGTTGCGTAAACGAAGGAAATTGAAAATAGACTACTTTAAAGTCTTGAATCATAAAATATTTAATCTAATTAGAAGATTGATGGTAAAAAATTTTACTTCATTATTATAATAAATCATAGATTTAAATACTATATATTTTATAATATTTATGTAGAATTATATTTTCTTGAAAAATGGTTTATAAAGAAATAATTTTTTTCTGCCAAATTTACCTGTTAAGAATGATTCTATTTTAGTTTTATATAACAAATTCTTTTAAAATAATTGTTATTTATATTTTCATCAAGGTTTCTTATTATTTTACTTATACCTTTAAAAAATGCTGAAAAAAAATTATATTTATAGCTTTTTATTTAATTTTATTGAAATTGTTTTTTATTTTTTAATTTTTAAATAATAAATCTGTTATTAAGAGCCTTAAGAGTATATATTTTGCATTTTTTGTATTTAGAAATTACTTATTATGCAAATAAGTTTGAAAATATCAATTTATTTGTATCAAAATTATGAAAAAAATATAATTTGATGAAATATATCAAAAATCAAATAAAATTATTTTAAAGTTTAAATTCCATACTCATAATTATTTTTT
This sequence comes from Pseudocohnilembus persalinus, assembly GCA_001447515.1. NCBI lineage: Eukaryota > Ciliophora > Oligohymenophorea > Philasterida > Pseudocohnilembidae > Pseudocohnilembus > Pseudocohnilembus persalinus. Next base: position 359,116 of record LDAU01000122.1, read on the forward strand.
CTTATATACCTAACTTTTTATTTTTAATATAACATATATTATTAATATTAATATTTAAATAAAGTAATATTTGTGTATAATATCTTATTAAATTTATTAATAATATTAAGTAAAAAATACATATTTCTAATACTTCACTAGAATTTTTTTAAGAAATAAAAACAGAAAAAAATAAATTAATTAAGCTTGATTTTATGATAGATAGCAAAAGTTAAGATAAAAAAAATAAAGGTTTTTTTAAATAATTTTAAGAAATGCCTTTAATTTATGACTACCTGTAAAAATCAGTTTCAATTTCGGATTTTGTTAAAATGATTAAAAACCATCCCTACCATATAAATGAATAAGAATTTACATAATAATATTAAAAAAAACAAAATATATATACTAAATAAAACATAAACGATGAATATTAAAGAGAGCTGAACTTATATATAAATTCGGAAGGCCAAAGAATAGCTGTAAAATAATTTAATATTAATTAAAATAATGAGTTATCTAAAAATATATTTTTACAATAATACACTTAATAAATTGATGCAATGATATACATGAATTAAAGTCCATATAGTTCACTTATTACATGTTAAGGTAATTTAATTTTTCATTTTAAATTTATATATAATTTATATATTATTTTGAATAAAAAAATTATTTTTAAAGGCTTTGTGGTTAAAAAAATTGGAAATTAATTTCAATTTTAAATTCTTTTAACTTATGTGGATGGTTCATTGCAAAAATTATTAAAAAATAATAATAGTAATCAAATTATTGATATTAATAAATTTAAATTAAAAGATATCATAAATTTATATTATCAAAGTATAGAAACATTAAGTTTTTTAGAAATAAATAATATTGCTAATGTCTATATATGTCCAAAAAAAATATTTTATAAAATTAATAGATTTGGATAAATATAGTTATTATTTGGCGATTATAGTTTAGGTAATGCTTAAGCAGAGTATTAAAATAATTATTCAAAAATTGAAAAAGTCTAATATGACTTAATTACTGATAAATACGAAATGAATTATTTATCGCCTGAATTATTGTATGAATATCAATAATATAAATTATATTTATAATTGGAATACTGCCCAGCAAAATCTGATGTATATAGTTTTACTTTAGTCTTTTTGAAGTAAGCTATCAAAATTTTTATATTTTACAAATTTCCAGAATTGAATCAATTTTATTAATTTATTAATTATTTTTTATAATTCATAACTATTTTGATTTCTGGGGAACTAACTGTGTCTATAATAAAATTTATAATTAAAGTTTTTCTACATTAAAATTATAAATTTAAGAATTAAATTGTTTTTAGTTTTATACTTTAGTAATTTAAAATAGAATCAAAATAAATTTTTGAATTATAAGAAGATCCAAAGACCTATAAATATGCTGATATAGGCAATAATAATGATTTATACACATAATAAATTCAGATATACTTGGACTTATTTTAAAAAAAATATAAAGAAGATAATTAATTAAACTAGTTTGTTAGACTCTTGTCTGCATGTTTAAGAATGAATCCAATTTTTAGGCCCGGGCCTCTTACCATTGTATAATAGATTCAATGTATTTTTTATGGATTCCAAACACAACCTATTATAGGAAAAGAATTTAGTCTTGAAAAATATGAATTCGATCTTATAAAATAAGCATAATAAGAATTTAATTAAATAGACTAAAGGCTAGAAGATTTCATCTAATAAAAAAAAGAATTTTAAGAGTAAATTGGTAAAATAAATAATTTTTGTTTTAATTTTATATATTTTTATAGAAATTAAATATATTATAATAAAGATATCATTAAATAAAAATAAGAAGAATAATCTCAAAATTAAAAATAGTAAAATTTAGTAAAAAATCTAAAAAATTATTTTACAAATAAGATAATTGATATAATTATTTATTTTTTAATAGTGGGGAAATATAAATGAGTAGGTTCTGGGAGAGGCTGAATATATTATAAATAATATTAGTTAATTAGAAAAAAATTATTAAAATTAATTATTAGATTTATTAAAGAATTACAGAAAAGGTATAATTTACTTTAATAATCTAGAAATTTTAAATGAGTCATTGAATTTAAGGGGTATATAAAATGTTAAATCTATAAGATTGGAAAAAGAATTATTTGGATAATATAAATTTGTAAATTAAACTGAAACCAATTTTGATAATTTAAAAAAATTAATAAACAATTTGGCTAATAAAGAAAAAGATGAGCACACAATTTCTACTTTGGCCCATCTTCACTATTATGGAGATAAGTAAAAGAGAAAAATAAATTAGAATATTTTTATATAATAATTAAATTTTAATTTTATAATTTTTATATAGATAATTAAAATATTTAATATAAAATTAAAAAGTAAAACTTACTCAATATCTAGTTATTTTTATCTAAATAAATTAAATATATATATATTTAAAAAATTTTTTTTAAACAAGTATATTCGAAGAAAATACAAAACTTGCCTGTGAATTAGCGGAAAATAGTGTAAATAATAAGCTTAGTCAGTTTTTATTAGGTAGTATGTATTTAGATGGAATAGTCAAAAAATAAAATTATGAAATGGCATTTTAATATTTTCATAAGTCATTTTAATAAGGTTTTACTTAATCTTTGACTAATTTAGGTAGTTTCAAAAATATTTTTTAAGTATCATTTAAATAAAGGAATATAATCTAAATATAGTAATATTCGAATATCATTATTATTATAAATATTATTATTTTAACTTTTTTTTTCTAGGCTATATGTTTAATTCTGGGAAAGGCGTAAAAAAAGATTTGAAGATGGCATTTAAATTAAATGAAAAAGCAGCTTTATTAAATAATTAAGTAGCAATGTACAACTTAGGATATTTTTACGAAGAAGGTTTGGGTGGAATCCAAAAGAACTAAAAACTATCTTAATACTGGTATAATAAATCAGCACAAAAAGGATATATAAAAGCTATGGAAAAATTTTACCCTCAAAAAGTTATTGTCTCTTACAAAATTTTATTCGATAAATGAAAATGAAAATTAGCATTTTATTGTTATACTTAAAAATTCTATTTAAAATTATATAATATTAGCTAATAAAGACATATAAGCAAACACTTATTTTTATAATTAAATGCTATTGTTATAATAAACAGAAGTAAACAAAGAATAGTGGTGGTTGATTAATTATTTTTATTTATAGATAAAAAATTAAAATTAAAATAAAAATATGGTACACACAAATCTTTAGGAAAAAAAAAGCCCTAGAAAATCTAAACCAAGTTTAAATTCTTAAAATATCGATTAAAATGATTTAAATTTTCCCAAATAATATTCATCTTTCCAAAAATTATGGTATAAATTCGTTAAAAGTCATTTTTAAAAGTAATAACAAAATGATAGCAAAAAATAAGGTAACATCGAAAAACCCTTATATAAAGAAACTCTTCCATTTATGGCAACAAATTTATCTTAAATTAGAGTGTATGGAGATGATGATGAATAAAATAATTATTATGAATTTGAAGAATTAAATGAATCTTAAAGTGGGTCTTAAATCGAAAAAGTTAAAAACAGGTCACTGAATAGAAAAAAATCTTCATATTTTAAGCAAAAATTTAGCAAACAAAAATCATAGTCTTAAAAATGGCCAGAAAAATCATAAAAACCAGAATATCAATCTTTTGAAATTTTCACAAAAAGTCCAAACCAATAAAATTGTGAATCGATTTCAGAGATATTAATAAATGCAGAAATTTCTTCAGAATGTTTATTTAACAAAAAAAAAAATATCTAAAAAGATTCAGATGAAATAAAAAAAACGCAAGGATATAATATATATCGGTAAAATGAAAACAGTTTAAGAAAATTACAGAAATTTCCTATGCATAGAGACCCATAATAGTACCCCAAAAAGGGGGTTCTTAAACCGGGCCCTAAAAAAATTAATATGATACCTTAGAAATAGGAAATAGAATATATATAAAATATACTTGGAAAAATTCAGCATTAAATAGAAATGAGAAAATAAGAAGAAGAAAAAAGAAGGAATAAAAATGTAAATACTTGCAATATATGCGAAAAGCCTTTACCTGAAGATATAGAGTTTATAAATTCATAAGATCTTTTATGTGACGGTAAAGTATTTTTATAATTAATTTCTCATTAGAAAATATAAAGCAAGAATTTTAAATAAATAAATAAATAAATAAATAAATAAATAAATAAATAAATAAATAAATAAATAAATAAATAAATAAATAAATAAATAAATAAATAAATAAATAAATAAATAAATAAATAAATAAATAAATAAATAAATAAATAAATAAATAAATAAATAAATAAATAAATAAATAAATATTTAAAATTGTATTTAGAACATAAACCTAAATGTAAAATGTGTAAAAAAAATTTACTAACTTCTTAAAAATCTGACATATGTCCTGATTGTAAATAAAATTAAAAGTCAAAAGCAAAAAAGCCTTTAAAAAAAATTTGTAAAGATTGTGGAAAGGAGTTTACAGTGAGAAGAATGGGTTAATTTACATGCAGTCCTTGCGTAAACGAAACTGAGGATGACTCTGCCTCTACCATAGAGTCGGAAAACAAATAAAATATAAAATAACTTCAGTAATAATAATAAGATGAAGTTTAATTGCTACATAATAGAGATTAAAATGGAAATTAAAATTATAATTAACAGAAATAAACATAATTTATAAAAGATAAAATATAGGATGCATCTTAGATATAAAAAAAATTGAATTCTTAAGAAAAATTGGTTGAAAAATTAATTAAAGATGAACATATTAAAATAAGAGATGAAGGGGATGATTATTTTGAATTTTCTAAAGGTGGATTCTTTTTGGCTATTTATAATAAATCAATTGGAAATAATAGAAATAAATTATATGGATATGCCGGTCTGATGTTGATAAATTTTGTTAATTGTTTTAAAGATTTAGATTACGAGTATCATAATTAAAATTCAGCTGAATTATAGGAGCAATAAAATAAAAAAGCAGGTAAATTATCCAAGCTACTATCAGACAGCTCTAATAAAAGTTTTTACTAAGAAAATAATATCCATAGTGGCCATATTTATCCAGCCAACAGAAGTTATAGAAATTAGAAAAACAGTAAAATTTCTTTTTCTATGGATATGGAAATGAATATTATTACTGATTATTTATTAGATTCGAAAGAAGTTGGATCTGATCTAAATTTATTAGAACAACTGATGTCAACTAATATTATTCCCATGTATAAATTAGAATACGAAGTTATTTTTAAATTATGATTTTAAATAATTTTATAAATATTATTATTTTATCTCTAATTTTTTATAAAAGTAAAAAAATATTATTTAAATTTATATATAGGCTATATTATTTATAAATAGATATTACGATTAAATTAATAACTAATAAATATATAAAATTATGAATGATAAAAATGAATATATATATATTAATATTATAATTTAATTATTGTGTTGGAACATTTTGAGAATAAAGTCTAATAAAGAAAAATTAATAATTTTCTTAATAAATTTGTATAAGGTATGTTTATTAAAATTCAATTTTATGAAATAGTTTATTTAATATTATTTAAAATAGCGTAAAAATGTTGTAATATTAAAATTAATAATTTAATTTACGTTAATTTCACTTTTTATTTTATCAAAAAAAAATAGTTTATTAAATTTAATCTTAGTTATATTAGTTTGTTTATTATAAGTTTAAAAGTTTGGTGGAGTTTAATAAGTGACATATACCAATTTGGTTTATAGATAAAAAGAAATTAAAATATCGTATTTTATTTACCAATTTATGTATATATTAAATAAAATATAAAGCTTAAAATAAAAGTGATATTTTATTAATTGATAGAATATCAGAATTTTATTTATATTTTTAAATTAATAAAAATTATTATTTTATTTCCATTGTTAATTAATAATTATTTGGTCTAGTGCTACATAGATTAATTAGTTTAATAAATTAAATTAAAATAAAAATAACAAACATTTTATAAAATGGGTTTTGATATATTTGGAACTGAATTTAAATTTCGATATAAAGGCAAAGATCCCAGTAATTAAATTAAATTAAGTCACTTTTTTATTTTATTTGGCTTAAATATATTATAAAAATGTAATTGTAAATGATCAAAAAAAAAGTTTTAGAATTTTAATAATTAATAATAAAATAGGAAAAAAAACTTCTTTAGGATTTGTTAGTTCTCTTTTGGTTATAGCATTAGGTATTGCTTATTTAATTTATTTACTATATGAATGGCTTTCAGGAAATATGAGTCCTAAAGTGGTTGTGAAAAGCAACACTGTCAGCTCTGTAGATTATACGATATAAAAATCTCCTATTATGATAAGATATTACACAGCAAACTAAGAAATAATATTTAATGAGTATTTCAATATTATTGGGTATTTAAGTGAGGGAGACAATACCAAATCAACAAATACAGTAATAATAAATTATAGTAAATCAATAATTAATTAAAATTAATTTTGCATAATATACAATATTGTTATAATTTTAGTAAATATTTTTTAATTATTTTAAAAGAAAGTAACAACAATTGATTGCTCGGAAATCGAAAACTAGTTAGATAATGATGATATAGATGTGTATTTAAATATAAAAACATTCAATATAAATTTATTTTGATCAATTATTATATCACATAATTTATGATATAAAATTTTTAGTGGATAATATTTTTGTATTTAACCAACTGATGATAAAGGAAATAATTAATTAAATTTATCTGTAGATAGTGATGGAAATAATAATTTTGTTATGATATAGTCCAAATTTTGTAACGATGCAAGTATTTCTTGTAAAGATATAAGTACAGAAATATTTCCTTTGATGTAAAAGCCATTTTTTAAAATAGAGGTTCTTTTGGTTTACTATGAATACGACATAACAAATAAGTAAATAATATTTAATAAGTTATTTTTCTCTTTTAATAGTAACACTTTTAAATTTAGGGAGTTAGCACAAAGAACATAGAAAATTCAGTTACCAGGAGATTATTCTAATATAGGATACTACACTTTTTACGTAGAAGTTTCTAAAGTTTCAGAAGATAATGGATGGTTTTGGTCTTCTATGTACATATATTAATTAATTATTAAAGTTTAATAAATATATTTTTGATTAAATTTTTAAATTAACTATTAAATTTGTTCTAGAACTGAAAGAGAATATATATCAGGTTACACAGTTGATTTATAAGTAATGGAGCCAAGTTTTTTAAATTAAAAAGTATAGGGAGCGAATACAGATGTTTATTATTCATTTTTTAAATTCGAATTATAATTGAAATAAACAGAAACAATTATTGAACATCCCAAACTTTCTGAGGTGTTAGCATCTTTCGGAGCAATTTTTAGCATAATAATGTATATTGGGCTAATTGGTAATAAATTATTATTTATATAATATTTAAAGGTTTTATATTTTATTAAAAATTTAAAATATTAAGCCTAAATGAATTCAGAAGCATAAATATATGGAGATATGGTAAATGTTTATTTAAAGGAATATTGTAGAAAAACAGGAGTAAAGTTATAAAATAATACAATAAATTAAAACAATTAGTTAACGGATTAAAATGAAAAACCTATTTCATTATAAAATAAATAATTAGTCAAAAAATCTTAGATTAAACCAATTTAATCTGAGTTATAAATGTATTTAAATTTTTTATATGTAAGTATATATTTAGATAAATTATTTTTTAATTAAAATATAGGTTTAAAAGATCACTATGTCCTAGGAGAATAAAATAATGTAAAATAAGTAATAAAGAATAAATTGACCCTGAAACTGTTTATAATTTAGCTTTTAATAAAGTTGTCGATTCAATGAATGTTTAAAATTTATTTTAAGAAATCTATAGAATTAAAACTGCCATGTAAATTATTTTAAGTCCATAATAATATGCTGCTCTTGGATATGTTGGTATAATGAAATATATATAATTTATTAAAAATATTAATTAAGACACTTTTTTATATATAGGAAGAAGCATACCTGAGTTAAACATGGGTGAAAAAAATCCATTAGAGTTTGCAGATGAAATTGATTATAATCCACAATTAAAAGATAAATTGTTTTAAGAATTTTTAAAAAATTTTAAAGATTAAAATAATTAAGAGAATGACATTAATACAAGAATTTATAAATCTTTGTTGGACGAAGCAATTGAAGGTGAATTTTAATTAGAAGATTTAAACTCTAAATAATTGGGATAAGCAATAAAAGAAAAAGAATGTTTAATAAATTCTGAAACAGGAAGCAAAAGTAATTTAAAAAAATAAAGTTTTGAAAAAGAAATAGAATGCGTAAATATTTGAGGTTTAAATTAAATGAAAAAAACACAAATAAATATAATAAAATAATATATCAAGTTTTTATTTATATGATAAAAAGTATTATATTTTTTTTAAATTTTTAAATTATACTTTTCATAAATATATAAAATTTTATATGTTTAGTTTATTACTATGAAATTTATAAGCAGTTTATATCTATAATTTCTAATTGTTTTTTTATTTAATATATTTAATCTACTTTTAGGAACTAAGTGTAATAATTTAATTTTCTTTAAATCAAACATAGCCTTTAAATAATAGTAAAAGTAATAATTATTATAAAAACATAAAATATATTAAATCATAATAAAAAATACTCGAAATTTTTAAATATGTCTATTGGAGTTCCTATTAAATTATTACACGAAAGTGTTCACCATATTGTCACAATTGAAATTAAAACCGGAGAATAATTTTAAGGAAATTTAGCAGAAGCTGAAGTAAAAATATTAAGTTTTTTAAATAATATGAATAATTAAAATTCAAAAATTTAAATCATGACATTTTATGATATTAAAAATATAATAAATTTAAGGACAATATGAATGTTAGATTAGATGATGTTAAAATGACTAAAAGAAATGGAAAAGAAGTTTACTTTGAATAGGTAATTTTTTTAAAAAAAATTATTTTTATATTATTCTAGACAAACTATTTCACAATCGAAAAAAGAGAATTAAATTTAAAATATCTTAAAAAATCTTACATAAATATTTTTAAATAGGTATATATAAGAGGTGGATAAATTAGATTTGTTGTTATTCCTGAGTAATTTAAAACAGCTCCCTATTTAAAACATTTGAAAGCATAAGCTAAAGGAAAAGCTAATGTATAATTAAGAGAATAAGCAAGAAAATACAGAGACAAAGTTTTACCTAATATTCCTAAAAACAAAAAATGAAAAAAATAACCAATAATAATCTAATATATTATAAATTTAGTATTTATTTTTATATTTTTTCTTTTTACTATTTAATCGATGTATTTATATATAAGTTAATATATTTATTAATAATTTTAAATACAAGGTGTTTAAAGTATAATGATTTTACTAAATATTATAGAAAAATTAATTTTATGTTAAATTTATATACAATTAAAATTATTTATTTTGCGAAAGAAATCAATGTTCTTCATCTTCTTCCTGCATTTTACTTCCTGCCTTTTGTAAATAGTTATTAGTTTTATTGCCATTTTGATCATTTAAATCAAATTCTTCATCTTCGCTATTTTCTGATTAAACATCATTTTCATCATATAAGTAATTTTCAATTATGAACTAAGATGTTTGATAAATTTCATCTGAGGGATTTTACTACAGATCGTATAAAATAGTGTCTATTCCTTGATCTTCAATTTTTTTTATAAGGTAGTTATTTTACCTTTAATACAAATTTATTTTTTTATTTTATAAACATTTTTATAACATAGCTTTAACACATTTGGTAGCATACAAAATACATTCTTGATTATCAATCTTTAAGCCTTCTGCTAAAACTTCAATTAATTAATTTTTTAAAAGTATTTCAAATATTTATGCACAACTTTACTTAATAATAGTGTTAGTTAAAATAATTATTTCTTTTTATACCTAATATATTTTTTTAAAACCAAATAGTAAAAAATTAATTGAAAAAAATGAAAAATAAGAAATTATTAGATTTTTAAAATTACATTAGGACTGCTTTCACTTTCAAAGTTTTAAAGAAGAGGTAAAAATTATTAGAAATTTTATTGTTTAAAATACTCTATAATATTTTATTATTTATTAAGAGCTATATTATTCATTACCCATATGGCATTAGCTCTAATTCTGTTAGTTTTTCCTTATATCATCAAAGGGCATATTTGATCGATAAATAAAGATACTATTTTCAAAAAATATTCTCTTTCAAAGTCAAATAATAAATTTCCAATAATTATAATTATATCTATTTAATATTAACTAAATTTCTCTGTAATAAAATACTAATAAATAGTGTCAATTATTCCAGTTAGAACAAAATCCTTTTGGTCCCTCAAATTAGAGAATTAAAATTAAGATATTTATTTTAAAAGCTTCATATTCTATTATAAATGATAATCAAAATCAAAATTATTAAAGTTATTCATATTTTTTATATTATCCTAATTATTATTATTATTGCTGTGGTGAAAAATCGTATTCAACATATTGTTTATATAGGGAACGATTGCGCTGACATTTGAATATTTTGGAGTTGGCTCTTGAAATATAATATTAAAAAATAACTCTTGCAAATATATAAAAAGTAAGTTCTATTATAAATAAAAAAAAAATTATTTAATAAATTATTTTTTTTAAAAATTTCCATATTAATACATCAAAATTATTGCTTAATTGAGAAAGAATTTTAATTGCTCCTTATTTTACTATAAAATCTCGAGTTGATGCTTTATCTGCGCTTAAATTTGCCAAAGTCCATAAAATATTAATTCTAAAATTTATTTCTGAATTGTGCTAAATTTCTAAAAGCATTTTCTCAACCCCACCTTAATTTATTATTGAATCACAATTATAGTTATTTCCTTATTTTTATTACATTAAAATTATTTAATTTGTATATAACAGAATACTTTAAGAGAATAAATAAATAAATTAATTATATTTATTATATTTTTACCCGAAGATATATTAGATAAAATTGAAGTAACTTCGGCTTATAATCTTGGATATTATCTATTTCCCATATAATTTATTAAATTTTTAACAATAGAAAGGTCTATTTCGTTTATATCTGTAATTTCATTTTATAGCATTCTTCTTAGCTCAACTATGTTGGAAATAATTTCCACAGGATCGTTAGAAGTTTACAAAATTTACTCTATTTTTTCCAGATTATTTTAGTTTAAAACTCTCATCATACCCATTTAAATTCCTTTTTACAAATTTTAATTGTTCTATTCAATTTATTAAATATTTTCTTAATCATTTTTTTAATATAAGTAGTTGGGAATTTTATTATACTCATCTTCATTTAATTCAGATAATACTGATCTCTTTTAGGTAAGTATATTTTATCTATTTTTTTAAAGTTGTTATAACATATATATATACAATAAATTATTAATGGATTTTATTAAAATTTAAATGAATAATATCAATGCTTTACCTATTTTTTTAACTTATTTATATAGCGAATTACTGTCTTTTTAAATCAAGAGCTTATTTTTCAACATTTTTTTCTTATATTAAATTGAAAATTACAATTTTTTTTAAAAATTATTTAAATAAAATACAATTTATTACCCTATTACAATTTGTTATTATTATTTAAACCTTAAAATAAATGATTTGAGTTTTAATTTTAATTTATCTAAAAAAGCTAACTTTGTTCTTATTCCATTTTATAAAGATTTTTTAATATTTTTTAATTTTATCAAATTAAAAGTTTATTTTAAGGAAAGCTTTTAAATAATTGAAATTTTATAAAAACTGATAAAATCTAAAAGCGGGACAATTTATCAAATTCAATAAATTTATATAATAATAAAAAAGATTTAAATTCTATTCAATTTAGTAAACTAAATTTATTATTATATATCATAGAATCAAATTATTTTAAATTTAGTTAGAACTGAATTATAATTATAAGGTTATAATATAAAATATGATATATTAATCTACTAATTGAAAATATTGTAAATATATATTTTTTTATAACCAAGTTTTTGAATCATACCTTAAGTTTGTATTTTAATTATATTTAAACATAGTATTTATTAAATAAATAGAAAATTAATAATATTAAAAATAAAAATTAAAAAATAAAAATGTCATAATTGTTTAAAAAATTAGACCCTATTGTTGAAAAATTACATTTAGTTGAATTCAACGAAATTAAAGTACTTTAACTTGTATCTATTAAAATTGGAATGGGATGTGAACCCGCCCATTTAATTTTGATTTCCTCTATATTGTAAAGAATTTTATTATATTAAGATTTAAAAGAATTAGTTTTATTTATGTGATATACATAAACTTAATTTTATATCGAAAAATATTGAGATATTATTTATTGAAATATAAATATTTATATAAACATATTAAATATTTTAGATTTGGTGGATTTATTGTATTAGATATTGCTTCCTTTTTATTGACCTCAATTATTGGATTTTTATATCCTGCTTATAGATCATTTAAAGCTTTATAATCAAAAAACGAAAAAGATGATAAGTAAAAATTAATTGAAATTTTAGTATTTTATTTCCAAATGTTTAAAAATTTAAAATGATTGTTTATAATATGTGCTAAATTTTAGATAATGGTTAACATATTGGGTTGTTTTTACCTTTTTCACTACATTTGACTGGTTCTTCTCCTTTATTTTATCTTTCTTACCTTTTTATTATTTCTTAAAATTAGTCTTTTATGTCTACTTATTCCATCCCAGAACTAATGGAGGTATACATTTTATAATTAATTAATAAAATATTTTAAGCACAAAAATATTATTTTTAAATTTGTTGATTTAAATTTTATATTAATATGAAATATTTTATAACAATTAAACTTTTTTATTTTACAGCTTTAGTGTTATATGATAACTATATAAGACCCTTTTTAATTAAAAATGAAGCTTTAATTGACGCCAAATTGAATGCAGCTCATAACAAAATTAATTAAACTTATAATTAATACTAACAATAATAACAATAAAATGTTGCTGAATGAAAACTGAATTAATAAAATACAATTACCAATTTATTTATAAATATATAAGTAATTAAAAACAATTAATTTAAAAATATATCATATAAATCAAAATTTAACGTGTTCAAGTAAAATTTGGAAAAACAAAAACAGTAATTATTCATTAAAATTGTTTTTTTTATTATATAATATTAAAAATCTGTAATTTATGACTGTTTACTATAAATTTATTTTTTATATTTTTATTTTTCAATTTTCATTTTCTAATTAGGCTAAATAATCATCCATATCATCATCATTTTCTTCCAATTCTTCATCTTTATCTAGTTCATCTAAAAATTTATCAATTTTTTCATTTTTTTCAAGCTTATTGTTTTCATTTTCTTCTTCATCTTCTTCTTATTCTTATTCTTAATCTTACACTTGTTCCTATTTTTCTTCTTTTTCTGAAGTGCTATTTTCTATTTTATTTAATTATTTTTGTTCTTCATTCAAACTATTATCTTATTTTTATTCTAAATCTTTATTTAACTAAACTGGATCATTTATTATATCTATTAATTTAGGCTTTTAAGCTTATTGACTGTCTTCCAATTTTTACTTTTAACTGTCATCCACTATAGTAAATCTTTTTATATAAATGAAATTCAATAAATAAATATAACAAGTGATATATTTAATTAAACATTAAATTTTATAAGAGGGAGCCCAATTTAATATGTAATTAATTGTATTACCTGTTTTTTTTAGGCTTTTATTAGGATATATCAGATTCAGAAGTTTGGCTTGAATCTCTGCTAATTTACATTCTTAAACTACTTTAAATTTTTTGATTTATAAGTATTTAAGAATAATTGGAATTATCATTTGTGTGGCCGAATTGTTATTTTACTGATTAAGCTATGTATTCTAAACTTGCTTGTTAATTTATATTCTAATTCTCATCTTTTTTTTGTGAAACTTAATCATCTTAGTTCAAAGTTTCTTTTTGTACATTTTAATTTTTTTATTTTTCATCATCCTCATTTTATTTTAAATCTTCTTCATTTTATTTTTCATCATCATCTTCATTTTCTTTTTGGTTATCATCCTGGTCTTATTCCTTTTATTGCTCTTATATTTATTCTAATTCTAATTATTTCTATTTTTATTACTTTAAACTATCTTAATCTATGAAAATAATGTCCATAAAGAAATTTTCTGGCACTTCAACATTATTTGTAAAATCTATATCTTTTTTTAACAATCTTAAAACATTATTATGAATAAAATTTGTATGAATCATAGTTCTAAAAACGGGAAACCTGACTTCATTTGATTAATAATGTTTACACCTTAACAATGCATCTTCATTTACTTCTAACCCTTTCATGTCGAACCAAACTGATATATCATTTTAGTTGTATTCTTGTATTTTAGTTTATGTTAATGAATTATAAATGCTTTTACTTTCTTTAAATACTTATACATAAGGCCTAAACATGCCATCATCTTTGAATTTTTGTCCACTTTTACTATTTTAGTTTTTAATTATTTTTGGTACCTCACTGAGAATTATTTTATGGATATATGCCGGTTTATTGTTTAGCTTGAAAAAAATATATTTAATATAAAATTTATATATTTTTAAAATTATTTTACTTTCAAGCCATTCATTATATTGGCAAAGTAATTTAAATATAGCTATTAACTTGGAAACAATATTTTTTAATCTCTAGTTTTTGTAGCTCTGCAATAATAAGTCAAGGCTTCTCCAGGATGATTAAATTTTTTATTCAAACACAACAAACAACTTAATATCAATGCGCTTCTTCCTCTTGTGTTTTAACAATGAACAATCGCAATATTATTGTTATCCATTTATAACCAATTTAAAATAGCCTTGCAAATCAAAAATATTTCCGATAAAGGAGGACTTGGATATCCTGGGAAATTATGATCAGCTATCTAAAAAATATGTTGTTATTTTATAAAAAAATTAATAATTATATAGTATTTTTTTTTAAAATAAAAAGGATTTTACTTGATTATTAAATGGAAATCCTTAGTATTTGTGTTCAGAAACATTCCAAATAAAATAATTTTCTCCGTATTTCTCATTTAAAGCTTTAGATAGAGGAATAATTTGTTCATTAGAAGGATAAGGCATCCAATAAACCCTTTCCGTGACTTATATTAATTGTTTATCAAGGTTTATTTTATTTTTATGCAAATTTTAATCAATTTTTTATTCAATATCTTTAAAGGCCTATTTAGATTTTTTTTCAAAAAATGATAATGCCGGTTAGACGTCTTTAAATGCTTTTTTGAAAAAATCCATACTCCTATTTTTATTTTTATTTTTTTAATTATAAATTTATAAATAATAATCGTTTAATATTTATTAATTCTTTTTGATTTTTTTTATAATTTAGTTAAAAAGTATTTAAGAATGATAAAATATTATTTAAGAAAGGTATACTATTTTTTTAATCAGCTTTTTGGAATAAACTGTGATTGAATAAAAAATATGTTAGTAAAAAGGTACACCAGAATAAATTGAATATAAATTTATAACCATAAATATAATAATTTATTTTTACATTAAAATAATTAATATTATTTTTTTTTTTAAATTTAATATTTATACTCTTTTACAAAATATATTATAGTAAATTATAATTATTTATATAATAAAAAGTTTAAGATTTATAAAAAAATTTATACATATATTGTATTGGAATACTGTTTATTCTTAATCATATATTTTAATATTTTATAGATATTCATTCTGTATTTAAAAATTACTTTCATAATTTCATTTTTATAAATACATATTATGGCTATTATTTCTTTGTATAATTTTATGCGTATTTTGGTTTTAAACATTATTAATTCTTACTCAAATTTATTAATATTCTAATGACTTAACTTCTTTTTAAAAGTCTAATTAATTTATTTTTTAAATACATCCTTCAGAAACTACATTTTCTAATGAAACAAAGTAATTTTTTTTGATTAATTAGTTATCTAAATTATTTTGATTCCAATTTGTAAATGTTTAATTTATTTTATCTACATTATCAAATTTTTATAATTTGTGCTAATTTTGTTTTAAATTTTATTTTTTATTTAAATGATCATAATTATCATTTATATTTCCTTTTTACTCTTAGAATTTATCATGCTGAACATCAAATATTTATTTTATTTAATCATAATAAGTTCCTTGTAAAATATAAAATAGTATAAAATATCTTTCAACTCCGTAATCACAAGATTCAGTATCTACAAAGGTTTAAAATTTAGACCTAGGTATTTTTAATAAGTTTGCAACTTCTCTTACATTTAACAAATTTTTATTTTCAATCATTTAAAAATCTTCACAAACAAAGCAAGTTTAAAAGATTTTATTCATTTTTTATAAATTAAATTCAATAAATTCCTTTTTTATTCTATTATTTTCTTACACTATAAATAGGTTATTATCATCTTATTATTACTTTTATCTCGATAAAATAACAGCTGATTAATCATTTATATTATATTTTTAACTTTATTAAACATTGTCAGTAAAAGAATATTAGGCGATTTAGCAGGATGAAAATTTTGACTTTTGTAATGATGTTGCTTCAGTTTGTAATTAATTTTAAGCAGATTTTTTTTATAAATTATTTGGACTTTATCCTATCTTTTGATCTAAATATTAATTGTATGATAAAATATTATTTTTTTTAGGACTTTTTTAAGAATAACTGTTTAACAAATTAGATTTATTGAGCATATTTTTGTTTGTTTGTGTTGATTTGATATCAAATTCATTTATAGAAAAATTTTTTTTTTTTTTTTAAGATATTGCTTTTTTGGATTACTAACAGCCCATAGCGGATTTATCTTTTATTTAATGTTGAAATTAGTTATATCTTTTATTTTTTTTTATTTTTTTATTTTTTTATTTTTTTTTATTTTTTTATTTTTTTTATTTTCAAATAAACAGCCTTAATATTTAATGTTTTTACAATGTATTTATATACTAATATATTTATATAATAATATATTTATATAATAATATATTTATATAATTATATATTTATATAATAATATATTTATTATTACAGGTATTAAAATAATGTAAATAATTATATAAATTAAATAATTTTCTATGGGATTCTAAGAAAAAATGGTACATTTTTTAAAAGAATGCAAATATTATTTTTTTACTCAAGATAGAATACCCCGAAATTTATGTTTAATGTTATTTATATTATATATTTTCTTAAAAATCAGATAAACATAATTCAAATAAAATAAATTGATTATTTATAATAAAACTTTGAGAACATCTTATTTTTAATTAAAAAGTTTTTATTTATATGTTTAATTAATATGCTTCCAGTACAATAAAAATACAGTATATAATCTAATTCGTTTAATAATTTAAACAGTTTAATTTAGAATAAATAAAATTATATATTTTATTGATAATATAAATTAATATATATTACATATATATGTGTATTTATATATTAGATATTTTTTGGATTATTTCTTTTAGTATTATTTTATTTTTATTTTTTAGTTGGAAATTTTTTAAATTCATGGCTTTCCAACTTTGTAAAAAACTATTTAATTCTAATTAAATTGTCGATTTATATTAAAAGATTGGAAAATATAAAATTTTATTCCCAATTATAGCTTCAATATAAAAATTAGAGATAAATTTTTTAAGATATTAAATTAGAAATTATGTATTAATTTATTCAATAAATTGTAATTATAGAAAACTAATAAAGAGTTGTGACAAAATACAAAGTAAATAGTAGTATACAGCATTAATGATATCAATTTTATTTTTTCTATTTTTATTTTGATTAAAAATTAAAATAAACAAATAATTTACTGATTTATTTACAAGTTAAATAAAAAATCAATGTTTTTATTAAATTAAACCAAAACCATAATCATAACACTGATTCCACTTTTAGTTTATTAAGATTTAGTAGGCTAATTATAAAATAAATTGTAATTTTACAGTATTTTTTCATAAACATATTTTTTATACATTAAGTTTATAAACAAAAATTTCTAATATTTAAATTAAATAGGTATTAAAAAAATTATTTAATAAATATCTATAAATATATAAATCCTTCATTTTGTAAAGCAATTATTAAAAAATAAATATTGTAGATGAAAAACTTTAAGTTGAAGCAAAATTTATTTATAAATAATTTATATATATTTAATTAAAATTAATTTATTAAAAAAAATATTAGGATAAAAAACTGACCGGTGAAAAATACAATTTATGTAAATATTAATAGTAATAAATAACGTATTTTATATTCTATATTAAAAATAAATAAATAAATTTAAAACCCCCATTGTTTTATATATTTTTTGCTAAAAAATAATAATTAGTAAGTTGTAATCATAAAAATTTATTAATTTAACTTTTAAGATAAAAATTATATATATATAAAAATATAAAATATTTTAGTAAATGAATAAATCTTATATTATTATAATTTATATATTAAATTTAAAAATTAATATATTAGTTCCTAAACTATTTATTATTCATTATCATTATTAAGTAGTTGAGCATAATTTATTGCAGGCATCTTCCAAAAGGCCTAATAAAGTTTCTTAAGATTATTCTCTTTCTTTTCTTTCATCATCAATTTCAGTTTTTACTCTATTAACTAAATCTTTGAGCATATCAAAAATAGAAGATTCACTTTCTTCTCTGGCCTTTTTCTATCCAGAAACAGCATCATTTAATTTTCTTTGAAAAGTTTAAAAATTTTATTATATTATCTCTCTTCAATTTTTATACATTTATTTAAAATAAATTTTTATTTAAAAAAAAGATAATAAAATTACCTTAATTCTTCGCTAGTTTTTTTAACGGTAATAGTATCGCATTCTTCTCTTTCTTGAGTTTCAGTTTTAACCAAGTCATAAAGTTTGGGAATATCATTTTCTAATGTTGAATTGATTCCGTCTATAATTTCAGATCTTAATTTTGTTTAAATAGATATATCAGATTTTAAAGCGTTAGATTTTTCTTCCAAATATCTAATTTTTATAAAAATTAAATTAACATTAACATTAAATAAAAACATAAATAATAAAAATTCTAATTTTAAATTAAATTATTTTATTTATGTTGTACCTTTATAATTTATTTTCAGAGTCTCTTCTGGCTACGATTTCGGCTTCTAATTTCTATGTTAATTTTCCATCAAGATTGTTTAATTCGGTTATTCTGGAATCTAATTGATGTTCAAAATATTTATTGTCTTCTTCTAACATTTTTTAAAGTTTCAAAACCTCATCTCTTAATCCTCCAACTTATCTATTATAATTTCCTTTAAAATAATATATATAATTAATGAATTTAATAGATAATATTATAAAACTTTATTTTAACAGAAAATTATTTTTATTTTTTATAAGATAGTAGACATCAAAATTATTTTTTTTCGAGTAAAAATTTAGATATAATTAATAAATAATATATCATCAAAATTATTATTTCAATTTACTTTTTAATTTTTAATAAATATAACTTTGAATTTGAATTTTATTTTATTACCAATAGCGTCATTAAATCTCTCCTCAACACTTCTAACTTTAATATCTAATTAATCTATTCTATGGGCTCTAGATGTTTCAACGTTAGTGGGAATAGTTCCTAATTTTTCAGAAATTTTGGTGAATCTTTCGGCTAAGGGAGATGTATACATTTTAAAGTGCTTTTTTAGTTTAGATTTTTGTATTTAAATATTATTTTATGTTATTTTTTTAAAAAAATTATTTTAATGTTTTAACTATTAATTTCTGGTTTGTTTTTATCTGAATTTTTATTATTAATTATTTTATTTTTCTTTAAATTTTTATTTGTTATATAAAATGTTTTATTATAATAATTATAAATAATTTAATCATAGCCTTTTTACTTATATAATTTATTTATTAAATTTATGTATTATAAATATTTTTCTTTATTTTATTTGCTTTGTGTGAATGAATGATTATAGCTCTATTTATTTCATGTGCTATTAAATTTATTCAAAAAAATCAAATTAAATATTTAATCTAACAACTAATTTTTGAAAGTATATATAATATATTATTTAGCATATTTTGGAATTAATTATATTTAATAACTTTTAATAAATTCATACCTAAAATTTTAAAATATAAAATATCATTATACTTTAATATACGAGTAAAGAAATAAAAATTTATCTATTCATATTTTTATAATTGAATATATTATATATTTAGTTTTTTTTTTTTTGTAATTAACTAAAAATTTTCGATTTAAATCAAAATACTTAAATTTTATGACAATTATTAATAAAAATATAAAAATATAATTATTAATATATAAAAAAAATAATTGATTTCTTTATTTAAAATAGTTCCATGTAATTTAAATAAAATAATTAATTTTATAAAAAAAAAAACCACAATTTTTGAAATGGATAGTGATAATAAGATATAAATTTTGTAAGAAAATAAAATAATTACAATTACCTTAGAAAAATTATATGAAATAAGTTTATTATATGATAAATCTGATCATTAGTGTATAATAATAGATGCTAGATAATCTTATCAATATAATGGTTGGACAAAAAATGCAAAATTTTAAAATAATTTATAAGGTGGTCATATAAAAGGGGCGATAAATATAAGTTAAACATGGATAAAATGTAAGGAAGGTTTGGAAAGAGTTTAAATACACAAAAATATGTTCTTTTAAAATATTAGAAATTAAGATAAAAATAAGTTATAAATTTATATTTATGGTATTTAGAAGTTGGACTAAGTTTAAATGTATTTATATAAATTATAATAGGTTATAAAATTAACTAGATAAAATTCTAATACTTACTTTTTTATGGGAGATATTGAGTTATAGAATTATATTTAACTTAATAAATATAACTACTATGAAAAAATAGTACCAGCTAATATACTTTACGAAATCTTAATGATTAAGTTTTCAATATAAAAGAGTGAAAATTAATAATAATAAATTTAGTAGATTCAAGGAAATTTTTTAGCTAATTTTTCAATATTTAGAGTGTAATTTGGCGAATAAGATATATATTTGTAAAAATAGAGGGAAAATTCAAACATGATTATTTCCTCAAGATATTTAAATTTAAATGAAATAGAAACAGAGGAAAATTAATGGAATTATATATGTAATCAAAGGCACATTAGTGAATTTTTAGATAAACATGGCTTAAATTAAAATTATATGTAGACTATTATTTTATATAGTGATTAAAATATGCAAGCTACAAGAATGGCCATTTTTTTATTAAACTTAGGATTTTAAGATGTAAGGATATTGGACGGAGGTGTATAAGCTTGGAATTCTTTTATAAATTCCAATGAAAAGTTATATGAAAATTTATAATATCAATTTATGGTATAAGGTTAGAATAGCTAAATTTAGAGTTGCGATAAAGTATTTAATTTTCAAAAATAAGATCTTTAAAGGCAAACTAATTTTAAATGGGTAATAAATGATTTATAGTAAATAAATTAATTTCTTTAAGACTAAGAGAATTATTCTGTAATCTCAATCAGATCTATGAATGAATTTAATGGAAAAGAAACAGGTTATGATTATATAAAATAAAAAGGTTGTATTCCTGGAGCAAAATGGGGTCATGGAGGTTTAAATAGTCAAAATATGAATGGTATAAATAAATTTTATTCTATATATAATATTTGATTAAAATAGTTAATAATATATCCTTTTATACTATTTAGTTTTTATAAAATATTATTATTATAGATTTCGAGAATATAGATGGAACAATGAGAGCAGGTAATGAAATTGAAGAAATTTGGAGGTAAAATAACATATTAAGATCCTAAAATAATATATTTTATTGCGGAACTGGATGGAGAGCAAGCTAGTCTTTATTTTATGCTTATGTATTGGGATGGAAAAATATTTGTCTGTTTGATGGGGGGTGGTATTAATGGGTCAGGTCAAAATACTATAGAAAATGAACTAATATATTTTAAGAATAAATATTTAATTTGTATATTAATTTTATATAAAAAAGATATATTAATGTAAAAAAATAAATATATTATTTAAACTTTTAGGTTACATTCTAAATTTTTATTATAGTAAAATTTCCTATATTTTTACTCTTGATTCTGATATTGAAAATTAAGGTTTGTATTATATATAATTTTTGCATAAATAAAATAGAATAAAATATATAAAAAATATTAAATTTAAATTATAAAAAAAAAAAAGTAAATTATCTTTAGAATAAAAAATGGACAACGGTGAATGGTGTACGATAGAATCTGATCCCGGAGTTTTCACAGAGCTTATCAAAGGTATTGGTGTTAAGAATTGTTAAGTAATTTAATAAAATAAATATTTTTACAAAAAATAATAGCAATTAAAAAACCTATTCTTTTATTAAATTTTCAAAAAAAATAAATTTAAATTAATATAAAACATATTTTTGATAAAAAGGTTGAAGAAATTTACTCTTTGTAAGATGAACATTTATTAAATGATCTAGGAGAGATATTTGGATTAATATTTTTATTTAAATGGGTTAAATAAGAACCAAGAAAATGTTTGTCATTTTATGATTAAGATTTATTTTTTTGTAACCAAGTCATATAAAATGCTTGTGCGACTTAAGCACTTTTATCAGTTTTATTGAATAATGAAAAAATTTAAACTGGATCAGAATTGTAGTATTTCAAATAAGAAACTAAAGATTTTGACCCACAATTAAGAGGTGAAGCTCTTTCTAATTAAGAATTAATAAGAACTGTAAATAAAATAGCATAATTGATTTTAAAAAATAATTGATTAATAGATGCAGTATTAAATAATATCTAAATTAAATTTATATTAATTTTTTTGTTATTATTTTAAGGTGCACAATAGCTTTTAAAAACCCGAACCATTTGATTTTTATTAAGATCCTAATGATAAATAAAAAGGAGATGCTTATCATTTTATTTCATATGTTCCTTTCAAAGGAAAAGTTTATGAATTAGATGGTTTATAAAAAGGACCCATTTTGATAGGAGATATTAAAGAGGGATAAAATTGGATTGATATAGCTAAGGAGGAAATTAATGGAAGAATAAAAAAATACAGTGAATAAGAAGTTATGTTTAATTTAATGGCTGTCATATAAGATAAAAGATAAATGGTAATCATTTTTATTATTTAAAGTTAATTATTAGGCTAATTTTCACTTTTAATAAAGGCTGAGAAAGAAATATAAGATTTAAATACAAGAGTATTAAAAATTTATTAAGATATGAAAAGTTAAAAAGTTGCTTTATCTGAGGAATAATAAAAAGACCATGATTAATTAGTATTTAAAAAATTTTTTTTATGATAAATCTTATTTATTTATAATAACTTCAATTTTTAGTAAAATATAATAAAGTAAGAATGGTTGGAAAATACAGTTTCCGACGAAAGTATTATTAGCGAAGAGGTATTTAATAAAGAATTAAATGAGTTAAAATAAAAAATAAATCATTTCCAAGATGTTATATAACAAGAAAATTATAAAGCTGAAGAACATAGGGTACAAAAATTTAAAACAAATTTATAATTATTATAGTATTTTTAATGAAATATGTAAATATATATAATACTATATTAAAATTTAGGTGGAAAATGTCAGAAGAAAACATAATTATATTCCATTTATTTTAGAACTATTAAAAATGACGGCTAAAAAGGGAAAATTACCTGGCTTAATTGAATAAGCTAAAAAAAAGTAATAAGAAAAAAATGAAATGGCTAGATAAAGAAAACTTTAATAGTAATAAGGAAATAAATGATGACTCATTAAATATTTCACTAGTATAATTAAACATATTGTTTCTTAAATAATATATAATATAAGTGTTTATATAGTGCTTTTTAAATAAAATTATAAAATTGATATAGAAAAATAAATTTAAATATTTAAAATATATATTTAGACAGAATTGCCACCTTAATTACATTTTTAAAACCAATAAATAAATTACTACTTTTATCATTAGGAAATAAGTATTATAAATTATATATTGTAAAACTATATAAAAATTTATATATGTAAATTTTATATATTCACTTTTCTGTAACTCCTCTAGCTTCCAACTCCTAGGTTAATTTGCTAAAAACTTCTTCAATTCCATCCCCTGTTTTAGCCGAACATTCACCGAAAATTAAATTTTTACTATTTGCGAATTCCTGAGCTTACTCTGTTTAAACTCTTTTTTGTTCTTTTGAGACATCATTTTTATTTCCTAATAAACATAATACCATAGAATCTTTTTTAACTTTTTCATCTAACTCTTTTATCCAATATTCTAAATCTTCTAATGATTTGAAATCAGTGACGTCATATACTAGAACAGCAGCAGAAGCATCTCTATAATATAACGGCATAATTGATCTATATCTAATTTAAAAAAAATAAAAATTTAATAGTATTTAAAATGTGTTAATTTAGGTATTTAATTTTAATTATCAAAAATTGTAATTTTTATAAGTAAAGAATTAATTCTTATTAATTTTCAAGTTAATATAATATATTAAATTGGGGAAATAAAATTATAAACTAAATATTATTGGTATAAAAATTTTAATTTTAAATAACATTTATTAATTAGCATAAATGTAAACAGTAAAAATTTGCAAAATTATCAGAATATTTTTGCATTTTCGGTGTATATTTTATAGAGTAATTGAATAAAAACAATTCTTTTTTTATTTATAATTTGGTGTAAAATTTATTAAAAAATATTAGATTTATTGATATTTATTATTTTTAATACCTTTCATCTCCAGCTGTGTCCCATATATTTAATTGCCAAGGATTACCTTAATTTGTTGTTATATTTTTTTCTACATATGCTCCTCCTAACGTATTAAAATAATTTTCATCAAACTTCCCATGAACATATCTTTAAGTGATTGAAGTTTTACCAACTGCAACATTTCCTAAAAGAACTATTTTTGTGCAAAGTTTTTTTTTATTGTTTTATTTTTTTTAAAGAGAGTTTTATTTGCTTTTTTCTTTTTTGCTACTGCCACCCCAACACATTTTAATAGTAAATTTGTTATATATTTTAAACACTTTTTATTAGGTTTATTTTTTTTCTTTTGTTAAAAAAAAAATTCTATTTTTATTAATAGTATTTATAAGCTTATTTTATAGAGAAAAAGTATTCGAATGTAAATATTTTATTCTTACATATATATGCAACATTTCTTATACTTCTAGTTTGTATAATTATTATAAGAATTTTATATAGCTTTTTAAAAATTATTAAACCCATTAATTGTATTTATTTGTGTCAAATTATATTAGTAAAATAATATTATATGCTTGACATGTGTATTTTAAACTTTTATATTTTATATATTCATGAATAAATGACTTTATATTAACCTACCATTTTTTACTTACTTACATATAAGGTATATGACTAGTAATAATTTAAAACCATATATGTATTAACAATAGTATTCTTTAACAAATTATAATTAATTATATTTTAATTCTATTAGTTATTAAAAATAAAATTGTTGTGAATAAATTTTATTCATAAATTTTATTAAAATAGAATTTCAAGAATTTTTTGAATTAAATTAAAAAAAAAAATAGAAACCAAAGTTTGTGAAAAAATGGCAGATAAGGCATTGAATGACTTTACTAATAGAATGCAAAAGGCAAAACTATTATACGATAGTACCAAATAACATTGTGAATTACTAAATAATGAAACTTAAAAATAAGAAAAAGAATATTAAGAATTAGTAATTTAAAGAATGGAAATAGAATAACAATAACAAAAATTAGAAATATAATTTAGAGATTAATAAAATTAACAAATGAAATAAAATGAGCAGGAAAATAAAGAGAATGATGAAATTTTATAATTAAAAATGTTTAAAAAATAGCTGAAAAAAGAAAAAGAACAATATAAATAAGATTTAAACAAAAATAAATTACAATTAGAAGAAATGGTTAGGGAAAGAAGCGAACTCTAAAATCAGGCTAAAAAGTTTTCGGAAAATTTAGAAAAATTATCAAATGAAAAATAATAATTATAAGTAAAAATTTTATTATATAAGATATTTCAATTGATGTATATATATATAAAATTTATATATTTTTAACTAGATAGAATATTAGAATTATTAAAAAGCCCATTAAGAATATAATGAAAGAATAAAAGGTTTAAAATATGAAATGGAAAAAATGAAAGAAATTATATCATAATCTAGTTCAAAACTTAATTAATAGCAACTATCTCATTTAAATTCCTAAACTAATTATTCATTTTAATAATGAAAAAAATTTATTGATTTTATGTCTACTATAGTTATAAAAATACATTTATATATTTATTATCATGTACGTATGATTGCTTATCATTATTGTATTTAAATTATAATTAAAAATTATTAAAATAAATTATAGAATATTAAATTTATAAAGTATAGACTGCATATTTATATATTTATATTAAAAAGTACATCTTTAAATGGTTATAAATATATTTATTATATTAATAGTTATATTGTTCCATTTTTCATGGCTCATTTTTATTATTTCCATTTTATTCCAATTCTTTGTTTTAATTTGGATCATATGTTTTTTACTGAGTTAATTATTATTCAATTTACTAATCCTTTTGCTCAATTTCATTATTATCGCAATTATTTTATTAATGGGCATAATTTTTATTTTTATTGTGACCTTATTAATTTTCCTTTTGTTCCTCCTACTTATTATCTTAAAAGTTGATGATATTATAATCTTAAATTTTTTATGAGTTGTCATTATTTTCAGAATTTTACATCTTTTTATCTTTGGTATTTAAATCAGATTCTACTTAATCATGTATTTTATTTTAGATCTATTTCTATTCTAACTCCTATTATTATTTTGTTGCTTAAACATTTTATTCTTATTTTTAGAAAGTTAATTTTTATTAGGCTGATCTTCTTCTATTTGTATTCGAAGCAGGTTCAACTGGCCTCACTCTTATATAAACTTCTGGTTGTTTTTATTCTTCTTAATTTTCATTATTTTCATTATTTTCTTTTCCCTCTTCTTCCTCTTCTTCAGGTTCATCCATATCTTCTTATTCATAATCTGGATCATTTAACATTTCTTGTACTTACTCTAATTATTATGGATCTTCATCTTCTTGCTAAGGATTTTGGTTAATCAAATTATCTTCATCATTTTCATTTTCATTATTTTCATTTTAATAATCGGCATCAGCATCTAATTCAACTTAGTTTTAATGATTAAAATATTATTAATTTTATTATTAATAAAATTAATTCATATTTCTTTCATTGTTTTATTAGTTTTAAATTCCTGAATTTTAGGGACTCCCTTAATTTTACTATTGTAATGAAATTTGTTGCTATTCCCTTTAGTTTTGAATTTATCGCTAATTTTATAATGAAGAACTTTGTGCTGAAATTTAGCCATTATTATGATTTTATTATCTGTTTCTTGGTATTTGTTCGCTATTAGAATTTAATATATGATGCATCGGATGCTTTTTACCTGAATTTTCAATATTTTTTTTCTTTATAAGTGGAGTTGACTATTATTATATTGGCTATTGTCCGTTTCTGTTAATTTTTTATGTTTCCAGTACTTGCCCTCTTTAAATATAAAAAAAAATTATTTAATATAAGTTATTAAAATAATTTGGAAACTTTAAATTTAAACTATAAATTTCATTTAGAAAATGAAAAATAATTTACTATTTTATCATTCTTGAAAATTTTTTTTTTAACTTTTATTAATAATACTTAAAATTTTATGAATTTTTATATAATTATATTTTCTGCATATGTATTTGTAATTCACAATTTAATATAATTTGAAAAAAATTATTTACCCAAAGCATACTGATAAAACTTTCCAATTTTTTTTTAATTCAAAATTTAAAACACTTCTTCCTATTTGAACGGCACTATTATTCAAAGGCAATGTAACTTTCAATGGTTCTTTAATAAGTCTTACGGTACCGAATTTAGAATTATTGTCATCCAAATAAAAAACTCCTTTTTCGTATTTTAATGAGGCGCTATTTTTTAATATAATTTAAAAATAAAAATAAGATTTACTATTTAAAAATTTTTATATTTTAAGAAAAAAAGAGAAAAAAAAAACCATATATTTACTGACACCTGCTTACTGATATATCTGCTATTCTTATGTCTGCATCATGTCCTCTTCCCAACCTAATCATATTTTTTTTTGCCAATGTTACTACATGAATTCCTTTTTTATAAAAATAAATGTCTATATGTCTATATAAAGTTTTATATATACTTATTTTAATAAAATAATTTTTAATTTTCTATACCTCTAGTTTGATTTCTATCTCGAGATAAAATTTCTAACGTGATATAAGGAGGTTCGGGTGTAGGTATTTCAACGGTGTCAAATTTTTTACCATTAATATTAATTGTATCTATAAATTAAAATTATTAAAAAATAAAGCAAAAGCTGAAATTTATGTTGAAGTCAAAAACAGTTTTAGGTGCTTCAATCAATTTTAAAAAAATTTTATATGATAATTAGCTCGTTACTTGGAAATGGTTGTTTGCATAATTCACATTCAAATATTTTCCATAAAAAAGATACAGCACACTCACTAACTTTTGGTTTTAATTTATTTTTAAGCCATTTTTATAAACAAACTATGTGAATATTTCCCATTGTCCCATCACTTTAATATTTTTTTAATAAAAATTAACTATAAAATTAAAAAATTATATAATAAAATTACCATTTGCAAGGTCTAATCAATTCATTATCCTCTTCGGTTCCTTCTAAGCAAATTCTACAAGTAAGCTCTTCCTGGCCCTCAGTTTTCTGTACTGTATTTAATTATACAATATCTTATTGATCATTGAACTTAAAGCTCTATTTTTACAAAAATACATAAATATTGATAATAAAAAATGTTAATATCTTTAAAAAAAATTAAACAACCTTTTAATGCAGGTGATTTTCTTTTGTCAGCTCAGGATTATTATTTTTAAATGCATTTTATTTTGCGCTTTCAGAATACTTTAATTTGTCTTATTTTGTTTATTCTATATGTTTTACTCTTAATCTTACTCTACCCAACTTCAAATAGTCATCTACTTCTAAAGGTTAGCCCTTATAAAAATTAGAAATCGGAAATTATTATTTGAAAATTTAAGTAATGTTGAAAAAAATTGTTACTCTAGAACCATTGATGTTTTTTAAACTTTTTATGATCTACCAAATGCAATTTTCTCCCAATCCTTATTGCTCTTTACTAATTCTTTTTTTCTTTCTTTTGTCCTAGTTTTTATTATATTAGGAATGCGATAGAATAAATTCACCGTTTTAAAGTTAAAATTCTGCTAAATTTTTTATTTCTTCCGTCTTTTTAATCATTATAATTAATTGAAAAATATTGTAAGTTATTTATTTTTATAAAAAAAATCAAAAAATCTAAATTTTAAACATTTTAATATTACCTCATTTAAATATTCCTTATTAAAATTAACATCATCTTTGCATCTCACTACAACTCCTTTTTTTTAAAATAATATTTGATTTATAGAATAAGACACAATAGAAAAAAAAAATGGAACATTTAATATTCTAAAAATTGTAATATATCACCTTTAATTTAATTTAAACTTACCTTAATCCATTATATTAATTATCTTTTTTTATAAATTTTTAGCTTCATAATCGAATAATCCATGGCTATCTCTATTCCAAGTCATAGATTTTACAGTACTTATATAAATAATAAATATAAATTATTATCATATAAGAATATTAATATTAAATATAATAATGAGTATTTATTATTATGTTTAAATTATTTACAGTGAATATTGTTGATTATTTTTCATTCTATTAACCTATATAGGATCATTTTAGACGTTAAAATTTTAACAATTCCCCATTAAGAGTAAATAGATTTTATTTTATTTTGTTTATTAAATAATTTTTAAGTTCTAATTAGAAATATTTATAATTATATTTTAATAAGGATTTATTTTTTTATTTCAATTAAATTTTTTATAATTCCTTAGAGTAATAAATTTACTAATTAAATAATTTTCCTGTAATTATAAATTATTTAAAATGATTCTTTATAAGCTTATATATTAGAATATTTCTCCTAATTTTTGAACTTAATTAATTTAAAATTTAAAATAAAATACTTTATATATATATTTAATCTTAGATCATAAATATATATAGGACAATTAAAAATGATAATATAATATTATAATAATATACAACTAAATTATTTTATACCAATCAGTTTTATTTAATCTTTGGTTTAACAGTAAAGCATTTAATATTTAAAATTTGACATAATTAATCAGAAACATTTTTAACAAAGTGAACATAATCTAATTAATAAAAAAATATTAATTTTACAAAAAATTTTTTTTTTATTTTGATCATAATTTTAAAAATAACATCATTACTCAAAGAAAAAATTATTTATTCAATGGTTTTGAATTAAATATATTGTATTTTATTTTACTTAAAAATGATAGAATTGTCAAGAAAATTAAAAATGGAATTTCAGGTAAATGAGCTAATCCATTAACAGCACAATAAGTATTAGATAAAAAGAGTAAAATTATAGACACGTTTGATAAGAAGTACGGACTAAAGGTATTTTTAGAAGAACTGCACAATAACATATAAGTTAAAGTTTTACACATGTTGAACATTAAAAGTAAAATTGCATATCTCATTCCTTCGACTTTGTGGTCAGAATATAGAATAAAGTACAAAACGCTTCCATGAGATAAGATCATGTACCAACATTTAGAAAATGCCTCTAAAAGTTTTTTAAATCCAACGGCTTTGTATATTCTTACAAATCTAAATTTTATTTAATATTTATAAAAATTAAGGTTTATTTTTTTAAGTATAAAGTATTTTTTTTTATACATAAAGGGAGTTCCACAAGCTGCACCTATATGAACAAATAATGCTAACCATTTTCCTAATGCTAATGTTCCAAATATTTCTGATAAATAAGGTATAGTATATGGGGTAGACATACCACTTTATCCTACAATAATTAAATTTTTTGGTATTATTATTAAAAGCAGTATAATATATAAACTATCGTAATATTTATATAAAATTAATATCATTTTACCAATAATTGCTGATCCCATAATTAAAAATCCAGTGATAACAACCCCTTCAATTGCTGGATTAATAACTGGTAAGTATAATTTATGGGTATAATATTCTTCTAAATTGGATATAAAGAAAGTTATGGATCTTTTTACATAAATAATTTTAAAAAAATAAAAAAAAACAGCATAAATATTTTTCATATAAATTAATTACGGAGTAAACAAGGTTGTAATTCCCCATAAATCATTTCCCATTCTCATACAATTTATTATTGTTACTGCTTAAAAGTAAACTGATAATGCATCACATCCATGATCGAAGATTAACCCCAAAGGAGAAGAATTACCTATATTAATTATAGAATTATATATATATAAAAATTATTCTTTTTCAATGTTTAAATACCTGTTTTTCTTGCCTATTTACCATCCATGTCTATTATATAAAATATTTAAAGTAAAATTTATAATATAAAATATAAATAATTGTTAAAGATCTATAGCTATTTATTTACTGTCAAGATGCTAGTAAAATAAAAAAATAAAATTAATAAATCAAATAGGTTACAATTATATATTAATGAATGTTTAATTTTATAAGTATTTAATATTATACAAAATAGGTAAAGTGGCAAACAAAGGTAAACCAATATACCCAACTGGGTACATAATCTTATAAATTCCAAGGAGTATAGTACATTATAACTAAGTAGGGCATTATAATAAAACATAATCCAATTAATGTTATCTTTATAAAAATTAAAAATTTTTATTTTTTTATTATTTTATTTTTATTATAAATAAAATATATTATTTTTAAATTACAGTATTTGGTCTACAAATCATAATAATTTGAATAAATATCAAAATTAATTAATATACAAGTTTCAATTATTAAAAGAAAATTAAAATATATAAAGATATTACGCTAACCAGTCTGGAGTAAATTTCCTAATAATTAAATTTATTTAATTTTTTTATTCAAAATCAATGAAAAATTGTCTTTTTTTTCTTTTGTTACATTTATTTAAATTTAATATTAATAAAAATTAAAATAATTACACAGAAAATTCCGCTAAAGGTGCAAAAAAATAATTGTACAAAATAGAATGATCTTCACCACAATATTTGTGAGCCTTTAAATTATCTTCTTTTTCTTTTGGTAAATATCTTTTTTTAAATAATGTCATTAAAAAATTTTTTTTTTCTATTTATTTTTATTTTTTATTTGGACTTATTTTGAGTTTTATTTTAAAAGTTAATAATATTTGATAGATTAAGTTTCCAAATTATTAAATTATTTGAAAATTTATAATTTCCAAGAATAAATTAAATAGATATAAATACATACAATTATTTGATAATATTCTCAATGATGAACAGATTTATATAGTTTTTTTAAATATAAAGGTTTATATTTATAATCTTATTTGCTTTTTATAAAATTTGTTTAAAGAATATTTCAATATTATTTTTGTTTTTAAAGATTTAAAAAATATTTTTTAATTTATTTTAAAATTAACAAACAGAATTTAAATCTTAAATTTATGCATATTCGATATTTTATAAAATCGAAATAAATTATACTACATATTCCAAATTATATTATGAGAAAAATTTGTTTTTATTTGAACTTTTTATCATGAATATGTATATTTTAATATATAAATAGATTTTTATAAAAATACATAGTTTTATTAAAATATTAATTTATTAATTTATTTAATGTAAGTTAGTATTAAACATATTGTTTATGTAATTTGGAATCAATAAATCAATATAACTACATGACATATTAAATTACTTGTATTATTATTACTATCACTATTATTTTTTTCATTTAAAATAGTTTTTATTCCAAAAATAACTATTTATAAATATATTCATTGATAATTTTGGTTATTATCAAAGTTCTGCTAATATTAACTTTTATTTTAACTTTATAAATATTCTTAATTTAAACATCTTTATTGTTAAATATTTTAAAATTAATTTTGATCTTAAAACTATTGTTAATTTTAATATTTTTATTCCTGTAAATACTACTATTACTTTTAAATTTAAATTTATTATTTCATTTATTCTTAAATAATTTATTACTGATTCCTAATTTATTACTTTTATGACTCAGACTTTTACATATGCTATTCATAAATTTACTTTGAAGTTAATGGCTGTTTAAAGTAATTTTAACTATACTCTATATCTGAAAATAATTAATTGCTATTATTACTAAAGCCATTATTAAAATTAGTATTAATATTTTGTTAGAAATTCTACTAATAATTATCATTCATATTATTTTGTTATTAATTATTTAATAACTCATTAGAATTTTAGGGAGATATTATTTAATTGCTATAATTTGAGTTATTCATCGCCTATCCTTGATACAAAGATATTTGTTAATGAAGTTATGGAATCTACTGGTAATAAAGCATAGATTACTAATGCATCTACAAATAATTTTGGTATAACTATATCTGCTATGGATTCATATATTCTTATTATTGATTTTATTCCAATAGTTATTTCATCTATTATTCAATGTATTTTTGCTATTGTAATTGTTATTATAATATTTCTTATTATTTTTATTATAGTTACTCTTAAATGGTTGTGCTTTTTATCACGGTCTTAAATTATTATTAATTAACACTTTATAGTAAATTTAATTATTATTCTAATAAAGAAATATTTTATTAAAGCTATTAGATTTTGCATTTTATCAGCTATTTCTCTTGATCATTTTCAATATTTTCCTATTATTCTAACAATTATTGTAAAAAATCTTGATCTTTTTAAATTTATGCTGTTATTGTTGTTTATTAAATGAATTACTAGGTTAGCTGATTCGAAACTAAATTTTCCTATTGTTAATATTAATTTAAATTAACTAGTTTTCCATCTACGTCTAAAGTTAATAATTCTTAATCGGGTTTAACTGGGATATGAAATTAATTTTCTTATTCTTTTGTTAAATTATTATATTACAAAGTTTCTATCCAAATTTAATATTAGATATCTTAAATTGATAAATCTTTATTCTCAAAATCTAAATTTATTAAGTTTTATGCTTTTTACTCGCACTCTTTATCTCTCATATCTCTGAAAAATCTATGTTCTAACCCTTATTCTGTAGTAATTCTACTTTTCTAAAAATTTAAAAATAAAATGTTTATCATATAAAAAACTAATAATTAAATTAAAAAAAATATAAAATTTATATACGGGATTGAATTTTAAGCATTATTCTATGAGATCAATTGCTTCAGGTGGTGCATTAGGAATGATAGACTATAAATCAACTTTTTAATATTATTATTAGCTTTTTATATATTATACTGCCCTCTAAGATTGTATATCTATTAAATCTTCATCTTCAGGAGTTCCGACTAATTACAACATGAACTACAATTAATTTAAATATGATTCACCTGGTAAAAGAGGTCTTCTCAAATAAAGTTCGGCTATTATTAACCCTACTGCCCATATATCTTTTATATATATATTAATATATTAAAATTAATTCTATTACTATTTGATAGTTTAAGTTTACTTACCTATGGCTGTTGTATATTATTTCCAAGTTAAAAGCAATTCTGGAGGTCTATACCATCTTGTAGAAACATATTCAGTCATTTTTAATAAAATATTTTCTGATTCAACTACTCTAGCTAATCCAAAATCGCATATCTAATAAAATTAAATGTTGCAATATTATTTAATAAATTTAATACTAAGTATTTACTTTTAAATCACAATCTTAATTCAATAAAAGGTTACTTGGTTTTAAATCTCTATGAATAATTCCACTACTATGTAAATACTATAAAAGATATATATAAATTTAATAATAAATTTTTTAATTAATATTTCAATTAAAAATAATAAATATAGTTACATTTAAACCGCAAAATAATTGATATGCGAAATGTTTGATATGCTAATCCGTTAATTCTTAATTTGATTATATAATTTAATGTAAATCAGTATCCATTGATTCATATGCTATATATACTTCTTCAAAATTTTTTAGCGGAACTGGATTAAGTAAATTTGTCATTTTTATTACATTTTAGTGCTAAACCTGTTTTAAAATAGTAATTTCTCTTAAGACTCTTTTTGCTTCTAATTCATCTTTAAATGGCTATAAATAATATATTAAAAATTAATTTTTTTATCTTAATTAATAAAAATAAAGGTAATAACAGTATCTTATTAATTTTAATATTTTTTTAAAATTCTATAATATTTTTTTATAGTCAAATAAAATTTAGATAAATTTTTACTTTAAATATTTTTTTTATTGCAACATCTTAGTTTGTATTTGTGTCTGTTCCTTTTAAAACAATTCCATATCCACCAGAACCTGCAAATTATATTAATATTTATAATATAATTATGAATTTATAAATATTATTAGTTTATAATTTCTCCTTTACCAAGTTAGTATTATTTTTTTTTAATTTAAATTTAAATATTCAGAGAAAACAAAGTATTTAAATTACAATTGAATATAATATAAAATTTTTACCTATGGGCTTATGCACTTAAAAATATTTTGGCAAATCGAATCTAGTAGTTAAAACCCACATTGATTGATAATATGAATCATTTTACTATCTTTGCAAATTATTTTATTATGCAATTTGATGTTGATTAAAAGTATTTTGTAATTATATATTGTTTTAAAATATGGGATTGGAATTTGCTTTCTATATATTTTAATCTTCTAAGTTATTTTCCTCTTCCATTTACACTAATTAAATTTGATATATTTAATTAATTTTTGTTTTTATTGTTTTAATTTTTGTTTTTCTTACTCTATAAAATATTTGATTTTTATTTATTTAATTAAGCATTATGTATTGTTAAAAAAAATCTGGTTATTAAATGTTTTATAACTAAAGTATAATATAAATTTTATTCAAAGCCTTTCATGCATCATTAATACTATTTTTTTTAATACTTCTAATTATTTTTTGTTTTTTTTTATTAAAACTAACTAATAATTATATCATTTGTTTATTCAATATAATGTTATTTTTCTAATAGCTTGCTTACAAATAATAAATAATATGTTTAATAAAAATTTTGGATTTATATATATATATGTGTGTATATTTAAAATTTATACAACTTTGAAATTCTAATAAATATGAAAATTCATAATAAATTAGTTTTTTTAAAAAAATCAGTTTAAAATTTTAATATCTTCTTATTATTATTTTAAATTTTAATTATAAAATTTTTTTAAAATAATCTGAATGCGGTTTAAATATATATTAATATTATAATTTTAATTTTGATAAATTAGTAATTTTTATTTTAATTTTATTTGTTAGCTAATATCAGTAAAATTTATTGATTTAGTTAATGTTTAATAAACTATAAAATGAGTTAATAAATGTTAAATATTTTGGATTTTTTTATAAAATATAAAACTTATAATATTCAGTAGCTTAATTATTTTAAAATTAAATTTTATTAGTTTTATTTTAAAGACGATTACTTGAATAATTTTTTTAAAAATAGTTAATTAAATAATAATGCTAAATAATAAGTATAAATTTTAATTAAAAATAAGTTTATAAAGATAGATATATTAACCTTATAATTTAAAAGTTTGGCTTATTAAATTTATTTTTATATCGAAATGTTGTTACTGATTATAAAAAATAAATATAAAATAATTATTTATTTATTATATTGTATATTAAAT
The DNA here is from genome assembly GCA_001447515.1 of Pseudocohnilembus persalinus. Lineage (NCBI taxonomy): Eukaryota > Ciliophora > Oligohymenophorea > Philasterida > Pseudocohnilembidae > Pseudocohnilembus > Pseudocohnilembus persalinus. Next base: position 396,131 of record LDAU01000122.1, read on the forward strand.
AAAAACTAATTAACTATTATAATCTATTATATCAATGAAAATAATAAAAATTGGTGATATTTTAATTCATATATAAAACAATATATTTTTCATACTTACTCTATAATTTACTATTTAAGTCTTTAATTCTATGAATATAACTATTGATTTTTAATTTAATTATTTTTGTATAAATTTTGATATTCCCATATCTATTATTTTAATAAGTCAAGTTAATTTTAATAAGCTTATAATTAATCATTTTAATTACTAATAAACTCTTCTAATTTTTATTAATTTTGTTGTACTTATAGACTATCTTTAATTTTTAATTAATTCAGTATTTATTCCAATTATTCAATATTAGCATCATATTCTGACATTTATAATTTTTCTTAATTTAATTCCTCAATCATCTCTTTATAAACAAAAAGATAATAAGAATGTTTTAAAATATAATTAATTGATATAAACATTATTTTACAATTTAATTTTTCATCATTTTGGGTTTATAAATTCCAATCATTTATTTTTTTATCAAAAATTGTAATCTATTCAGAAAGCTCTAAAATTTATGACTCGTATTTTTTTTATAATAATTCTTGTTAATTTATTTTTTCACCTACATCAAAAGTAATTTTGGTTTTGTATCGGAAAATTTCATTTTAATTTTCTTATATTTTTATTTTTTAAATATCTACGATTTACTTTAACTAGTTAATTTCTTAATTTTTAATTTATATATCAAAACAATATTTTTCATTTTCCGATTTCAGAGTTTGATAATCATCAATTTTACTTATACTTTCTATCAATTATTCTTATTTTTGCTACAAATCAAAATTTAACTTATCTATATTTTATTTTTTCAAATTCAATTCTTACTCCAAATTTTAAATTTATAATTTCATATAATCTAACTGTTGATTCTTTTTTTCCAATATATTACCTATTTAAATTAATTAGAATTTAAACAATTAATATGAAGTAAATTAAATTTAAAGGAAAATTTATCATGATTTTTTACTCAAATTTTAATTATTTAATATTAGTTTTTCAATATTTTCCTATTATTCAAAAATTTTGGATTACAAATTTTAAATTATTGCATCTTTTTATTCTTAATCCATATGATCCGAATTTTTTACCTATGAAAAATTGGAAAATTTTTTATATTAAATATTTTTTATCTCTATATTGATTAAAATTAACCAAATTTGAATTAAGATGATTATATTGAAAATAATTAAAATCTATATAATAAACGCTAAGGAAAATAATCGCGATAAATTATAAATTTAATTTATTTTACGGTCTTGATATAGTTTTCCATTGGAATTTTTGTTAACAAATTTTAAAAAGCCTATTAATTTTACAATTTAATTTACTTATTATTTTGTTTATTTTAATTTTTAAATTAATGATTTTAATTTTAATTTTCTAATTTAATTCTAATAGTCCTAGTATTTTATTATTTAAATATTAGCTATTTTTATAATTTTTAAATAATTCTTTAAATTATATTATATATTTATAATGATATAAAAATATTCAAAATGCGTCAACTAATTCAAATTTAACTTTCGATAATCGTTCATAAAAACATACAAAAAATACTAACTCCTTTCCTTTTAAATCATATAAATTAGATTTAAGATTATAAACAATTTATTTATTTTGGCTGTCAAAAATCTAAAACAAATTTTTCTCAAAATCCAATAAAACACTAATTTAAAAATTTTCATTATTATTTTAGGCAATATTTTTTTTTTTTTTAACAATTTGGGGAAAAAATCTATCGCCTACCATTTTTCTCTGGAATTAATTTTTATTATTATATCTTCCGCCCTGAGATTCTTAATATTATTCTAATTCAGAGTCAGATGAACTTTAAAACTCATATTTTTAAAAAATTTCTGAAAAATCTTAGTTTTACTCACTACTCATTAAATTTTTACACCCGTTAAATAAACATGCCCAAGGTTAATTTCCTAAGGGGTAAAATTTTTCATCCATATTTTTGGTTTCTGTGATTCCCAACATAAAACATCTTTTATCATATTTTTTTAATTATATCTTAAAACCATGTTTTCCGTGACCTTAAATTAATTTTTTAAAATAAAAATTTTAAATTTAATTATGTTTTAAATTAATTTTTTTTTATTTTACCAAAATATTTTGTAGACTTCAATACTAATTACTTTTGTTATTGATGATTGTTGTAAACTAAGTTATTTTGTAAATAACTATTTATATTTTAGTTGTTATTTTTCATATAATGAGGAATAAATGAAAATTTGAAATTTTTATTAATAATATCTTTGTCCTGATTTCCAAGGTTATTAGTTAAATCTAAAAAAAAATAAAAAATAAAAAATAATTAATATTAAATTTAATATATTGTACTATACTTACTTAAAGTTTTTTAAACAATTTCATCTATTTCTTTAAAATATTTGTTTAAACTTTAATTAACTTTCATAAGTTTAGGATATGTTGGCTTTAAATGGAATTAAAATATATGTTGATCTTAGTATATAGAATTACTCTAATCATTTATTTTTTAGTTAACATTATGTTTTAAATTTTCCATTTAATCGATAAGCAATTATTCAAAATCATTGTTAATGTTTTCTTATTAATTAAAATTTTTTTAAGATTGCTTTAAATTTATTTATTGCAAAGAATTAATAATTTAATTTAGGGTATGCTCAATTTCGACATTTTATCTTTCCATATTATTATCATTTAGAAAAAACTCTATTTACTCTGCTATTTGATTGCACTAATTTGCAAGTATTATAAATTACTTGCTTAATAACCTAGTTTTTTTTTCTGTCTCCCTCTATTTATCTTAGAAGTGTTCATCATTTTTTCTTTTTTCAAATTATTTGGCTAGATTAATTAATGTTTTTTTGAAACTTTTGTAATTTTATTCATGTACATGAGTATCATTAAATATTTTATTTATCTTATGAGGTTTTTCTGTAGCTGTATTTCCATTAGCATTTTCGTCACTATACGATTTAGAAGATTAGGAGCTTTCATAATCATTAAAAGAAACTTATTAAAGGCGACCACATCTAATAACAGGTTAATTATCTGTATCAGATTCGTATTATGAATTGTTATTTTATATATTGTAGTTTGAATTTTCAGAATCAGAAAAATTTTCTTCCTATTATTATTCTAGACAATCAATACAAACCAAACTAAAGTAGTTTTAACAGGATAATTATGAACAAACTAAATTTTTTTAGGTATTCTAATGAATGTTGCAATTGGGAATTACCAAATTTTCGATTTTTTAAATTAAACTTTATCTTTCATTTGATAAATTATTAAATTAACAATTATTTTAGACATTTGTTTAGGTTATATCCATTTTTAGAATTAGCAAATTTAACTTTAATTCAAATAAAGAATATTTTTTATAAACTATTTTTTTTATTTCTATATTAGAATAGTTTATTATTCAATTACAGAATTTAATTATTAATTTAGGTATTAGAAAATATTATAATTTATTATTTAAAATCATTAAAAACATATTATAAATAATTTATAAAAAATGAATTGTAATCATTCACATATATTTCAAACTCCTTAACATAACTGTTGTTTTAAAAAAAATCATTCTACAAATATTTTTAAAGTAGTTGGTCACCAATGTATAAATTAAAACAGATCAGTATGTTTTTAATAGCCCCTAGAAAATAATAGTTTCATTAATAAATCAAACTATTAAAATGACTTAGATTTGCATTATTAAAAGCCACCAACATAAGAATATAAACCTAAACAATATAAACTAAATTTAGAGGCACCATAAAAACCTATACCTTAATAAATTTATTAACCACCATAATAAAAACCAGAGCCTAACTAAATTAATTTAAATATATCATACTTATAACCTCCACAATAATAAATATAATAATAATATATAGATCCTATGGAAATTTATAGATTAAATTAACTAGAATAAGAAAATTAAATATTAAAGTTAAAAATGAATAACGCAAATAAATTCCCTGCTTTAGATATTTTATCACTAATTAAATACTAAAAAGTAATATTGAAATATTTAATTTTTATATTTAATTTTTATAGTATTTTTAAAAGCCATTTTATTTTTTATTTATTTTTTTATTTTATTAAATAATTAGCCGTAACAAAGATAATAAATTATATAATAATAACCTTAATAATCCACAATAGTAGTTATTGATGATAATAAAAATAGAAGAAATAGAAATTTTTTTTATCCTTAACCAGGTCCTCCTTATCAAGGTTATCCTAATAATTGAAATTAAGATTAAAATATTTATAAAAATGATAAGCCCTCAAAGTCTGCTATTAATAATTCAGAGTAAAATTATTCTCATTATATAATTTGATAAATATATTAATGTTTGATCTTAAATTTCTCACTTTTTTTGTTTATAAGTAATCTATTATAATAATATATTTAATTTATAAAATATATTTATAAAAAAATGTTAAATATTAAATAGTTTGGAATTGGGAGACTAAATTTTATTTCTTTATTTAAAATATTTTATTAGATAAATTTAAAACTAAAATAATAAACCTGTAAGTGATACACAAGTTATTGTCAAAGAAATTTTGATAAATAAAAACAAAAATGATGAAAGTATATAGTCTAAAAAAAAAATTGACGAACCCCCTTTAAAAAAGGAGTTGATTTCCACTTTTGAAGAGTTTCCGAAATTCAAAAAAATAAAGAAAAAAAAAGCGGAAGACAAATTAATATTTAAATTGAATTTTATGGAAAATTTTTAGGTAATTTTTCAATTTTTTTTTATGATTAATGATAAATATTATTATTTTTTAGAAAAACCCATACTTTTTTTTTAATGTTGAATTAATATACAAATACGAAAACGTGAGAGATAGAAATAATAAAATATGTTAAAAATAATCCATGCTCAAAGGAATTAAAAAATCTTTAAAATCTATATAGTTTGACTTTTAACATCAATTTGAATTAGACTATAACGATTTAGTATAAATTATACTTAGATATACTTATTATAAAATTTAAATTTATTTATATAAAATAGATAGAATATGATAATCCTCAAGAAGATTTCTAATACTTTATTCAAGGAGAAATATATGTAGAAAATGGAGAAGATTAAAACTTAATTGGTTAATTTTTTCACCCTTTATTTATAAACAGGAAAAAAAATTAGCCACAATTAAATTAGGGAATATTTAACATTAATTTAATTTAACCCCCTTATCTTGAATATCCATTTACAAAAGTATAAAAGTTGCTTCCTTAAACTATTTAATACGTTGTACAAGAAGGTAATACAAAAATTGAAGAGTTACCTGTTTATGATTATAGGGACAATTATTAATACTAAAATGATGATTAAAAAGCGATTGTTGTAGAAATTAAAGGTCTGTAAAATTTTTTATATGAAGGGGGAATAAAATATTAAATTGAAATTGGATAGGAACAAAATGTTATTAAAGACAGGTTAGGTTAACCGTGCGTGTCGCAGGGGATTTTAGAATTTTATAAAAAAAATCAGGACTTTGCTTGTGAACATTAGAGTTACATGTAAGTAAGTTCTTAGTTTTTAAGGTAAAAATTTAAATAAAATATTTAATTTAAAAATTATGTTTATTTATTTGTTTATCTATTATATATAGACAACAAATTTATCCTCAAACTAGAAAGTAGAAAATGGTCAGTATTAATTTATATGACAATAATTTAAATTTGTTAGGACTAGTTGACATTCCATTGTTTAAACCTAATAATAAGGATGTAAATTTTGGAAAATTTTAAGAAGAATTAGAATATACATTTAATGGATAATAAGGAGCTATGCTTTAATTTATTGTTAGGGAGAAAAAACCAACTTTAAAAGATGAAAGTGAATATGATAAAAATTTAGGAATTTTAATAAAACTATTTTCTATTGAAGATTATCCATTTTCTTAACCTATAACTTTTAGGATATTTATATTAAAAGATGACAAAATCATTTAGGATCATGATGGTAATGACGCGCTTTTTGACTGTTAAGACGCCTTTAAGCCTGATACTGAATATTAACATGTAATTTTATAATAAGCTGTGTAATTAGCAGTAAATTGGAAAAAATTGAGAGATTTGAATTTTTAAAATATTAGTGAATTAAAGAAATTAGGACTTTTTATAGTTTTCTATTTTGTCAATTAAAATAAAAGCACTAAAAGCTTTTATAGCCAAATTTAAATAAATAATGATTAATAGTATTAAACATGTTGTTGGAGTGCTGTAAAATTATTTGATGAGTAAATATTTATTAAAATAATTAAATTTCTTATCGTAGTTTTAAATAAAAATTTATTTCTAGTAAAGGGAGATTAAATGTTGGAAAATTTCCAAATAGCTTGACGTATTCAATACCTATATCTTAAAATTTTCCATTAGATGAAAATTAGTTAAGAGTAAGATAAATGGTGTTGAGCTTTTAAATGGGTACTTGTGACTTGTTAAAATGAAAAAATTATATTTTAACAATGTAAATTAAAACTTTTTACTAGAAATAATTATAAATATAAATTTTAAAATAACTAAATTTTATTTTATTTATTTCACCCATTCATTCAAAAGCTTTAAAAACGTTTTTTATTTATGCTTCTAAATAAAAATCTTCATTTTAACAGAATTAACATTTAATCTGTATTTCTTAATTTTAATAGTTTTCATTATTTTCCGTTTATTCATTTTTATAAAATTTAAGTTTATTTTCTACCAATATATCATAACAAATTAAATGAATAGGTTCCTGACAACATTTTGTATATAAAATGTAACCCATATTTTTTTAGCAAAGTTTACAAGGTTTTCTTTTACCATTTATGCAAAGGGGATGTTAATTAATATCACTTTTTCCTATATCAAATTTGCTGAATAAGTTTTCAAGAGATTGTTAACTATCGATCAGCATATCACGATTAATTTATATTTTTAAAGATTACGGCTAATATTGCTACTTTTTTCTTATATTAATTCTTTACTACTAAAACAATTGGTTTAAAATTGTTTATTTATAAGTTTACAATGATTCAAAGCAATCTATTGCCCCATAGTATTCTGCTAAGTAAAATAAATCATTTTTTTGAATATCTTTTTATATTAAATCTATTCCTCCCACCTATAAAAGTAAATTTAAACATTCTATACTGTCAAAAATCACCGCAATTCCTAAAGGAGACCACCCCTCTTTTGTTCTTATATTCATAATTTGTTCGTATTTATTAGGAAAATGTTTATAAGTTCTTTTAAGCAAATACATTAGAATATTTGGCCTCTTAAAATTACAAGCATCTTTATATTATATAATTTTAAAAAAAAAAATATATTTTCTCATATAAATAATTCTTTATATTATAAATTACGAATATTTACAATGTAATGAATTCCAATATGAATTATTTTGGCTAATTTCTTCTATAGTCGTTATATCATTTTTTTCAAAAAATTCTATTAATTCACGTTTTTAGTTATTTTGTATCAGTTACAAGATATTTAACCGTTATTCATTACTTAGATTTTATTTTACAAGGTTATGGTCATTATAAATATTATTTTTCTTGTTTGAATCTAAAATTTAACTTGAAATTTTATTTGATTTGAACTCTTCTTCTTATTTTAAGTTTTATTCCATGTTTTTTATAAATTATATTTTTTTTAGGTTTTATCTTAAATTTAATACTTATATTTTATCGGTATGATTACCTATATTATAGTAGACATTAAATAATTTTCTATACCTTAGGTATTATAGATAAATAAAAATATGATTACTAACTAGTTATATAAAAAATTACAAAATGTAAAAATAAATCCATATATAGATAAAATATATTATGAAAGATTAATTTTTATACTTAATTTAATTAAATAATTTATTCTATATTATACTTCTAGTGAAAAAAGTTATTTTAACATATATTTCGCGTTTAAGTTTTCTTCATCAAATTTTACTATAGGCAAATTTATTATTTTAATTAAAAATAAAAAGTTAGAATAATAATTAGAAATTATAAATATATAAAAAAAAAAAATATAACCTAATAAAAATGGAATTAGAAAATAAACCCTAATAAAATACTTTTACAAAAAAATAGCTAAAAAATAGATAAAAAAAAGATAAGAAAAAGCAAAGATAAAATTAAAATGCGAAATAAAATAATACTTAATAAGATAGCCAGGGAAACACATTAGAAGAAGAAAATACCGAAAGATTAAATTATATGCAAAAAAAATAAAACAATCTGATGGAAAGGTTGGAATAAATTAGCATTTTAGAAAAATCCTAGTTTAATTTATAATTAATAAAGATGTTTTAAGAACATAATGTAACAATATAAAATAATTTTATAAATATATATATAAATAAATAATTTAATTTAATATTATATGGGTATTTCTACATATTATATAATAATTAATTTTATAATTTTCATTAGAGAGATCTCATGAACAGAATAGCGGATGGATTTGATGTTCCCTAGTTATATAAATTCGCCTAGTAAGCTATTAAAGAAAATTTATCACCATAAAATGTCCAAAATGAGCATAGAAAAACTTTAGGTAATTTCTAAATTAAAAATTATTAAATTAAAAATAATTATTTATTTTTTTTAATAGGGGGATAATATATGAAGATTATTAAAGATTATTTAGAGTAAAGTTTAGATATTAATAAATGTTATTATATTTTTATTTTTTAGCATAATAACATATATAATTATTTTTAGAGAAGAAGATCATATGAAGTTAAAAGGAATATTTGTAAGATCAGAAGATTAAAAATAAAAAAGAAACTAAAATACAAAATTAAGAAAATAGGCTAAAAAATAAACAATTGCTACACAACTTGGAAATAAACAAACTTCTAATCCTTTTGCTGCTTTTTAAAATTGAAAACTCAAAAATTAAAAATTAAAAATATCACTATATTTTTTTTATATTTATAGAAATTATATAAATAAATAATAAGTATATTTAATTATATTTATATATTCGTTTAATATATTAGGTTATTTATATTATACAAAGTCATTCACCAATACTACTCTGAAATTATTAAAGAAATTGTAGATGTCCAGCCTGTAAATGGATGAGCATCACTTCCTTCTCCTTTTTCTCCTTTTTTATTATAATTTTCATAAAAATACCCTTTTTTTTCGAAATTATTTAAACACACATTTTAAATTAAATTTTCTCTTAATTCTTAATAGATTTCTTAACTTTTTTCAGAGTGATCATTATAATACAATTTCATACCCCTTAATACTATGTAATTCATTTGAACCCAAATGGGATTAGTCCAATAATTATTACCCTTTTTAAAGTAAGGTGAAGACTTAGATAAACTTCTCAAACCGAATTCTGTCCACAATTTATTTTTGTTTCTCACAATATTTAAAGTCGAATCCAAATCCTTAAATATTTTTTAAATTTATATAAGAAGTAATTATATATATTTATAAGACAATTTAAATCATTAAATTACTTATTTTGAAATCATGCCAAATGATAGCGGTAATAATGAAGGGTATCCTTCATGACCTGTGAATATTCTATCATCAATATTATTTTATCCAGGCTTTTAACCATTTATCACGAAATCCATATAAACTCCATCATCATTTTTAAAAAATTAATCCGTTCTTAGCTTTATTTTATCTTTAATATTCTCATAATATTTACTATCTTATTCCTATCTTAATCTATTTGACAATTAAGTCATTATATCGGAAAAAAAATACATCCAACTTTAGCAATCTATATGTCCTTGAGGGGTATATGCACTTTATTTATTAAATTAATTTAATATAATTTAATTTAATTGATATTTTAATTAAAATTATGTTTAAAATTTACGGTCCTCTTTAATTTTTTTATATATTTCTTGGAAAATCATCCAATCCACTATTCATACTACTTATTTACCCATCTCTATCCCACCACTTAAATATCATATCTATTTCATCACCTTGTTTATTTAAAAGCCCCTAATTTTATTAGCTATTTAAGTACCATTAAAACCATAATTACAATTTTTTGTAATTTTATTCTAAAAATGTGTCAAGTTTTTCATTAATAACAATGTCATTTAAATTAAGTAGGTGTGAAATTCCTAAAATTAAAGAAGGGGGATTGCCGTCTCTATTATCTTTTTTTTCAAAATTTGGACAGTTACAAAGACCGTTGGCTTCCGTTCCTCTCGGCTGTTCCCTCGGTATCCATCCTTCATCATTCATTGTATTAAGCCAACTTGAAATAGTTTCTATGCAAATCTAAATTAATTTATATATTTATTTTTAATTTAATAAGATTGATTAAAAAAGAGTTAAATTAATTTTTTTAAAAAACTATAATATTAAATTCTTGGTTTTTTTTTTTTTATTACGTCTGGAGAAATTCTACAAATAACTGCATTATGAAATCCATCATCCCATAAAAAACTCCAAGAAAATCGTTATCTTGAAGGAGTAAAAGAAAATATGGCTTTTGGCGATTATTTTTACTCTTCATAACTCTGAGTAAATTTCAAATTTCCATATTTATATGTCATTCCACCATATAGATTAGATATAGCTGCATTTAAGCAATGATATACCTTTTCTTATTTGTTAATAATATCATAGAGTCCTAATTTTTAAACCATATTTTTAGTATAGTACAAAGATAAAACATCTTTTATTTTTTCTACTTCATTAATATAAGATATATCTAATTAATTTTATTAAAAGCTGTCTGTTTCTTCATAGGTTACCACAATTTTATATTGTAAATTATCTAATTGTTAGAAATTTTCTAAATTATAACTTAACCCTATTAAAGATGCTTGAGGTAACTTTTGATTTTAGAAATTAAAGATACCAGATTTTTATTTTTATAGTTTTCTTTTAAATATTGTTTGTGAATCCCAAGTTTAAGATTTATTTGTATTATCCATAAAGAATGAAACATTTTCAGAATTTAACTAATTTTATAATTCGAATGGTGTTTCTAAAGTTTTTTTCAATATGTAGATTTTTGATTTTGACATTATTATTTTTTATTTATCATCTATCATTTTGTAATATATAATTTGCGTGTATAATTCTTCTAGCTCAATATCAATAAAAATATGTTCATCTTTAATTTTATCATAAACTTCAATTGAAAAAATAAAAAAAAAACTCAATTCATCTTATGTTTTATTAGGATTTATTGAAGAAATTATATGTTCTGAAATCCAATTTTATCCTTAATTTTTATTTTATTAATTTGTAGTAGAATTTTAGTTCTAAATTAAGTCATTTGGGTTTTTTACAAAAAATGAATTTGATTAGAAATTAAAAGGTTCGTCATATATAATAAACTTAGAGTAATTTATTCCATCATTTTCCAAGAAATCAAGATACACATTTTCTTATTTATCTTTGAATAAATACCTACTTCTAGAACTCCCATATTTACTTTAATAGTACCTATATAATTTGTTTATAATTAAAATTATGATATAATAATTAAATTTTTATTTTATATTATATTATACCCCATATTGACAGACAGTGGGTTATGCGTTTCCTAATTTCTTTAGGAAATTGAATAAATTAAATGTGGTTTATAATGACCCCAAAACAAATTTTTTTCTTAAAAGTTATAAATATTGCTATTATTCTGTATTTTAAAATCGGATTTTTCAATATCATTTACATTTTAACTATTTTTTTCATCATTTCTTATACCAGTTTCGTCATCTTAATTTTCTACTAAATCATTATTCTACTGTATAGAGTTGAAACCATTCTTAATTTTATGCAAATTATTTTGAAAATTTTAATAACTTTTAGTAGAATATGATCCGTTTTAATTATTTTAAAAAATATTCTAACCAAAAATAATAAAAAAAATGAGTATTATTAATAATAATAAGACTAAAATGGCACAAATTATTGGGTAAATAAATGATTTTTTAGTTTTTATTTTTATTTCTGACTTTTAAATCACAAAATTGGGTTCCTATAATTCTGCTTGAATACTCTAATTTCTTTATTTTATATAATGATTCATTTATTATTATTGTATTAATTAATCTTTTTCATAATCTTAGTCTAATTCGCTGGATTATTTTTTCTAAATATTTGATAATTCTTAAATTTCCATATTTTTTACCAAATAGTTTATTTACTTAAAATTAATTTATTTAATTAGAATTTCTTATTTGTTCAAGTTCTATTATTAATTAAATTAACAATATTTCTTAGGATTAATTACTTATAAATTGTTATCCACATTTTTCAATTAAATTAATTAATATATAAAAAATAATTATTTTTCACCACAAATAAAAATATTTATTTTCATTTAAACAAACTTATAATTTTTAAAAAATATACTAATAATTAAAACTATAATGAACATTAAATTAAATAAATTGATTCCTAAAAATTAAAATTTTACAAGGCTTTTAAACCAGAATTTTTCCAAATTAAATATTTAAAATCAACAATTTGACGAAATAAAAAACTTAAAAATCTAATTCGATGAATCTAAAATTGATTCTAATTATAAATTAATTATAAACCATAAAGAAAGGTTATTTAGCAAATCTGTTTTGGGAGGGGCAATTGCTTTGGGGGTATATTATAAGTTACAGGACGTTTATTTACCTTCATTAATAGGCATGTACAGTTTTTTTTTGGCAAATTAGTCCTTATCTTCTATTGAAAGACTATATTTTAACGAAAATTAGGAATCTATTATGTTTGTCAAATACACTGGATTTAAAAGATACAAATAGGAATTTTCCATAAAATAAATTAAAAATTTAAAAATAAATACTCCGTTAAAAATAGCTATAATATAGTTTAGTCCAACTAATGTATTTAGATTCAGTTTATAAGATAAATAAAATTAAGAAGAGCTTGACAAATTTATTTAATTTTTGGAATAAAAAATAATAGGAAGAATTTAAAATTCCCAAAAAGAATAAAAAGATAAGGAAAATTAAAAAATAGAATGAAAATATATTTAGTTCAAAGTTCTAATAAAGAAATACAATAAAATGCATTGAGTCTATAAATAATTAATTACTTGAATATTATCATATATTTATTTTTAATCTTAAAAACTAAACTAATATTTATAATTAATAATATTTAATAAGTTATATTAAAAATTTATGGTCTTTATTTTATTTAAATCAACATATAGGAGCTAAAGCAGCTCCAGTTAAAGGGTTAAATGTTTTTCCTTTTAAATCTTGTTCTCTTAAATGTAAACTTCTATGATTAATTATTTTTTATTTTTAATCTTCTAAATCATGTCCGAAGCAATTTTAAAAAGTAGGGAGTTTTTATGCTGTATTTTTTCCTAAATTTTTTATAAAAAAATTATATTCTATTAATTTAACAAAAATTTGATAAAAATAAATTTTACCCTATTTTTTAGAAACCCAGTCGGGAGAAATTTAATGGGATTAATAAGGAAAGGGTTATTATTGCATTTATTTTTGTGTGCTGTATCTGTTATTTTAATTTTAATTTTCCAATTTTGTTTAAACATTTTTTTCTCTAGCATAAGAGTTTTAAAATCCAATATCGGGGTGAGAAATTATAAATTTATTTAAATATTGCTCCCTGGCTTATTAATTTTTAACTTACTTTTATTCTTTTTACTGAATTTTTTAAAATTCATCTTTATAAATGTTAGTTTATGATAAAAATGGAGAGTCCATTGAAACCACTCCTGACCTATACGTATTTTTCATGATATTTTTTTATCTTAAATTATAAGTCATGTCTTTTTTCCATTATTTATATTATTCAAATTGTTCTTTATCTTTCCTAAAGGCTTATCTATTTTAAAATAATTATTTTTAGTTTTATTTTTTCTATATTTAAATTAATATAAAAAAAGAAAAATTTATACTATTATTGCGAAGGTAGTTTGGTTGATTATATTACATCATTTACTCTGTCTTAATTTTTATAGTATTCTTTATATTATCCATTTATGCTCTGTAAAAATTAAGTATCAATCGATTTTTTTGGTTTATTTAGTAATTCAGAATAGTATCTAGTATTGTGGTTTCTAATAGTGCTTTCTCCTACAAGTTAATTATATTGAGAACTTCCATTTTAATTTTAATTTTTGCCTCTCCAAAACCTAGGCTATCCAGAAAATAAATAAGTACTTTTTCCTTTACTAGAATTTTCTCCAAATGAAGAAATACTTGATTAGTTATATGTTAAATTGGTGTTCTGATTATTTTTAGAAGCATTATTTTAAAATTTAGACTAGTTTGTACTTTAGTTTGTTAAGTTGAGGTTTCTATTTTAATAAAAAATAAATAATTACAAAATTAATATATGTGGTAAATACCTTTTTTAAATAAAAGCATAATGTTATTTATATTCTGCATCATTCATATTTCTTTCATGCATAATTTATGTTATAGGAACTGTTATTTAAGTTTAAGCGAAATTTGGTTTTTAATTTATAAAAAGGTCAATTTTTTGGGTTTAGGATAAATTTCCTGGATTTATAATTTTTTCGTTAAAAAAATCTTTATATTTTTAATTTTTAATTTTGTTATAACTTTTTGAATCAAATGTCATACTTACACTTTATTATTCTTATTAATTTTTTTTATCATTCTCGTAATTATAACTCTCATTTATGATGGAATTTCTACTATTAAATTCTTATAATTCTTTTTTCTCTTTCAAAATCTGTTATTAAAGATCTTTTACACTTTATTCTTGTTATAATTTTAATTCACTTTTTGTTTTAGGTTCTTTATAAACTTTACCTTAAAAATATCTCGTTTTTTTAGACCCTTCTTTAAAAAATTCTTAAAAATCATTTTATTTTCTTTAAGCATTTTGTAACTCATGATTTTACTCTACTTGACCAAAAACTCCCTAAAATTCTTTTTATATGTCTTCTTTTTAACCTTCTTCTGTTTTTAATGTTTTCTCTGTTTAATTTCTACTCATTTCTATATGATTATTATAAATTTAATAAATAAATGTATATTTAATTTTTATTTTTTTTCTTGATTTTTTTGATAGAATTGTTTTATAAATTTATAGTAAATTATTTATAATAAACATAGGTTAATTAATTATAAGCCTTATATATTTATCGCAATTTTAATATATAAATAAAAAACTGTAAAATAAAATTTTTTATATTTATATACCAGTAATTATTAAATAAAGCCATAGAATTTGTTTTTTATATATCACTATAAACTTATGTTATTTATATAAGAATCTAACTATATTAATATAAATTCTTTCATTTCAAGATATGTAGGATGTATAAATCTTAAAGGTTCCCATAGATGTTGTTTTTACAAATTATTTTTATTTTTCAATTTTATATATGAATATTCTCTTTCAAAAATAAATTTAGAAGCTTATTTTTCCTACCAATACTCAGTATCTTCATTTTCAATATTCTCAAATTGCTTTTAATTATAATAAGATAACTAACTGTCATCCTATTCTTATTCTTAGAGAACTTTAAATAAAATAAGTATATAATTAAAATTTAATTAGGTGATTAAAAATATTATAAGGCTATACATAAATTTAATTTGATGTTTACTATGTTTTTGCTTTTGAGTTTCATTATTATTTTATAAATATAACTACAATAATCTTTATTTTTCTTGCTAATAATTCTAAACAAATTTTTTATTTTTTTTATTACATAAATATTTTTTTTTATTTCTTTTTTTGGGTTTTGGCTGCTCTTTTACTATAATTTTTTCTGTGGATTAAATAGGCTCTACTGCTTATTCATTTTTTTTATAGCTAGGCTATTATTTTGTAAATTTATAAATAAATGAAATATAATTATAGTATTAATTTACAAATTAGTAAAGGTAATATTTTAATTATTTTTTACTACTACAGTTTTAAACCTTGTTTTGTGAACCTTTACTATCTTTTAACTTGTATTTTCATTTTATTACAAATTATTATCAGTTTAAATTTGCTTATAATTTTTTGTATTATCACTTTATTAAAAGTAATAATTTAAATCTATAGAAACATTGTTTGGAATTTTATCATTTTTTATCTTTCTATTTAAAATTTAATTAATCATAATATTCAATATCTTTGTATCGTATATTAAAAAAAGTTAAATTTTTTAAATGTATATTATAAAACCATTTTATTTTTACATTTAAGAATCATTTTAGCAATTTGTATCTAAATTTTATTAATTATCCTAAATAGTTTATAGTGATTATATAGAATCAGACACATCTTTTTGCTTGGAATTCAAAATATTTTTTTCATATTCATTTTCATTTTCCAAATTATTCGAATTATTATGATATTTAGGATTTTTATTACTATGAATGTTATCTTTTTATTAAATAAATATTTTTATAAATTTTTATAAAATATGATATTTAATTATAAATTATAAATTATTTTTACCATTATTAAGTATTTGTAAATTTTAATTTAAATTAAAATATTGAAAAATTTAATTGTTTGATTTTTCATGAGATTATACTTTATTTTCTATATGTGCATCTTAACTAAAATATTATGCGTAATGATTTCTTAAATTTTGTATTTAATTTGTATTTAAGTAAAATATTTTAAATAAGGGAAACAAAAAAATTGATTATTATTAATTCTATTTTCTAAAAATTTAAGATTCGAAATCTATTTGAAGTTCTTTAAAAAGCTTATCTTCTATTGACTTATTATATTTATCACAAAAAAAATTATATATTTTAAATTTTTTTGATAATTTCTTTCCTATTAAATTTCTATAGCTTATATGTTACTTGTAAGTTTATATATATTCGCCTTTTTTCTTATCATATAATACTTTAATTAATTTATTTTTATCATTTTATAATTATTTTAAAAATATAGGAATAATTGGTTCACTAATATATCCTTTATTAATAAATTCTAATTCATCTTCTAATAAGTGTTTTATCATTAAATCCCACATTTATTAAAATTAACCAATTACTATATTTCTTTTTCCTTTTTTATTATAAATAAAAATATAAAATAGATAGATTTAATTTTAAATATATAAATAATAATAAAATACCATTTTCCTAAAATAAGGCATCTTTAATTTTTTATATTGAATTGTGGAATTTGATGATATAATTATTAAAATTATGAATAAAACAATTTTATTTTAATAAATTTATAATTATAAATTTTGCTTTTTTTTTGGCTATTTATCTATTAATTCTTGCCTTAAATTTAAGAAATTTTAGACAATTAAATAATTATCTTTGTTCTTATTCTTAAGGATAAATTTGTGACATTTTCGCTTTATATATTTTAACAAATGTTTCTATAAAAAAGTAAATTTTTAGATAATTATTTAAATATAAAATATTTTTTAACAAAGTACATAGTTTGTTATTTGCACATGTTAATCTGAAGTTGACAATATTTTTATTAAATAATTATAGCTTGAAAAATTTCATCAAATAGCAAAAATTAATCAATTTAATCCATTCTGCTTAAAATTGACTTAATAAAACTACCTGCTCTTATTAAATTATATTTAAGTCTCTTTTTTTTTTGCCTTTTTCCAAGCTTTTAATGTGTTCTAAATTCGTTTTTTACTTTTTTTAATCCTTAATATAAAAATTACGTAAATAATACTCAATAACTAATATAAGATTTTTATAATATTAATTTAAATTTAGTACCTAATGCAAAAAATGCCTTATTTTATTTAGGAATTAATTTTTATTTTAACTCTTTATATTTTGAGTTGATATTTTATATTTAAAACTAGTAAAACCATTATGTATTTGCACATTTTTTTTTATAAAATTGGTTTTATAGCTATTAAATTTATTTTATTATTTTTTTAAACCATGCTTATTATAAAATGTTTTTAATTATTCTCCTAAATTTTAATCTAAATATCTATACGTTTAAGTCGTTTTTTAATTTTAAGTATAAATATATTTTTTAAGTTAAGGATCTATTTAAGCTAATTATATACTATTTTTTTATTCATCTAATTTATTATTTGCATCAGTTTGTGAATAAAATATTTCGTTTGTTTAAACTATCATTTTTACTGAAATATTTTGACAAGCAAAACAAGATAGAAATAAATTTATTTAAGAATCTGCATAATCTTCTTATTCGAAATTTTTATGATCTTTGTATACTATTTATTACGAATTTAAAAAATAATTAAAAAATAAATCAAATTTATCTTTGTTCGGCATTTGTTCTTTAAAACTTCCATATATTTAAAGTAAATTGCTATAATTTATTCTTTTATAACTACCATTCTAATAAAACAAAACTTTTAAATTGATAGGATAGAACTTTACTTATTTTGAAGATATTTTCAATTTTAAAAAATAGCCTCTATATAAAAATTATGAATAATAATAATAAATTTTTTTAAAAAAGTTTTAATTTATTTAAAATTAAATAATTATACTCTTTAATATTATAATAATATGCTTGTGTTCCAGATTCAGTAATATTAATAGTATGATCTTAATAATGGCCTAATTTTTTTAGAATATAAATATGTTATTTGTCAAAAATTAATTCATCATTGCCATCTTTTTACAATCTTTTATATTAAAAAATTTGATATAATACTTTTGAATATTGTACTAAAAACAAAATACTTATATTTAGTTTTATATATAAATATAAAATAAAGTAAAAATAATAAATTTTAGAAAAAAACTAAAAAATATAATAATATTTATATTTATTATAAATATTGAAAATAAAGAAAAATTTTACTCTAGTTGGCCTATATTATCATCTAAATCATATATATTAGTATTAACATTATTTTTTTCTTTTTTATTATTTAAATTAGGTAAAGATCTACTTTTTCTATCATTATTTTATATTTTTTCTACTTTTTTATTAGTTTTTCCAAATCTTTTTTACGAAGGAGATAATAACTTGGACTTAAAAGATAAAATTTCTCAAACATTAAAAATTTATAGATATAAGTAGAAAATATATAAAATTAATTTATTTTTTTTTTACCATTTTCTAGGCTATTTTCATTTCTTATTAACCATTGTTATTTGGATTATAAATAATTTTTTAATAGCTAACTTTTTATAGGCTATTAAATTTTTAATAATTAATAGTGCTTTTTATTTAATTTTAGCTAAATTAATTTATAAAATAACTCGGTAGTGTTTTTTCTTAATGATTAAGCGATTTAGATACAATTTTAGGAAAAAACCATTTTTATTTTTATCTTTCGAGTTATTATGTAAAATCTTTGTTATAAATTTATTATTCAACATATTCATGTTATATTTTCCCACTTTAAAATTAATCATTTTTTTCTTATTATCGATAAATATATTTATTTAAACTTTCATTCTTATTGGAATAATTGAGAATTTATGTTAAATTATTCAAAGATTTTATATTATAATTTGATGTAATTTTTTCATTCTCTTAAAACTCTCTCTTTTGAATATTAGATATAGATTCAGTTTTATAAGTTTAAATTTATGTTGTGTCATTTAAGTTCATACTATAGTTATCTTTTCATTTAATAATCATTAATACTTTTATAAATATTAAAAATAATATTGTATTAATTAATTACATTAAACCAATTTATCATTTATTAATTTTTCAGGTTATATAAAATTTTCTCCTTATTTAAATTCAATTTTAGATTTATACTTTTTAACTATATTTTACTATGGAATTTATTTTTTTTATAAATTTTATTAGTATATATTCATAATTTTCTTAACAAGTATAGACAAATTTTATTTTAAATTTTCTATTTTTTTTCTTTAATAAATTTTAATTTACTATAATAAGGTTTTATTTGTATTTGTATTTATTTTTTATTTATTATAATTATAAATATAATTTTATAAGTCATTAGAAATTTTTATTCTAAAGAATTTTTTTTAAATAATATAAATCAATAAAAGTAATTATGTATAAATAAATTAATTAAAACTTATTTATATATTTTATTAATAAAAAGTGTTTAAATTTACAATATGTGATTTATATAATATAACTATTAAATATTCAAAATTTCACCCACTATGCAATGAAACACCTTAAATATTTTTTATGGATTAGCTTTTCATCAAACTTTATCTTTTTTCATTTATACTAGCGTGGCCAATTCTAATAGTACTTTTTCTTCTTAATTTAGAAGTTAAAGTTTAATCCATTTGATCTTCTTCGATTTCATCTTCATTAAATATAGATATGCCTTCAAACCAACTTGTAGGTAAAATTTTAACTAACATGCCAAATGGAATTCCACCGACTCCAAAGGCTGCGCAGAACAAATGTTAATTAATAGTTAATTTTGAAACTGAAACGTATACTCCACCATATTCGACCATAGAATATTAAACTGCTATGGAAACTATAATAACTAGCCAAAATAGTTTATTTTTGAAAAATCCACTAAATATATTTATTTCCCCGGGTTATATTTTTCTAGCATTAAATTCGTTGAAAATCTATAATAAATATAATATTTTATTTTAAGTTATAGAAATAAAATTTAAATAAATTTTTTTATTTATAAAAAATTACTTGCATTAGAACAAAGGCTTAGAAAAATATTGTAAAATGTACAGCTTTTTCTGGTGTATATTATGTCATTCCTATACTAGATTCAATTCCAAGCCAGTCAGGGGACATAAATAAAATTAAAGTCAGACAAATAATTTGATAAATAGATTACCCAATTACATTTCTCCACCTTTATAAATTTTTACAAATTATTTTTAAGATATTATTAAAACATAATTCATAATAAAAATTAATATAAATTTATAATAAAAATTAATATGAAATTTAAAAAATTTTTGTTTAAAAAATAAGTTTACATTAAGCCATTTACAATATGATCATTTCTTCCATAAGGTTTTCTGTTCAACAATTCTTGACTGGGTGGGTCTGTGGATAAAGCCAGTGAGGCAAAAGTATCCATGATAATATTTACCCAAAGCATTTCGATAGAATTTAAAGGAGATTATTTTAAAATAACAGAACCCATAAAACTCATAAATAAGGCGACTATATTGACAGTTAATTAAAATTGTATGAATTTTCTAATAGAGTCATAAATATTTCTTCCCCATTTACAGGCAGTCACTATGCTTGCAAAATTATCGTCTAATAAAATTATACCAGCAGCTTGTTTAGCGACCTTGTAAAAAATTAGTTATTTAATAATTATAATATGTCAATTATTTTTTAGTAATTATATAATTTAAATTTTATTTTAAAATTAAAAATGTATTTTTCAATAATTTTTACATCGGTTCCAGCTATGCCCATGGCAAACCCGACATCAGCTTTTTTAAGGGCAGGTGCATCATTAGTCCCATCTCCTGTGACGGCCACTACCTTTTATAGTTAAATAAGACCAGTAACTAAAATATATTTATCTTCTGGAGTTGATCTAGCTAACACTTTTAATTCCTAATATTTAATTAAAAAAAAATATATTAAAATTTTTGATAATTTTTTTTTATTATTATTACCCTTGCGATCTACTTAAACATTTGCATATCTTTAACCATTTACTTTCCTTTTTGTTCCTTTTTATAAAATTTAAATTTAAGTATTTTTTAAAATAGGATTTTTTTTTTTTGTCATTTTATTAAAATATTGAAAATATTGTTTTTACTTTCGTTTCCCCCTTTGGATTTTCGTAAACTAATCCACCTACTATTTCTCTAAAATTTTTGCCTTCCATAACCTCATATGACCTCGTATTTCCCACGTATTTCCCGAAATCTTAAGGGAGAATTCCGGCTTCTTTTGCTATGGCAACTGCTGTGTTAACATTATCTCCTGTGACCATTCTTGGCATAATACCAGCATTTTTGCACTAATTAATAGCCATAGGGATTTCTTTTCTCAAAGGATCTTTTTTAAATTGTTATTTAATTAGGTTTTTAATTGATAGAATAATTTTATTCTTATTTAAATATAATTTTAAGTAAATTATTTGACATAAATAATTTTGAATTTTTACCCTTTATTCCTGCTATTCCAATGAGAATCAAATCAGTTTCAAAAAAACTATCTTTTAATTGATCTACTTCTTTGGGATTTTAGATTGGAATATCTTTATATGCTAATCCAATTGTTCTTAAAGCTTAATCAGAAAGTACTTCAATTACAGAGGAGTGAATTTTTTCCTTAAATATAAAAAATTATATTTTATAGAATAAATATTAAATTTAAATTAATAAAAGCTATAAGTATTTTTTACTTTATCTTGAGTTGTCAGTTATTAAAATCCTTATTTAGATATTCTTTAACTGCATATGCTTAAAATTGCCTCCGAAGCACCTTTTATATAAACTCTAACTGTATTATTGTCTCTAAGATAAATTGAAGTCATTTTTTTTCTACTTGAACTAAAAGGTATTATTTTTAAAACTCTCTCAGTATTTAACCTTTTTTATTAAAAACATTTTATATTTAATTAATTAATTTACTCATTTATATTTTTACCTGTAAGGTTTATAATCTAATCCCAATTTTGATGCCACTTGTATCAAAGCACATTCAGTTTTATTCCCTATTTACTACCATTCTCCTAAAACTTTTTTGGGATTTGCAGAACTATTAATACAAATTCCTTCACAAAGTACTTGTAAGGTATCATAAGAAATTGAATGCCTTTCTAGCGATTTTTCTTCGAATATTTAATCTTCTATGAACATTTTTTATACACTCATACTATTAGTGGTTAATGTGCCGGTTTTATCACTACAAATATCTGTGCATCCTCCCATAATCTCACAACTTGCTAGTTATTTAACTAAATTATTTTCATCTTTCATTTAATTAACACTAAAAGCCAAGGAAATTGTTACAGCTAAAGGCAATCCCTATAAAAGATCGGCATTTAAGTAATTATAATTTAAATATATATTATATTAAAAATTATATATTAAATGATATTATTATTTATTTTAATTAAAAAATTATTATTAAATAATATTTATTTTATTTAAAAATTATATATTATAATAAATTTATTTTAAATAGAAATTATATATTAAATACTTCAGGCACTGCCACAACGATAATTGTAACGGCAATCATAAAAGCATTTAACATTTCTTAAAGAGTTTCCACACACAAAGCACAGTGTTAATTTAAATAAATTTGAATTCCTAAGTTTATCCATAAAGCAACCATTGTAAGGGCGGCTGCCACTGTTCCAATTGTCCCAATATCTTCAGCAATTGATTCTAATTTAGTTTATAAAGGCGTCGGAGGAGACTCTTCGTTCAACTTAGCTCTTAATTTTCCCAGTTAGGTATTTTCCCCTATTTAAATATATACGAGTAAGTTTTTTTACGTTATTTTCTTTAATTTTTTATTTAAATTTATTTTTTTAAATTTTAAAAGTTTTAATTTTATTCTATTAGTTAAAATTTTTTTTTTTTTGTACCTACTGCCAAACATAACATTTTTCCTTGTCCATCCATAACATTTGAACCTGATATTAAAAAACATGAATCTTCTCTAGAATCTAACTTTGTTATAGGTAATTTGGAAATATAATCAGATTCTCCAGTTATTTAAGATTCATCCATTTAAATTTCCGAACCTTCAATCAAAATTCCATCCACTGGTATAATATTTCCTAGTATTTTATAATACATTATTAATTTTTAATCTTAAAACAATTTTTTATACTATTTTTTAAATTTATTACCTATTTAAACGCTTATTATATCTCCTACCAATAAATTTTTTACATGAATTTATTTGATATCACCATCTCTAATGACTTCCATATAAATTTCTTCTTTTTTTTCGTTTAATTTTTAGAATTACTTCTCTTTTACATAATTATTTCCTGCTCCTACAGAGACAATGATAATAATAGCTACTAAAATCGAAGCTCCCTTAAATTTTTTATAATAATTTTTATTAATTTTCATAAATGTATAATATTAATTAGTATATAAATTTTACCTCCATCCAACCGGTTTATATTCCTTCATTTATTATTCCTATGGTGGTAGAAACAATAGTTGCAACTACTAAAATTTATAACATTGTGTCCTCAAAACACTCCATAATCATGTCAAATAATGTAGCCGGTTCTGGTTCAAAAGGGTCATTTGATCCAAAATATTCTTTTCTATATTTCATATCCAAAACCTCTCTATCACTTAACCCTTTTTGATTATATTTATAAAAAAAAAATATAAAAATTAATTTAATCATTTATAAATTTTACCCATTAAAAAGTAATAAAAAAAAAAGTTGGATTATCTTTTTGTATAAAAATATAGTACAAATTATTGTATATATATACCTATTTTAAGGTCTGTCTTTAATGCTTTTTACAAACCAATATGGCCATTTAGTCCTTTTAACCTAGAAATCGATATGAGATCTCTTATATTATCTGGATCGAATAAGCAGTACAATTCATTTTAGTCAATGTGAAAATAAGCTTCTTCTTCATCTTCGAACTTCTTCATTATATTTTTATCAAAATTCGTAAATTATTTGGCTATCGAAAAGGTATTAAATAGTTTTAATCTACTTTTATAATTATTATTAAATTAATTATATTTTTTTTTTTTTAATATAATAGTTTTATAAAATTATTATTATTATAATAAAATTTATTTTATAATTTTATTATTAAGGTATATTAATGATATATAGTTATTTAATATAGAAAGCAATTTAAAATAGTCTTCTTATTCATAATACTCAGTAAAATAAATGATAAAATAACTTAAATTTAGTTTTAACATATTAGAAACATAATAAAAACTTAAATTACAATCTTATGTATAACAATTTTTATTATATAATTTTATTTTAATTAAATTAAAAATAAACAAAATAAATTTAGAAAAATGTCGCGATTATATTTACTTTAAAAATTAATGGGTTATGTAAATTATGAAATTTTAACGTTAAAAATTAAATGAAAATAGATAGCTTGTAAATTGATCACAATAATACCTTTAATTTAATTTAAATTGAAATAAAAAAATTAAAATATAATTATAAACAAAATCAAAATAATTTTCTTATGAGTCTTTACAATTAATATACTCCCATTTAATAAAAATATGAATTAAACAGTTTAAAAAGCTAAAATTAGTTTTAAAAATAATAACCAATTTAGAATTCTTAAAATAAATACTAATATGATTTTAAATAAAATTATGATGATGCTGATGATGATGATGATGATAAAGAAAATCAAAATACTTTAAATTTTACCAAAAATTCTATAAAAAAATCTAAATTATAAAGCAAAAAGTACTCATTTTTTTAGGCAAATGAAAATGATTTAAAAATTCCATAATTAAATATTAATGGAAGTAGCTTTAAATCAAACATGAAATCATCTTAAAATATTTAAAAAGAGCCCAAACATGTAAGTAATTTTAATATAAAGACATCAATGATAGGAGATTAAAGTAATAATATATATAAGGATAATATGGAAATTAAAGGCTAATAATTATTAAGCTCATTAAATAATATTGAAAAATATAAGCCTAAATAAAGACATTATAAATAAAAAAATACTAATATACTAAATAGTATACAATCTAGTATAAATTTCAACCACAAAAAATAGTTTTCAAATATTGATTTCAAACCGTAGTTTTATGATGCAAATTAAATAACCGATAAGAACTTATATAGCTTATAAAATGATAACAAGTAAATATTATAAATATTTATTACCTATTTATAAATTTTATATAAAATTTTCAATAAATTCAAATAGTTGTGATAGATAAAGCTAGTAAAGTTAGTAAATGTCATATAAAAATTATTCTTAATCATAAATTAAAACTTATACTGATATTATAAATTCGAAATTATAAAATTAAAAAGTAGAGTAATATTCTTAAAACAAATCCAGCTAAATATTTCTATAAACTCATTATAACTACACTTAGCCGGATGAATATGATATAAGGTATACAAAAAATTTTGATGATATATTAAGTAAAAAAAACAAATAAGAAGAATTAAATAGTTAGTTTAACAAGAATAAAAACTAAAGAACTTAAAGGTAAATAAAAGGTTTTATATTGTCATATTTTTAATTTTATTAATATATAAAAAGGTCTGTAAGTTCTTGGTAAATGGAATGTTAAAAACTGTAAATTTAAAAAGAAATTGAATCTAAATTAGAAAAATAAAAAGAAGCAAAATAATAAAAATTAAGATAATAATAAGACTAAAATTCAAAAAATGATCTTTACAAATAACTCGAAGATTTAGAAACATAAATAATTCGAAGAAAAGATAGCACCAATCATTTGCTCAATTCGAAAGTTAATCCTTATTCTTTTAGTATAAATATTTGCCTTTAATTTTTTTTTTTATATTTAAAATAAATAACAAATAATTAAATATATAAAATTAAAATTAGAATAAGACGAAGACCGATTAAGCGCATGTTTAAAAGATCTTGATAATATGATGGAAGTTATAAATGAAAGATAGAGACATACCCATAGAAGTATGTCGACTTAAGCAAGTTAAATAAGTGTTAATAAATAAAGTTTTGTCCAATAAAAATATGATTTAAGTAATAATTTCAGCTTTAAACCAAAAGAAGAAATATTTTAAATGTAAGAAGAAACAAGATAACAAAATAAAGATTTATAAAATTCATAGATTATAGATTAATAGAAAAAAGATAAATAAAATTTACATAATTTAAATGAAGTAAACTTAGAGAATTCAATAAAATATAAATAAGAAGTAGGAGACATTGTTTAATTTTATTTGAAGTAAAGTAGTAATTAAAATGATTAAAAATGAAGTATAATTTAAAATATAATAATAATTTTAATTTTAAATAAGGAAATATTTATTTCTGTAAATACAACTAAAATTTAAAATATATTCATTATTTCAAATTAAGTAGACTTATAGTCTATTTTGCATCTAATTTTGAGAAAATATTTTAAATTTAAAAATAAATTTGTTCATTTTCTTTGGAAACGTATCCGATCACACCTAAATTTCCATTTTACTTAATTAAATTATCTTAAATTTCTATAGAATACCTTTTTAATTTTAAATATAAATAAAACTTTAATTAAAAAATTAATTAAATTATTAATTAAAATTAATTTTTATGAATTACTAAAACACAGCTTTATTATCTTACGCATCAATAACTTAAAACTTTATATTCTAATTTTCGATTGTTTATTATTGATGAATATTTAACATAAAATAAATAAGTCCTTCTTAATAATCTAGTTTGTTAAAATATACCAAAAAACTTTACTTTTATTAAACATGATCAATTTTTCTTAATTTTTAAAGGATTATTAAAATAATGATTTAAATTAATTATTTAGTTTAGTTATATTTACTCTTCTCCTTTATACAATAAGGCTTCGTCCTAACTTATAATATTATCTTTATTAATAACATTTATTATTCTTTCTTATTATTAGGAATATTCGAATAGTTAAAAATCAACATTTAACTTTTAATTAAATTAAATATAAATTTATTTAATAATGTAAATACTATTTATATAATTATTACACTATTCTAACTTATTATAGTAAACTCATATAAGCTATTTTGTTAACTTATATCTTAAGAAATATTTATTTTTTATCCTTTTTACAATAAAGTATAATCAATAATGTTGTCATTTTTATTCGTTAAGACACTTTCCTATTCCTAAAAGCTATTATTATAGCCTCTTTCTTTTTAGTTTTATTATAAGAATTATTGCTATTTTTATTAATTTTATAGATAATTACTTTTTTTTAATTCATTAAATGGACTCAGTTTATTATTAGTAAAATTAAAATTGAAGGTTTCTTATTTTTACGCTTATTTATTGCTAAGAATGTTAATTTAAGAATCTGGAGAAAATATGTATTTTGACATATTGTTTGGTATGTATTCAGAATATTAAGACTATTATAATTATTAACTTTGTTAGGTTTCCATTAAATTAGAATTTTATTAAAATTAGTTTTATGGTAATCTACTGAACTAGCTTACATTTTATACCTACGTATTAAATGTATTTTAAATACTATTAGACTCATTAATTTTATGGTCATTTAAATTTTATAATTATTTTTAATCACTACAAGAGTCATAAAGGTCTTTATTTTATTAAAAGTATTCTTGTAATTTAAAAGAGTTATTTTGACTCTAATTTTGATTTTATTTATTTGATTTTTGATATTTTATTTACTAATTATATACTTCCATCACCTTATATAACTTATCTCTTAAAATTTATTAACCATCTTTAGACAACCTGTGAAGTTTATTAAAATTATTAACAATTTTTTCTATATCATCTCCTGGCCTCATATGAACTTTACCTGTTTTTTCTTTACTTATATTTACCTCAATAGCAAATAAAGGCCTATCATCAGATTAATTTTATGTATTACTTGCCTAATTATTTTTTACTTGCATTTTATTTGAAATTGAACTATTGTTTTTAGATTATGAAATACTATTATTCTTTTTACTATTTTTCATTTAATTTAATTTAGACTTTGAGATAGACTTTGAAGCAGATTTATTTTATTCTATTTAATTCTAGCTCAATTATTATTATTTTTTATTATTTTTAATATACGATAATTTAGGAGATATTCCTATAGTAACGTCATTTTCATTTTTATTATAAGAAGCTATTTTCTAAAGTTTTTAAAAATGGTGTTCCCAATATTTTTCCTTTTCTTCGGCAAGTTCTTTGGCTAACTTTTATCTATTTAAAAATTCATCAAGACCCTTTATTTCTTGCGCCTATTTATCTTTTATTAAATATATTTAAATAAACTTAAATATATATAAATTTAATTAAAAATAATATATTTTTATAATCATTTACTTGGACTTTTCGAAAAATGGGGAGCTTTATTTATTTTTGGAGTGAATTTTAACTAACTTAGTTATTTAATTTCGTCATTTTCTTTTTCTTTTTGCAAATTTATCTGTTACGCTTATTTTTATTTAGCATTTTGATATAATCTTTCACAAGCTACTTGCTATAATTATTTTATGCTTTTGGAATTTTAAACTTTAGGAGAAATTGATATATTTTACTTGTTATTATTAAGATAAATTTTATCGGGACTACAATTTTATTGTTAACTCTACATATGTTTAAATTAGCTTTATCCTTGATTAAAAATTGATTACTATTGAAAGTTTTAATTCATATTACTATACTATGGATGTAAATTGTTATTTGAATAGGATCTTTGCTTTAATTATTAAAATTTATAAATTTGATAATTTTAATTCTAATTAGTTGACCTGTTATGATTAGTATTTGGTTAAAAAGTACACTCGTCAAATGAATTTTATTATTATTATTTTTACAGGCTAACTTTTCTTGCTTATTAGACTTGTTTAAATTTGGCATGGGCATATAGCATATCAAATCTATTAGGAGTCTAATTATTACTACTTTAATTCATCTTATTATTTTTACTTTATCTTAAATTAGAAAATTTATCATCTTTAGAAATGCTTCTAGATTTATATTATTTTAATTAATAATTTGTAAAAACTGTTTTTTTATTATTATAATTTTAAATCTTATTTTATGATATGGATTTATTTAATACTTTTTTTGTATTAATTATTTTTCCAGATTTACTTGGAGTAATATTACTATTATTTTCTTTTTTTTTATTACTTTTTTATAAAAAACCTTATTTTTATCGATTTTTATTGTTTGATTTTCCTGATTATTAATCCAAGATGTTTTTAATGTTTTTTTATAAGTTATTCTCTATTTTTTTTGGGGTTTTTTAATTAGATAAGTTATTTTCTATTTGTATCTATTTTATTATTTACAGTTTTTATATTTTAATTTGTTCTAAACTGTCATTTAAATGAAACTATAACAATATTCTAAAGTTTCTTAAAATTGAGTTCATCTGTATTTATTCAAAATAGGCAGAAACTTCAGGAATTGAAAATTAGGGACAATGAATTTAAAAATTGTCAATAAAAATTTTCATTAATAATTAACTTTATTATTCATTTGTAAAATAAAAGTTTAGTAATACTCTAAAAACTCTTTCAACGTATATTAATGGTAATTTTGGATCATTTACATTTGATAATTTAATCAATTACCACAGTTGATCGATTAAGTTCGCCTCTAGCTCTTAAATATATTCACGTGTTTAAAGATTAAGTTACTTCTAGTCTTCACTAAAAATATTTTAAAAAATTTATTATTAATTATTTTATTTAATTTTGTTAATTTTAATTACTCTTCATCATAAATTAATCCTAAACTAAAAAACAAGTCTGAAAAATTTTTTATTGTTGGATATGATCCATTAAGCTCCTAACTTGAACATTTATTGACTATATTATTCAATTTATATAAATTTAATTCGAAAACATCATTTTTTTCATCATATTAATAAAGGTTACTTATTAGTTTTTAAATAATTTACTTATTTTCTAATTTTTCACTTATATTATATGTATGATCATCAATTTATATTTCTTGTACTTTATTTATAAAATCATTTTTTTCTTCATTTTTCATTTTGTTAGTTAACAATTAATCACTTAAATAATCTCCTCTTATATTTGGAAATACCTCATTTTACACTACTTTTAATATAAAAAGACATAATTAAATTTTAGGTATAAATAAGTTTATATACATTAATTGGTGTCTTATGGCTTTAATATTCCCTTTATTGAATCATCTAGATATGAAATACTATAAAAATAGATAAAAATCTTATTTTATTAGATTATATAATATATTTTTTATTTTTATTACCCCTATTTCTAATTAGCGTTGTTAGATTTTAGTATTGAATTTTCATTTAACAATTGATTTGATTTATTTCGAATGTTTTCATTATTCTTATTTGATTGAGAACTTTTAATTATATTTATTTGTTAATTTATTATTTTTTGGAGATCTTATTAAGATAAGGGGTTCATTTTTGAAATAAAAAATAATTTTGAATTATTTTAATATTTAGATATTTCCTAACTTAATTACTAGAATTTTAATTTAGTTTAATTAATCAATATTAATTTTTACCGAATAGTAATTTACAATTTAAATTTAAATATAATAACAACTTATTTATAAAAAAATAAAAATGATAATGTAGTATAATGTACATTTTGTAAATTTACATTTTATTATATATTATATTTTTTTTTTAAATTATAATTTAACTAAAAATTTTGTATATTTTTTAAACTATTTTTTATTTATTTTTTCAATTTAACATTTCACATACTTACTTTAATTTTCCCTCATTAGCTCCTTTAAAAACTTCATTTATTTTTCCATCTTTATAAACGACAAAAGTTGGGAAAGCTTAAATTTAATGAATCTACCCAAGTTATTTATTTTTATCTCCTTCTACTTCTGCGAAATGAATATTTTTATATAAACCAGACATAGTGTGCTATAATAATAAATATTTAACTTATAAATAAATAATAAAACGTACATAATACAGGTAAAATAAATTAAATATGAAAAAATTATATTTTTTTACGAAT
Source organism: Pseudocohnilembus persalinus (assembly GCA_001447515.1). Classification (NCBI taxonomy): domain Eukaryota; phylum Ciliophora; class Oligohymenophorea; order Philasterida; family Pseudocohnilembidae; genus Pseudocohnilembus; species Pseudocohnilembus persalinus. Next base: position 427,721 of record LDAU01000122.1, read on the forward strand.
GAAGGAGAAATTTTTTTACAAGGGCCACACCAATCAGCATGAAAAAATATAATAATTTTTTTTTTTGCATTTACTAAATCTGTTATTTTTTAAATATCCTTGTCAGTATAATTTGTTACTGTATCTTTAAGTACATTACTATGTAATTTATATATAATATTAAATGAAAAAGAAAATATTAATTAATATATGTTATTTAATAAAAAAAACCCTTATTGCCTCATATATTTTACGTATTTAAATGAGTCCAAGATCTTAAGTTATTCAGATGTTAACTCAAAACTCCTATACAATTCATTAACTTCATAAATTTGTCATCTTTCAATTAATAGATTTCATCATTCTGTGTAAAAATGTAAAAATAATTTTTTATTGGTAAATAAATATTAAATATTATTTAAAGAAAAATAAAGTAAATTTTTTTGTTACTAATTCAAACCCAGCTAAGCTTAACAGATCTGGAATTCCTTGCAAACAAAACAATTTTTATTTTAAAACTTCATTATTTTTTTTAATAGTTCTATATTTTTATTCTGTGGGATTATTTTAAATGCTTTATTATAATAAAAATATAAATATTTAGTATATTTTTATAAATTATATTAAATAAATGTAAAAACATATTAAAAATACTTTAAAAAAATTTTATCATGCAATAAGGTTAAAGGTCCAATAATTTCTTATATATTTTAACTATTTTTTATAATTGTATCCAATTTGGTTTCAAACCTCTATTTTAATTATGTGTCTTCCATCTAGCTTGTTTTTCTAGTTTCTTCTATTTATTAAACTTGAAAAAATTTTTTATTTTATTTTTATTTTTAATAATACTATATAAGATTAAAATTTCTTTTGGATGTCAGAGAAGATAATTATAAAATATATATTTTTATTAAAGGAGTTTTACTCTATTGAATTAAAACTATATGTTATCTATATTACTCTCTGTATTATAAATATTCGTGTTGTTTAGTTTAAATATAATATACTAGGGAAATGAATTTGAATAAAATAATTTTGATTTTTTAAAATATAAAAAGTAAATTTTTTAAGAATAATATGAAATTTAGTTAATATAATTATACATAATTTTGAATTTTTTGACATTTTTTTTTTTAAATGAAAAATGTTAGTTTGGTAAAATGTTAAGAATTTTGATAATTTGATCTCTGTTAATATTAACAATAATATAATTAAATACAAATATTGTATATGACCGTACTAATTTATGAAATATTTATTATTAAAAATTTAACAATAATTTACAATTACCAAAAAATACATCACTATAATAAAATTGGTAGTAAAAAATATTAGTATTTAAAACTTTAAAATGACGCAAAAATGTAAGAAACAAAAAAAGCAACAACAAAAAATCAAAGACATAGGTAAGTACATTATAAAAAATCTATAAATTATTCATCATTTTATTAATATTATATAATTGTATAGAGTTAAAAGTTGAATAAATGAAAAATATTAAAAATGAAAATATAGATAAATATGATAAAATTAGAGATATAGAATTAAAATAAAAAATTAATTTGATGAACATAACTAAATATACTAATATTAGTTCACAAGAACTTGAAAGCAAAAGTTTTAACCAATTATAAGATATCTGGCATGAAATTATAGATATTGAAATGCATTTATAAAATGAAAACTAAATTATTAACGAACAATTAAACTCCTAAATTATTTAATAAAAAGATAAATAAGAAGGTATTTAGAATTAGTAAAATAAAATTGATTTAAATGAAATTCAAAAATAAGAAAACTAATTATAAATTGATGCATAAGTTAATAATGAAAATTCAGACGATGATAATTCATCTTGCTCATCTTTGCATTTACCATAATAAAAGCTTATTGTAAAAAAAAGAAAAAGAAGAAATTTGTAAAGTTAAACTAAATAACAGTAATAACTTAGCGATATAAAAGAGAATTTCATAGAAGATTCTTAGCAAAAAGTTAAAAATTAATGCTAAGGATAAGGATAGCCTTTAGGGGATTGTTTGGAAGAAATTACTAATTAGTAATAAAATATAGATAGTTAACAAAAAGGATAATAAAATTAAAATTAAAGTAGCGAAAAAGTTGATATAAACTTATTTTAAAATATGTAAGTTAGTCCAAAGTAAAAAATAAAAAATTAAAACGAATAAATAAAGTTATCAGCTTAAACTTAAAAAACCAATTTGTCAAAAAAAAGTATTCAAACCATAAGGACATTTAAAACATAAAATGTTAGAAAGAATGTTTAAATTCCTAGTTTTAATGATCTTTTAAAATCCTATTCCCGAAGTAGATAATAAACAAAAAATAGCGGCCATAAAAAAGTTTAAAAATAATAAAATAAAGTTAATTTCAACTAAATTAATGAACATTTTAAAAATTAACAAAATGAAGAAGTTTAATTGGATGCAAAATCAACGAATAATAAAACTACAAAAACTATGTAAAAATCAGAGAATTTAAAAAATTTGGAAAAAATATAAGAGTAAAACTCTATTGCAAGTCATTAAAAAACATCATCTGTTTCAGATGAACTAGAATTTGATGAACAAATTGATCAGTTAAGTTCAGTTTTAAAAATTATAACGAGTAATTAATAATACATATTAATTAATTTTTAAATAAAAATATTTTTTTAAATGAAAAGAGTTTTTAATATTATTTTTTACTATTTTAGCCAAATTCTAAGAACACTTAGAGGGGGACTACTAGGAAACTTAAGAAATTGAGGAATTTGGGTCTTTTCTAGAAGATAATGACCATGTTCCAAAAAATGAGGATGATCATTAAGATTTTTAATAATAAGAATAGATGTTAATGAATAATGAAATTGAATAAAAAGTAAAAAATATAAATATGTTTGATTCAAAAGAACCATCGCCTAATAAAATAAATTTATCCAATATTTCAAATGAGTCACTGAAATCATTTAACAGTTAATAAGAAATCTAAGAAGAAAAATAAGACCACTTAAATGAGCAATTGTAATTATTATGCGATTAATTGTAAGAAATTGAAGAATAAAATTAAAAGAATATTGTTTATTCTGATAATGATATTGACATTCACATAAATGTCAAAGAAATAAATTCATAATAAATATATGATCTTTATCAAGAATAAAACCCTTAAAAAAAATTAGAAATAGCATTGAAATATATAATTAGCAAATAAGCTCACTAATAACAATAGCGATAATTTTAAAAATAATTATATTTCTGTGGCTAAAATTAGAATTAAAGTAATTTGGATGAATTTTAATCTGTTAAAAGTCGAGCTACTGAGAAAAGTTCATGTAATATTTTAAATTTATTTTATTTTTTTAAAAATTTAAACTTCAATTATAAATTTGAAATTAGTAAATTTCAATACCTTATCTCCTGTTGGAAGATCTGTATCAAAATTCTTGTTTCCAGCTACATACTATAAATAAAAGATGTCAATTACTAATTAAAGTAGTTTAAATAATTCCTAAATATAAAGTATAAATAGTAAATAATAGCCATATAGCAATACCTGTTATAATTCCTAAAAGCAAATATAAAATACAAATCAAAGTTAATTTTTTAATAATTTAGGTGTATTTAATAACAATCATAGTAATATAGACTTTAAATATGGAATAAATATGGATGAAAATGCCAAAAATTCTTTTGGAAAGCTAGACTAAAGTTATATTTAAATGATGTGTACTAAGAAAAAAGATAGTTAAGAGAATAAAAAAAACCCATTAAAATAATCATTTAATAATTTATTTAAGACTTTAGGAAAATAAATTTAATAAAAAAAGGAATCTTTGACTAAAAAGCTTTAAATAAATTCGAAGATAATAAAATAAAAAAATAAAGAATAATAAATTTAATCATAATAACAATAATCTATACAAACTTGTAATTGCTAAAAAGCTAATAATCTTGATATGGTCGGAATGAATTCAGAAGAGTATGACTAATAATAATACTTAAATGAGGAATAAATAGAAAACATCTATATTCCTTAAAACAATTATTAGAATTAATAATAATTTTAATAGCATAATTAATTAAATAATGCAAAAAAATATAACTCCTACATAAAAAATTATAGTAATAATCTGGGAAGTGGTATAAATTTGTAAACACTTTCCACAAATTACTCAAATAGAAATGTTTCATATAAAGATATTCCTCACAACAATCTTACTAATTATAATAATAACAACCAAAATTAATTTAAATATTAAGACATTTAAAATAGCTAAACAAAAGAATTATTTAGTTTGGTTTAAAAATAGAATGAAGCCATAGAAAATTTACACAATGTTTTGAATTAAATAAAGAGTATAAATTAAAGGTAAATAAATTTAAAATAAATATATAATAGTAATTAATTTGTTCATTTATTTTTATTATTATTTTTTTTTTTAGCTAACCAGTGAGAAAACTAATAGAAGATCTATAAAAAAAATAGCTATAAGAATAATCGGAAGAATGTGGACCTATTTTTGATAAAAGTCTTTAATAATCAGATGCTGAATACGAAAATATAAATGACGAAGATGGGGAAGATATTCTTAGTAGTTATATATAACAATAAAAATAAAATATTGATATATACTCTTCCAGAATATTTAACTCAAATACTATAAATATGGAAAATAATCTTAATAAAAGGTATTAAAATAACAATTTTGAAAATTAAAATAACAATAACATGGAATATATTGATAGATAAAACAATAATGATCTTTAATAGTAAATTTAAGATTTTTAGCAAAGCCAATTTTTAGATTTGGGTAACAGCTAAATTCCTCCTTCAGATATGAATTAAGTATTTTTTACATCTAATTGATATATTAATATTAATTTATCTAGAATTAAATATAAAAAATAAGTACATTATTTTATCTGATTCTAATATTAAAAAATTATATCCGTATATTAATTAACTTTAAATTTTAATTTTAACTTTAGTATAAATATAGTTTCTTTATAATATAAATTTAAAAATAATAATTACTTATATATAAATTCTAACTTAAACCAAAGATAGTAAATTCTGAGCCATAAATAAATAAATTAATATATTGATAAATTTATTATTTTATAAAATTGAAAATAAAAATAAAAACTATAATGAATTCGGCAAAATTGAAAGCATAGATACTATAAATTTTACCATGTGGTCATGAAAAATTGGGGCTATGCGCAATGGAAACTGGTTATTTAACAAAAAATGTAAAAATTCATATAGAATCTTTAAAATTAACTGCTTGTGCCTATAATTAAGTAAGTTTGTCTAATATTTAAGTAGGACAAAACTTTAATTTATTTGTAATTTTAAAAAACTTAAGTGATTTTCAGCAGTTAACAAGCAAGAAAAATAAATTTAACAATATTACAAATTGGAAAAATAATTTAGCCTTACCTCACAACTTTAATGTCTACGTTAATCCATAAATTGTATAAGTTTCTAATGTAAAAGCTATTATTTGCCTTTTTATATATATATAAATATATATTTAAATTATAGGTTAATTTAAATATTAATTTTTATACATCTTTTAACATATAAACATATAAATTAACTTTATAATCATAAGATAGGTTGAAGATATGTAGTGGGAACAAAGTGTTATATATCCATTTTTGGAGGCATAAATTAGAAGATTTGAAAAAATTATAATTGAACATATGGATGATAAAGGATAAAGAATAAAGTAATAATTTGAAGGATTTGATGCAAGGGTTGTGTAACAAAATATCACAAGCTTAAGGGGAATATAATTTATAGATTTTAAACAAACTTAAGGCAGAATAAGATTGAATCCAGAATATTAAGACTTAAAGGAAACAAAGTATTTAGTAGATATTTTGGAAAAATACAGAGAATTTGGAGAAAATTATTCATAATAAAACCCTAGTTTTTTCGAATACGATATTTCAGATTATAAAATAGTCGAAGAAAGAATGAATCCAAGGGTGACTTTAGATAAAAAGAACATGCCTGAATTATAAAAAATAATAGATGATAAATAAGCGGAATTAAATTAAAATGAAGCCAATTATGATATAGATTAATAATAAAAAGAATTGCATGATAAAATTTAATAGTTTTATGAAGATATAAATTATGAAGTCTAGATTTTAAGAGAGTTATATAAATGTAATAATTTTAATTTTAAATTAAATTTATAATGATTAATACTTATTTTAAAATAGTACCAGAAAGAAGAAAAATACTAAAAAAAAAATTGAAAAAATGATTAAATTTTTATTAATTTTAGATATCTATATTCATGATTATAAACAATTTTAAATATTTAACATTAAATAGTAATAAATATTAAAATATATTAAATTCAAAAGGGCCTTTGATTCATTAGAATACTATAATAGATTAAAACAGCTATTTCATGATTAAATATTAATTTTCAATTTTATAAAAATTACATTAAATAAAAAAATACAATAAAACAAAATAAAAATATAATGAGTGATCCTTACCCGATTTTTTATTAGAATGTAGATGAAAAAATGATTCAGTTAATAAAGGAAACAGCAGACCCAAAAGAAAAAATAAAAATTATTGCAATAAATTATTTTATAGAAAAAAAAAAGCGTTTAGACAAAAAACTAGAATCAGAAATTCTAAAATTACAATAAAAAAAATAAGATTAATTTTTAGAATATTAAAGCATAGAAAATTAAATCATTTAAGGCTCTTTATAATTAGATAAAAATAATCCATAAGTAAAATATGCATTTGATAATTTACCATAATATTTTACTAGCGAATAAATGAGAGAAGATAAAGAGTATGATATGGACGTACCTTTAGAAGGGTACTGGGGAAAAGTCTTAAAAAATAACTTATCTATTTAAAAATTAATATAGCCAGTAATATATTAAATATTTAGTTTTATTAATGACTAGATTTTATTATCATTTATTGAAAAAAAATATAAATGAACCTATTAATTTTGTGATATTAAGTTTTTTAAATACAGGGGGATGAAAAATTAATAGACGCAATTACAAAGATAGATTATATGAAAGATACCAGCGATCCTGCCCATCCTCACAATTTTACTATATCATTCTATTTTGATACAAAAAAGGAAGAAATTAAACAAATCTTCAAAGGTATAAATTTTAAAAATATATTTATTTATTAATTTAATCATTTAATCATAAATTTAATTTTCAAATATTATATAAAAGGTCAAGGAGTTTTAAGAAAAACCTTTATTATGTATAATTCTGTAATGCCTTTAAGTTCTGAGGTACAAATGGAAACAAATACTGGATTTAAGAGTGATTCATTTTTTTCTTTTTTTACGGCCAGAAATTTAGGTAATAATTGAGGAATTAATTTCAAATTTAAAATATATTATTCTAATATGTATAAGCATAAATAAATAATAGAGGACTATATCGATAAACCAGAAGAAGAAAGGAAGAAGGCAGAAAGAAAAATGGGAAGAGACTTTGAAATTGCACAGTTACTTATTTAAGAATTGATACCATACTCATTAGAATATTATTTAGAATTGAGAAAAGAAGAGGACAATGAAAAAGATTTAGAAAAAGAAATAAAATATGAATTAGAAAAAGTAAATAAATAAAAATAATAAGCTACAGTATTCGAGAAAACAAAAGCTAATTTACAAAATCTGGAGTGCCAAATTTAGTGAATATTATTAATTTAATAATTAAATTTTTACATTAATATATAGCATAAATGAAAGTCATTTAAATTTTTAATTTTTATAAGTTTATATGGCAAAATTAATTAATTTATAATTATTAAAAAAATAAAAAATATGGTTCATTAAAATGATTTGAAATTAATTTTTATAAAGTATTTTATAATAAACCACACAAGCTTTATTTTTATTTTAAAAAAAAGTTAATTGAAAAATCAGATAGAGTATATTTATAATTTAATATAATAAATGCCACTATATTCATATTGTATTATAGACATACCATAAATATATCAGTATAATAAGATTTTTATAATGAGCATAAAATATTAATTAAAAATTATTGTATTATAAAATACATGAAATTGAAAATATATATTACGCAATTTTAATTTATAATTAAATCATTTCATTTTTTCCTTTTAATAATTTTTAATGCAATACTTCTTAATCCTTAATAGGATTGATTATCCAAAGAGCCTCCCAATTAATCTAAAAATTATAAAGCTCTTTTTATATGTATTAAAGCTAAATATGTTGTTTTTTCTATCCCCAGACTCTATTTAATTAATTTATCTATATGGTTTACATCTTAATCACTTATATTTTCTTTTTTTATTAAATTTAATATATATTTGAAATCCTAATTTCCCAAATTATCTTATAACATAAACAAAATAGGACCAGTTATATTTCCTTCCCTTACATCAGCAAGATTTTATTTTCCTAATACTGACGCATCTTAAGTGAAATCCAAAACATCATCAATTAATTAAAAGGCAATACCTTTTAATTTTTTTTTTTTATATATATTATTTAATTTTTATTATAATTTATTATGCATAATTTTACCCATATTTTGACCAAATTTAAAACACAGTTCTTGTGTTACTTCTGAATTATCGCACCCATTTAAAATAGATACGCCTCTTAAAGATGACGCCATTAGAGCGGCAGTTTTATAATATGTTTTGTGCATATAACTTTCTAATAATAAGTTAAGACCGTCATTACTTCCATAGGTTTTTTCCTATATAAGTAAATTATAATTATTATCGCAAAAATTTTATAAAATTTGTTAAGACCTTATGTAAGTTTATTTTTATAAAAAATTAATTCAATTTTAGGAATACCTGCTGAGCTTAAATATATTCTCCTTTTGTCAGGTCATCCATAATTTTGGAATAAAGTTCAAACATGTGTAAATTATTTAATTAAGCAATTTTTCTCCCTGATCTTCCTATTATCCAATTTGCAGAAAAAGCTGATGGTCTTTTACCAAATAAAGAATGAGAAGCAGCTATTCCTCTTCTTAATTTGGCATTATCTATAATATCGTCATGGATTAAAGAAGATATATGTAATAGTTCAATTACACCAGCCCATATTTTTTGGCTTTTATAAATTGCACTTTCTTTAAACTAGTCGATGGAAAATTCTTAACCGCCTTTAAAAGTTAAAAAATAAAAAAAAAGCCTGAATTTAAATTAATTTTTATTAATATTTATAAAAAATACTTTATTCCATCTTTATTTGGTATAAAAAATTCCCTAATAATAAATGCATAGTTGGTCTTACAAGTTTCCCTTATTTGCTAAGATAATGTTGACTCTATATATAATTAAATTGATTTTTTTATTTTAATTAAAAAAAAATTAGAATTTTTTAATTTATTAAATATATTAAAACAAAAAAACTTATTTTATAATTATTTGGAAGATCTTACCATTTATTACATATTCATCATATCGGTTTCAAGAATAATATTTTTTACATAAGTGTAAAATTCTTTAATTTCTTCTTAAATTTCACCTAATTAGCCATTAGATGTTTTTTATGACAATTCATTATATATAATGTCATTTTACTCTTAGAAATGATTTTTTTTCCACCCATGGGTTTCTTTTTACATTTATTTTAGACTGAAAAATATTTCATTTTATTCATCTATATATGTTAAATTCTAATGTTATTCAAATCTTCTATTTTTTTATCTATTTTTTTGATTTTTTTCTTCGAAATTAACACCATTATTAACTTCTTGACTGGGAGCTTTATCTTTATAATTTGTATTTTCTTCTTTAATTTAAGTACTTCTATCTTAATACTCGCTAAAGTATTTTTTTTATCTATAATTTAAACTCTCTCTTTTATAATTTTAAATTTATTTTGTTCGAATCACTTCATATGGAGTTAATTTAAATATTTATTAAACTTGTTTAGAAATTTTAATTAAATTGTTCATTTTTTATTTATTTTTAGAATTTCAATTATATTTTATTGCATTAAATTTTTTTTTTTTTTAATCACTTAAAAATTATCAATAATTAAAATTTATTATGACTTATCAGTAAATAGAATTAATTAAAAGAGATTTTTAATCTTACGTTTTTATTTTTAATCTAATTATATAAAAAAGAATTTATAAATGATTTCTAGTGTATATGTTAGATATAAGAATTAAATAAAATAAATCATTTGCAATAATTTTTAACAAAATCTAATAAATATTTATTAATCTGATCTATATTTTAAACTTATATCTAGCTATTTATATTAAATTCATTGATATTGTAAAATTGTTGCACTTTTTAAATATTCTTAAAATCAATACTATCATTTTTAAACTATTATAAATTTTCGCTTTTTATTATACAATTTAATAAATTACTAATAATTTTATTTTACTGTTATATATAAGATTTAATATTCTCAATAAGAAATTAAGATTCTTAAACAAAGTAATGACTTTATTTATCTTTTATATAATCTACCTACTTTTTAAGCATAGATTTTTCTAAAATATTATCAAATATATTTGAATTAATTTGTGGTTACTATTATTGCTATTATATTAAATTTTTGCTATTTATCTTATAAAAAAGTGATACAATTGGTATATTATATACCTAATTTTAAAAATGATAACCTCTTATTAATTCCAGTATATATTAATATACAATTCCTTAATCTAATTATTAAAATTCTTATTATAATTAATGACTTTAACTTATATATTATTATTAATTTATATTTTTAGGCTTAGTATAATAATTACTATTATTCAATTCTGTTATATCTGTAAAAATTGAACTATTATATTAATTAACTATATTTTTTTCAGTTTAGGGCTAGTTATTTTGTATTTATGAATTTGCTTTTATAAAATTATTTTTACAACTTTAAATATATTATGGCTTTGGTTCCACATTAATTTTTAAAGAAATCGCTCTTTTTTATTTAATTTTACGTTAATCTTTACTTTCATTACAATTAGATTAGGCAATTTACTACATTTTAATCATATTCTAGGTTTGTTATAATTTAATTAATTAGCTTTCTAGATTTTATATTTTAATTTTTGATTATAGTCTTTTTTTCTTATAAATACCAAACTTTTTTAAAAAAAATTCGGAAAATTAATTTTTAAAACAAACTTCTTATTATTTTAAAACTAATTATATTTTTTAACTCAAATTTTAATTAAAAAATGAATTTATAGAATATTTTTAAATTAATTCTTCGTACGAATTCATAATAATGTTAAATTCTTATATTTTCTTATCTTATATTTTAATTATACTGTCCATATCATTGATTTTATTCATTTAGCTCTCAATAATATTTCGACATTAACTGTATAATTATAACAAACCCAACTCTTTTTAGTTTTTTTAATGTATTTAGTTTTAATATTACTTCACCTGCTATTTTAGAAAATCCATTTTTTAAATTATTATGTTAAATAGTTTTAATGACATATTTTGCTATTTACCAAATAAACTTTGGCATTATTCTAAATATATCTATATTTCTTATTTTTAATTACAAAATTATTAATTTTATTCACAAAATAATTCTGAAATAAACTATTTTTTCCAATCGAAAAAAAATAGTTTTTAATCTAGTAAATATTTTAAAATATTAAATTAATTGATATTTTAATAAAATTTTAATTAAATTACCTTAATTATTTTTATTTTCTTTTTACTAATTATCTATGTTATCTATAAACTATTTCTTCATCAAACATTAAAATTATTGCAACTCTTTGATTGTATTATCTTATTTATTTAATTGCTAAGTCAGTTATTGTATTATTGATTGATATTTAACTAAATTCTCTTAAGTTTATTATTCTTAATTTTATAATTATTAAATTTTAATACACTGTTATTCGTTTGGGTTAATATTTTCTTTTTAATCGTCATTATGTATTTATAGAATAATACTGTCATTGCCGTAATTCTATTTATTTTTACATTATTATAATTAGTCTTTTAAATTTTCTATAATTTTTTATTATATTTAGCATTCATTTTAACATTTTCTTAATTATTCACTTGATTTTAAAAGCAAAAATTCATAATTCTTTATTTTCTAATTAGCCATATTTATATTAGACTATTCCATAATTTATTTATATGTTTTTGATATTTTAATTTTGATTGTATATATTTGATGGATTTGACTTATTAATTTTAAATAACCAGATATTTTTTTTTTATTTTTATTTTTTTTTTATTAAAAATAATATAAAAATTTGAATTTGCAATTAATTTTTAATTATACGAAGTACCAAGTATATAAAACGCTCTATTTAATTCAGAAAATTTATAAATATATTGGTTAGCTTACATGTGTATATTTTTTTCTTATACATATAAATATTATTTTAAAATATACTCAACCTAAAATTTTAAGTTGATTGTAAAAATTTTATTGCAATATTTTTTATTTTATCATAAATATAATTTTTTTTTTTTTCCCATTTTCAACCACATAGCATGTTATTTAATTAATTAATTTGTTAAATAAAATTACCAAATAAATCGATAAAAACATTTAGAAATTGTAATCTACAGAAATATAATAAAATGGGCTGTTAAAGTAGTAAAAGTACCAAAAGCGTAATTTTAATTACTATATAATATATATTAGATAATTTACAAAAATGTAATTAATAATATTTTGACCATTTAAACTTAAAATTTTAAATAGAAATAATAGCTACCAGAAAAAATTAGATAAAAATTAATTGAGATATTTAAAGCAATCGATAAGGACAATTCAAAAAGTGTAACAAGAGAAGAAGCAAAAGATTATTTTAAGAAATTTAGTAAATTAAATAGTAACGCGATGTTTGATACCTTAGATTACGATCAAAGTGGAGAAATAACATTTGGTATATTATATATTATATTATAAAAACATATAATTTGAAAGAAAAAAAATAATATATTTAATTTGACTGAATTTATTATTCAATATTTATATATAAATTATTAAGAGACAAAATCATATTTTTTATTAATACTGCTCATTTAACAAAAATTTGGCTTATAAATTATAATATTTTTATTAAAATTATTTAGCTTAAAATCAATATATATATTTGATTTATGTATAATTTATTATAATAGATGAATGGATGGGATATTGGGAAATGGTTAAAAAATCTGGTCATTCAAATAAAGAGATAGAAACTGAAGTAGATTAGTTAGCTAATGGAGAAACTTGGGTAACATTCAGAAAACTCCTTTAATATTAAAATGATTAAGAACACGTAATATAAGAATTAGAACGAGAGAAAAAAGCTTTTAATCTAAAAGATGAATAATGTAAATAAAATTAAATTATATTACTTAATATAAGTAGTTCTATTTATATTTTAATTTTATTAATTTAAATATTTGCCAGCTTGTTAGGGATATATGGGAGCTTCAGCCAATAATAAGTCAATGAAAAATAGTAAATAGTAGTCAAAAAATACAACATAATAGAATTTATAATATAAGCCAGAAAAAAAAATAGAAAATTTAAAAGATTGATTTTACATTTATAATTGTTTAAAATATATGGAATTTTTATTGTAAATGGGTGTAATTTTAAAGTTATTTAGTAAGAGTTTATTTATGGAAGAATTCAATGTATAATTAAACTCTTATACTTTTTACAATCTGAGAGTGAAAATTTTTGAAAATATACAATAAACATTCTTTCAAAAATAGTATATTATGATTCTACCTTTTATATAATATTATATTAAGATACAAATTTAAATGAATTGTTATAATTGTTGAAATTTTATACATATAAATATATATTATTAGTCTGATAAAATTTAAAAGAGTTAGGTACATTTATTATTTACAATCACTTACAAATAAAATTAATTAATTGAACATAAAAATTAATAAGAATATTAATCAAATACCTATTTAACTAAAATTTATAATTATAAAATAAAATAATTATTAAAAAAAAAAAAACATTTAATTTTATAGAATATATTATAATTTTTATAATGGAATAATCTAATATGGCCGAAGATCTCAAAAATATAATTAAAGAAGGATGGTTGGAAAAAGAATCTAAATATTTAAAATAATGGAGAAGGTATTTAAATATTTTTAAATAAAATTACTAGATATTTGATTAATAAATTGGGTATTATTATAAGAATTTTGTAATATTTCTAAAAATAATTTTTAAAAATAGTCGATGGTTTGTTTTAACTTCAAATTCTATCTATTCATTTAAAGATTAAAAAATTTATAAAGGACCAACTGGTATATAATTAATAATAATTCGCTATTTTATATTTAATTATTTCAGATTTAATAAACTTTATTAAAATAAAGAGGTAATCCCTTTATCAACTATAACTACAATAAAATCAACAGATGACGAAACATCAAAGGAGAATTCATTTGTAAGCAATTTATTAATACATAAAAATTAATTGTTATATTTTTATTTTTAGTTGGAATGTATTTTATAAAAATTATATAATAAAATTCCAATCTTAGAAATAAATTTTTTCTCAAAATTTTAAATATTTCAAAGTAAAAAATATTAAATTAATTATAATTCATTATAAATAGAAAATAGAGTTATCTGATAGGAGATTTTATATGGCTGCCCCTACAAATCTTGAAAAAGAATTGTGGATTGGAGCTGTTGGTATAAAAATAAATAATTATATGCAACTTTATAACTTATATAAATATATATAAAATAAATTTATGCAATTATATAAATAAATAATACTAATAAATATATTTTAAGGTAAAGCTATGGTTAAAAAAACTTTATAAAGTAAAAATGCAGTACCTGAAGGAGAAGATTTTGACTGATAAATAATAAATGTTAAAAAATATAAATATAAATAAAAATAAAATAATTAGTTTATATATAATTCAATGTTTTCATTTTATTCTATTAATTTTTATATTTTATACTTACTTTGTTTATAAAAAAATTCCTTTTTTTGAGAATTATTAATTCTTTTTATTTTTATAAAAGTTTGTTCAATTTTTTATAATAAATCTATTATTATAAACATATTTATATTAAATTTTTTTATAAGTTCTTAGTATTAATATAATATTTAATTGTACTTATTATAATCACTATGACTAAATTGATTCTAATATTGTTAAATTATATATATAAAGCTGTTTATAAAATTGTAAACCTTAAGGTTATATTTAATTTATATGCTGTGCATCTATATTTAAATGTTTTTAGATGATATAAAAATATTTCATAATTTAAAAAATTTTTAAAGTTAATTTTGTTGAAACAAAATTGGTATTTCAATATAATTTTATTTTTTAAAAATACTGTATTATTATTAAAGGTAAAAAATAATTCTTCACCTTCATATTTAAAAATGATAATTAAAAGATAAAAATTAACAATTTTTTACTTTCATATTTAGTTTATTGAGATAATAAATCAAATTAATCTGATGAAAAAAAATTTTTTTTATATTATTTTAAAAATTAAATGTCAGTATTCAATAAAAAATATTTAACTTAACATAAACTTAAATAAATTCATATACTTTATAATAATTAATTATATTTATTATATGTTAGCTTTCTTTAGCTAAATTCATATAATATAATAAAAAATCATAAATGCTCATTTTATTGAAATTTTTTTTTTATTTTATAATTTGATAAGTAATTAACTACGTATTGTAAAAATAAAAATTTTAAATTATTAAAAAAAATAAAAAAAACATATACACAATAAGTAAAGATCAATAGAAAAATGTCAGGAAATCAAGGAGGATAAATAACAAAATACAAAATCGTATTTTTAGGAGACTAATCTGCAGGAAAAACATCAATCATAAATAGATTTATTTACGATAACTTCACAGGAAATGAACAGGTATATAAATAAACTTTAATACGAGTATTTAACATAAATTTATGAATAATTGAGTATGCATACATTAATTGAATTGTTTTATATTATAAAAAGACTTATTTCCTATCTAAAATATATAATATTTAATTAATAATAAATTTTATAACATTAGCCTACAGTAGGAATTGATTTTTTATCGAAAACTATAAATTTGGAGGATAAGACTTTAAGATTATAATTATGGGACACTGCTGGACAAGAAAGATTTAGATCATTAATTCCAAGTTATATAAGAGATTCTCATGCAGCTATAATTGTATATGATTCGACTAGTAATATTTAAATTAAGCATATAATAAAATAATTTTAATAATAAAAATTCGTTTGAATAAAAAAAATTAATTTATAATATAAAATAAGTCTATCAGATTTGAAAATAAAAAATTAATTTTAAAATTTATATTTTATGTGTTTCATTTTTAATTTGTAGATCAAAATTCATTTTAAAATATTTCTGATTGGATTGAAGATGTTAAATAAGAGAGAGGAAATGATGTTATAATATTTGTTATTGGAAATAAAATTGATTTAGTAGACGACAGGTAATTAATAAATCTAAAATGAATATAATTTATAAATAAATATTATAATAAAACCATTTATTATATATACTATTTTAAATATAGGAAAGTATAATATGAAGAGGCACAATAAAAAGCATAATAATTAGGTGTAAATTTTACAGAAGTTTCCGCTAAAGATGGAACTAACATTCCTTAATTTTTCCAATAGTTGTCAGTTATGTTAAGTGGGGGAGGATCAGAGGAATAAAATTTAAGTTAACCAAAATAAAATACAAACGAATAAGGAGGATAAAAATTAAATAATCCTTCGACCGATGAAAAAAAATAAAAATAAAAAGGTGGATGTTGTTGAAAAATTGTCAATATTAAATGAAACATTATAAATATATTTAAATAATATTATTTTAATTATAATTAAATCATAATTTTTTTTGATATTAACTATTATATACTAACAAGTTCTATTATAGGTACAATTAATAACCTCAACAATTTATAATTATATTTTTTTTATTTTTTATAGACATAGATATTCAAATGAAAAATTTAAAGATTTATAAATATTTTATTAGGGTTAGATATAACAAAATAAATTATAGCATTTTATACACACTTATTAATTGTATGGTTGAGTGTTTCAATCATATATTTAATTTATCCCACTTACTTTTTCTTGACATAAATGGCATTATCCTTATTAAAATATTTATATAATGCAAATCTTACAATATTTTTTATGTCCACAAGGTAAAGTGGCGTAGGTTGCCTCCTTTTGTTTACAAACACAACAAATTTTGGGACTATAATCATTTTAACTTTAATTTTAATTTTGATTTTATAATTTCTAATTTTCTTTTTACTCTTCATTCTAAAAATTAGATAATTTTTTTTATTGTTATAAAAATGAATTATTTTATTCTTAATCCGTGTTTTTGAAATTTAATAATTTTAATGGACAAGTTTATAAAATAGATTATTTTTATTATTCTTTTTATTCTCCATTACTTTTACATAAATCTTACTAAAAGATAGGAAAATGATTAAATTAATTTTGTGGCTGACTTTTAGCGAGACATTTTTTCTTATGCTTATATTTACATTAATTATTTAAATATTCATTGCAATCTTCTTCATAGATATATTTGCAAAGTTGACTATCAATACTGTGATTAAATTAACAATGTTCTCCATTTTTACATGGTTTTCCTTTTCTTAAATACGAACATATTTTTTTTGGAAGTTACCTTAAAAAATTTATAATTTACATATATATTTAAAATAACTATCAATATTATAAAAAATTTTATTTTACTAATTTATGTAAAGTTATTCTCCTAATTTGTCAACAAATTACCCATTATAATAATCTTCAATCATTTTATCACTATCGGCTTTATTTTCATATTACATAAGTGCATAATAAAATTTATGGTGATTTCCCACTGTTAAAGTTTAAATATTTCCATACTGTTAAAAGACGCCTTTAAGAATATCCTCATATATTTACTTTATTTCTTATTCACTTTAATTGTCATTTTCATTTATATTGAATAAACCTCCTTAAGTAAAGTCCTATAAGTAATAATTGGGTGGTTAATTATTTTCATTTTAATCGTCTTATTGCAGTTAAAATTCCAAAACGAAATTGGAAAATTAAATATTTTTATTTTTTTTAAAAAATTTTAAAGCTTATTCATATTTTTCTCTATTTAAAAATTGTACAGTTCCTTTATCGTATATTATTTTTTATTTTTTATCGTTGACAACAAAATCGTATACTTCTCCGAATTATTCTTCAAATTCATTAAAAAGTTTGTTTATATCATTTTCTTGCAGTTCTTTTTCTGTATATATAAAATATTTAAAAAACTAAAATTATTATTTTAAAATAAATTAAAATATACCTTATAATGGTATGACTTTGAATTTTATTTTTTAATCTTTAATTTTATGCAATTTATTGTGTTAAACTTTTGTAAGTCTTATTAAACTCGAATTCAACTTTTCATTTATTGATTCTACACGTGTTAAATTAAATTATTTTCGAGCCATTTCTGCCATTTATTCACTTTGGAATAATATTTTAAATTATTATTTTTATTTTTAAAAGCTGTTGTTTTTCTCAATTTTAGCGACTTATATTTCACTATCCTCATCATTAAAAATATCAAATTTATTAAGGATATCTTGTTCACTAATTTATACAGGTGATTTTAAATTTAAAAATAGCGATCTTTTATCTTCATTTATTATAACTTTACCCTAAAAATGCGATTTAGCTCCTTTTTTATTTTTTTATTTTTTATCTTCATCTTCGTTCAAAATAAAATTCTAAACATTTTATTATTTAATATTTTTATTTTCACTTTTATTTTAAGAGTTTCTGCAGAAAAATGAAATGAATTTACAAGGTTTTCGTTACTTTTCCAATTTTTAATTTTGCTAATAGTTTTATTTTTAATCAACACCCTAATTTAATTCGCCTTATTAATTATAATTATGCTAAGATGGACATTTTAATAACTATGCAATTTTTTCTTTTCCAGGCACTTCTGCTAAAATTTTTTAAAAAAATGTTTTTGTTGGCTTTTCAGGCTAATTTTAGCAAAAGTCTTACTATTAGTACTTAATGAAATTATTATTATTTTGTTACTGTTGTTTAATATGTTTAATATCATATTTCTAATCTTCAAAAGGGCTTTAAAACTATTAGTATTATTATTACTATTCATCAGTTAGTGTTTATTTTTATTGTGTATAATGAGGTATATTTTTATTGTCATAGAATTATGTTTACTAACCTAATTGCATAATTGGACAATTATATTATTTTTGAAAAAATCCGAAGTTACAATTTTACTTGTTTTAGTTAGTTTAATATTTTTACATTTTATTTTATTTTTATTATTTATATAAAAATTTTTAATATCTTCTTTCACTACATTTTTACATTTTTTTTTATATTTTTTCCCTAATATATTAAAATTTATTTTCACCAAGTATTTTTTATATAATTTGAAATCCCTATCCATTAAATTCTGGTACCTAAAAAAAACCTGCATAATTGTTTTTTTAATCTTATTAGTACTAGATATTCTATTACTATTAATTCTAATGCATATTTTAAAAATTATACTGATCCAAATTTCCTATACCTTAATTTAAATTTTTTCCTTACATAAATTTAAATTCATTAGATTCTTATTGATTAAAATATTAATTTAATTATTATTTTTCTTCATCAGTTAAATCTGTAAATTCAGAAATTTCACTTTTCAAAAAATTAAAATCATCTTACTATTCATCTATATTTTCATTCGAATCTTAAGAATTTCTTGACTATGAATTGTCTAATGAAGATTATTCTTTATTTTGTTGATTCATTTATTTTAATTGCTATATTTCTTAATTCTAATTATTAACCTATTTTTCATTTTGGGATTAATTTCCAATTTTTTAAAATGTTTAACTTTTTATCGCGCAATTCTATTATTGATAATCTTAGCTTTCCATATTTTTATTGAACGGTTTTTTTAATTTTTGATTCGATATTAAATTTATTATACTTATTTTTTTATATAAAGTAAAATTGGGTGATTTTAAAATATTTCTTAATTTATTAATATTTATAAATAATTTATTTAATACATAATAAATTATAAAGGTGATTTCTGACAATTTAACTATAATTTTTAACACTGAATTTTGAATTTAAGAATTTATCAGAAGTCTAAATACTAATATATATTTTTATAATTCAGAGATTAAATAAGAGATTTTAATATAAAATAAATTTATTTTAAGCCTAATTTAATGTTATTTTTTAAACAAAAATAAATAAATATATAATTAAATAAAATTTTGATTTTAGTTAAAAAACTAATTTTCTTCACATTTTTTATTACATTTTTATAAAATAATATACTTTATAAATGCATTTAATATATAAATTTTTTCATAATGAAGGTCTTTGAGTCATAGGTACAAATTTTCTTGGTTCAGGGCCTACATATCTGGAGTTGGGTCTAATTAATTTATTACTTTTTCTTTATTCGAAAATATGTGCTGACCACCCTGTAACTCTTGAAATTACGAATACAGGGGTAAATAATTCAGTTGGAATTCCTAATTAATGATAACAAGAAGCAGAATAAAAATCTAAATTTGGATACATTTTTTTTTCTTTAAATATTCTAGATTCAATTAATTCCTTTTATTTAATTATGTAAATTTAATGCTCGTATTATAATTTAAATTTAAATATATATTAATTCAGACTGATTTTTATTTAGACATTTTATCTTTAATGAATAGTAAATATTGACATAGAATATATAAAAAATATTAAAAATTAAACTATCTACCTATGATTTAAGCATAGTGGGGTTTGCCCATTTAGTATGAGTTGACAATATTCTAGATTATTCTTTAATAATATCAGATCTAGGATCTCCTTTTTTATAAACTCTGTGACCAAATCCCATCACCAATTTTTTATTATTAAATTATTCAGTTAACCATAAATCTGCTTATTACTCATTTTCTAGCTTTTCCATATATTGCATGACAGCTTCATTAGCCCCCCCATGTAAAGGCCCTTAATTAAAAATAAATGTATCATATATATTTAAATAGTTATAATTATAGTAAAATATATGCGAAACAATATGGTTTTTTGGTATTTTATATTTCTTTTTTAATTTTAAATTTATTTATTACCCCTTAGTGTTCCAATAGCAGAAGTAACTCCAGAATAAAAATCGGATAAAGTAGATGTGGTGACTCTTGCAGCAAAGGTTGAAGCGTTGAAGTCATGTTCAGCATATAGTATTAAGGAAACATCAACAGCTAATTGTTAAATATTAATGAAAAAAAAGTATTTTATAAATAAATATAATAATATTTACCTTTTCTCATTTTTTCGTCTACTTAATCATTTTAATGAAGAAGTTTTAAGAAATTTTCAGCAATTGTATCATTTCCAGTCATTTCATTTATTCTTTTACCATAGTGAACATAATGATACCTAAAAAATATTATTTTTTAAAAAATAAATACTATATCTATTTTGAATTTTAAATTATTTACCAATATAAAAGTGTGGTTTGAAATAATGCTAATAATCTGACTGCAATTTTTTTTTATCCGTATTATGGGCCTTCAGGCTCCAGCATGCCTATAAATGAACAAACTGTTCTTTAGACCTATGAATAGAAAAATAAAATTATTGTTTAAAAATTACTAATTTAATAAAAACAATAAAAATATGATAAATAAATAAATGGTATTTTACATCCATAGGGTGAGCAGTGCAAGGAATTTTTTCTAAAACCTCTTTTAAGGTGGCTGGAATGGGTCTTTAATTTGCTATTTCTGTAATGAAACTAGATAATTCATTAGAATTAGGCAGTTTTCCATATAAAATTAAGTATGCTACTTCTTCGAAGATACAATTTTTCGCTAAATCAATTATATCATATCCTCTAAAATAATTAATAAATTAGTTTTTAATATTTAGTGAAAAAAGCTTATATGAAATAATGATTTATAAGAAAAAATTATTAGTTGTAATATACCATATTTTGTATATAAAAAATAAAATTATTTATTTTACCTATAGTTTAATCCTAATCCAATTCCAACTGTTGAAATTGCAGAATCTCCTACTACTATTCCTGCTAATCCAGACATTTATTCGATATATATTTAATTATGATTGATTAATTTACTTTTTTATTTATTTTTATTTATTTTTTGTTTATATTTTCTAAATAATAATTGAATAATTAATAAAATTATAGTTGATTTAATATATATTATAGAATATAATAATATTCATTTATTTAGTGGATCTTAAAATTTATAAATAAGAATGGAAATGATGTAATATACGTTTATTAATATCAGTTTAAATTGATTAATATTCAACTTTTATTATAAGATATACTTTATAACTATATTTAGTTTTTGAATCAATATAAAATATTTTTATTATTCATCTATAAATTTTAATGTAAAATTAATAAATGATATTTTCTATGAAATTAATAATTTTATTAATTAGAATTAAATATTTTTACAGTTTATTTTAATTAAATTTATATATATATATTTTTATAAAATAAATTTTACTAAATGAAAAAAAATGAATTCATTTAGAGAGATATGAAATAAGAAAAATAGGATCATAACACTATTTTTGATGATACGTTTGATACAGGCCATGAAGAAATCGATAAATTTCTCTAAGATAAAGAAGAATTATAAAAGTAAATTGAGGCATTAAATTAAATGGAAAACAATAAAGAACCCATTGTAAATAACTAAGGTGTATTTTATGCAATTATAATTATATCATTATTATTGATAATTAGATCAGCATTTTCATTATTTGGTGATATAAATATTAATTATAACTAATTAAAAATGAATTAAGAATATATTAATTCTTATGGTTTTAACAAAATTAATTTGGAAAGAATTAATAACATGGATTTACTATAGATAATTAGTGAATATTACCAAAGCTGGTCCTAAGAAAATATTTCTAAATATTATAAAAATATTTAAAATGAAACGGTAAGCAATTTATTTATTTATTTATAATATTAATAATAGATTTATATGTTATTAAAATTTTTATTTTTTAAAGGATAAACATTTTTTTGGATTACATAAAGATGATAGTTATTGTATAAAAAGTGAAGCTTATAAATTAAAATATCAAGAAAGTATACTTGGTAGAATTAATTATATGTATTTTAGTAATTTTGAAACAACTTTGGCTCAATAAAAATAAAATTTATTTAATAATATTGGAAGAACTCAAAATAGCATATTTAGTATGAGATAATTAAAATCTAACGAATAAGAATATTAATCAACTTAAATAGGATATAAAGCTACCTATATAGAAAGCGATTTTGATATTTATAAGTAAATTTATTTTAGAATTTAGATACTTATTATATTAAAATTATAATTATTTAAATTTTTTAAGCGATTTCAACGTGGGATAACAAATAATTTGTACATCTTAAGTATATAATGATATTTTAAACTTTGAGAAAATATTTTCTTTGGATAATATGATTAATTTGAAAAATTAAAATTAAAATTATAAGAATATACATATTAGCTAAGATAATTATGAAGATAAATAATAATAACATAATAATACAAAATCTCACCTATTTTTTTTATCTTCTTTAAATCCATTAAAAATATATTCAGATTAATTTCTTGATTATAAAATAAAAGATTAAGTCTAAAATTAATATAATAAAACCAATTAGTATGATGAAAATATAAATTAATAACTTAGCTAATTTTTTATTGAATTAGTATAAAAACATTATAATAAACAGGAATATTTAATCCCAGAAGACCCAAGATTTTATTAAATATTTTAAGTGAATTTTTCAATATTAAGTGCAAAAGATACTATTATAATATAAAATGTAGAAAAATTTAATATTTATAAAGATATTATCTCCGTATAAAATTATATTAACTACAAAATAGAAGATATTTATTTCAATGTATATGCAATTTTATAGATGCAAGTTGAATCAAGATTTATGAAATATTTAAATTTAACTTACAAAATTTACGATAAATTAGATAGAACTAAAAATAAAAGTTTCATTAACTACTAAGAAATAATATAAACTTTTAAATAAGAATTTTTAAATATATAAAATAACTAGCTTCTTGAAAAATTTTATAATCTTAATTAAAATAACAGATTTAAGTTAATTTAAATTCCGTCAAAATAAGATAATATTAATAATAATTATATAACAGAAGAAAAATAAAATGATTAATTGTCTAATAATTAGAAAAATAAACAAAAATAAGATAAATTTGTGAAATAAAATAATAGTGACATTCAAAAAAAATAAGACTTGTGAATTTTTGTAATTGGATATAATTTGAAAATTTTGTTGCTTATTAATTTTTTGTTTATTAATTTTAAATTTATATATAAATTATAAATTAATAAATTATAATATTAAAAACTATATATTACTATGAAAATATAGAATTTTAAAAACAATTTATAAAAGTCTAAATAATTGAATATTTTAGTCAACTATAAAACAAAGGTGAGTAACCTTCAACTCCTTAGTACAGAGGTAGTATAGTAGACTACGAATCTATAGACCCGGGTTCAATTCCCGGAGGGGTTGCTATTTTTTAGAATTAGTTATATTTTTTAAAAAATCTTTTTTAATCTTTACAATTTTATTATCAATAATTTCACGGTTTTTTATACATATATTTTAAATTGATAGTACGATATCTATAAAAATTTAATTTAATTATAATTTTAGAGTGCTGCTTCTTGACAATAATTACTTGTTTTTATTAACAATATTATTAATTAATTAAATTTTAGGAAAATATTAATTTATTTTAAATGTTAAAAATTATAACCAAAATTTAAATAATTTATTTATAAAAATAAATGCTAAAAATTTTTATTATATTATATCCTATTTTATATATTTCTTTCATTATTTATTGTCGAAATGTTAATTATAGCAAATTTAAAATTTCCTTTATTAATAAGTTTAGACAAAAATTTTTTCTGCATTATTAATTCATAAAATAGATAGAAATAATAATTTTTTATAAAGATTATACATAAGATAAGGATAGGCTAAAAAAATAAAGTAAAAAAAAGAAATTTTTATAATAAAATTAAAATATTAAAATAAATTGTGTAGAAGAAATTTAAGTTTTAATTGATTTTTGTGAATTTTTAATTTAGGAATTGAATTAAATATAAATTTTGTGAATTAAAAATTCTGAAAGTTAAATTAAACAGGATATATATAAATTTGGTAAAAAACAAGCAAAAAGGTAAATAAATTAATAAAATATAATCATAGAGAATAAAAAATTAAAAAATTATATACAAAAAAACAAATTAAACAAAATAATATAATTAAATTATAAAAATATAGTATAAATAAAAATGACCAAAAGAACCCAAAAAGTCGGAATCACCAGAAAATATGGTACCAGATATGGAGCCGCCTTAAGAAAAATTGTTAAAAAATTCGAAGTTTCTTAACACGCTAGATATGTTTGTCCCTTCTGTGGAAAAAATGCCATCAGAAGATAAGCTGTTGGAGTTTGGAAATGTAAAGGATGCAAAAAATAAATCGCCGGAGGAGCTTATGAACTCTCTGTAATTTTCAAAAAAATTTCAACTTTTTCCTAAATTTTTAAGTCATTATATAGCCCCACCAGTTAAAGCAACTGCCCGTACTAGCAATAGATTAACAGTTATTTTATCAAACAAAACAGCTTTTTAATGAAATGTTAATAATAAAAATCTAAATTAATTATTCAATAAAATTTAATTAATTTTGTTTAAAGCATAAAAAATAAAAATATAGCGATAAAAAAACCTAAAATTCAATAATTGGTTTAAATTATTAAAATGTATATAGTAAGAAGATTTTTGTTACAAATTAAATAATATCTATTCATATCTTAATTCTACACTTTTTCTTAAACACAATATTTAAATACTGAGAAATAGAATTTTTTAAAAAGCTAGAAAATCTAAAAAAAATAGTTATTCAAAAAATTACTGGATTCGGGGCATAAATATATACCTTAAAAATATTATATATATATAAAAAAAATTTATTATGTATATCAATTATTTTAAATTAAATATATTAAAATTTTAATAGACCCCTGCCGCTTTAACTGCTAAAACTTCTATGAACAGATTAAAAAAAATTAGAGAAGAAGCCGCTAAAGAAGAAGCTTGAGATAAATAATTAAATTGATTTAATTGTATTTCATTTATTTAATTTAAACTTCTTTAAATACTATAGTTAAATTTATTAATGTGGAAAAGAATTTTTCTATATAACTTAAAGTCTTTTTATTATTTAAACTATAATAATAATAAACTATTTTAAAAAAATACCCCAAAAAATAAAATAATTTGGTCATTTCACTCTAATATTTAAAATTTTTAATTTTTCTAACTTTTATTATCTAAAAATAGTAGATATTTAATTTAATATAATTCTACAATATTAATTTTGCTTTATATATAATATAATTTAATAACAAAGTTAAATTAATTTTTGATAATTAAAGTTTATTAATCCTTTAAGTATTTAATTTATTCTTTTTATATTGTTATTTTAATGATTATTATTTTTTCTTTTGAAATATACTAGGATGGTTTGTGTTTATGATACTTTTTAATCAAATTACATAAAATACATACTATAAAATATATAAAATCTTATAAATAATTGGAAAATAAAAATAACAAAAAAATAAATCAGTCTCATGTAATCAAATACAATAAAGTAAGCTTTACACTTAGTTTAAGAAAATATTTAAAAGGCTATTTAATAATCTTAAAAAGTAAAAAATGTTTAATTGGTGGCAGTTTCCAAAACAAAACCGGTAGAAGCTTTACAAGAAGCTTATAATTGCGGTATAAGGCATTTCGGAGAAAATTATGTAGATGAAATTATCGAAAAAGCTCCAAAATTGCCTTAAGATATTAATTGGCACTTTATAGGACATTTATAATCTAATAAAGTAAGTAAAGTCATAGTTCCTAACTTATATATTATTGAAACTATTGACTCGGTAAAACTAGCAAATAAAGTCAATAGTCATTTGAAAAGTTTAGGTAATTTTATAAATATCGATAAAAAAATTTTCTACTTCAAAAATGTAATATTAATTGATTTTATTATTTAAATGTGTAAATTTTTAATAATTAGAAAGAAATTTAAAAGTTTTTGTGCAAATTAAGACCTCAGATGAAGATAGTAAGTATGGAGTGACTGAAGAAGAAAGTTATCCTTTAATTGAACATATATTAGAAAATTGTGAACAGTTAAAATTTTCTGGCTTAATGACCATAGGAAAATCTGGAGATTTATCCGCATTTGATTAATTATATAATCATAGAGAAAATGTATGTAAAAAATTTAATTTAAAAATTGAAGATGTTCAATTATCTATGGGAATGTCATCAGATTATTAAGAAGCTATTTTAGCAGGTTCAAATAATGTTAGGATTGGTTCTACAATTTTTGGTGCAAGAGATTACAGCCAGAATAATAAATAAACAGAAAATTAAGAATAAAATTTAAACTAAAAATCTTAAAAAGAAGAACAAAAAAATTGAGCATTAAAATTTTAAATATATCTCTCATTTTTAAACAAATTTATAAATTATAAAAAAGTTATTAAATTTATTTAATATATTTTTATTTATTTATTGAATAATTTAGTATAAATAAATAAATTTTATTTTATTTAATATTAATATAATTAGAGTCATTTATTTCTTTGCTAAAGTTGTTATTGGAATACACTAGCATTGGTTTAACTATTAGAATTAGAATGATGAAAGCTTTTGTTATTAATTTTAATTTATTTGTTTGTAGGTTAAATACCTAATCCATATTTTAAAAGGTCTTACTTGTTATTATTACAATTATCATTATCATTATAATTATTATTACTATTATTGTTATTGCTATTTTCATTGGGAGTATTTCTATCCTAATTTTTATATTAATTAGGGTTACTATATTATTCATTTATTTATTATTAAAGGGTATTATTAGAGCTAAAAAAGGTTTCACCTTAACTAAATCCTCTATTATGTTTTTTTTATTGCATTTTTTAATTAATGCTATTGCTTAATTATTATTTGTTAGTATTAATTTAGAACTATCTCAAATCTCCAACCAAAGACATTTATTTGTTATGGCCTCTTTATTTAGGAATATTACTCTTAATTTGTTGATTTAATGATTTATAAAAGTTCAAATTTTCTCCACAGGATTAATAATTATTAGACATTGGTGCAATTATTTTACTTTTTGAAATATTTTACGTATTATTAAAATTACAATTATTCTCATATTACTAATTCTATTTATTATTTTCAGCGAATGAATTGTAGTTATTATTACTTGTAAAACTTTTTTTTCTTTGACTATTAGAAGGAGAAATCAGGCTGGTAATCTCACTATCAATATTTTTCAACAATTCATCATTTTTCATCGTATTTAAAAGAGCTTCGGATCTATAATGGTGTAAATTAGAAACATGCGTTTATTATGATATGTGTTGTTATTCCTGATTATTAACACTGTTGTTTGAATTAGAATTAGCCTTATTTTTACCGAAATTTTGACAATTATTTTGAGATGAAATTTGTGATTGATTACTTACACCTTGGTAAATCGATTTATTTACTTATTTTTATTACTAATTTAAATTTTACTTTACAGATTTTTAAAGTTATTTCTCCTATTTTTATAACTTTGTAATAATCTATTACAAATCTTTATTTTCATCTATTATAGCATAGTTTTTTTTTTTCAAATCATCAATTTCTTTTTGTGAATTAATAAACTATTTTTTATATTACTATATTTATTATTATTCATTTTATATTTATTATTTTAAAAGTTAATTTTGCTTTGCAGAGTCTTTAAATCTGTCTTCATTTTGGGAAAACTCTTATTCCTTTGCATATAATGACTCTTTTTTTTATCTATATAATAATTCTTACTAACTTAATGTTTTTTCTACCTTTTACAGTTCAAAAGATTTATCTTCACCTTAATTTTACTATATCTATAAATTTTACAGATGTTCTTGTAATTAGTTTATTTCTGAGTAAACTTCATTTGTTTTATTTTCTAGTTATATCATCTCATCAATATTTTTTATTAAAGAAATAGGTAGTAATCTAGAATATAAATTATTTTATTTTTTAAAGATCTAATTTTCTTATTTTATCATTTCTATTTCATTTTTAAGCTATTCAATTTAGTTCTCTAGATTATAGTTTTTTTATTGGCTTTGTTTTTCATTGAGCTTTTTATTTTATTCAACAATATCATATTCTTAAATCTTTTTATAATATTATTATTTTAGTGCGTTTAAATTAATTTTAAAATTTAATAATTAATTAATTTACTTAAATATTAAGGTCATTTATTTCTTTATTTTTATTTTCAATAATTTTTTTAAAATCTTATATTTCTTATTTATGAGTTTTATTTTTGGCCTCTATTTAAAAATATAAATTATTCTCTTAATTTTTTTTGGCTCTTTCAATTATTTCTTTTTATCTCTCTATTTCCTTTAATTCTTTTTAGTGAGTTTACTGAATTTCATTTTATTCTTAGGAAAGCTTTGATATTTTTTCTAATAAATCTTAAATTTTACTTTGATACTATTATATTTATTCATCTTTTTGACTTTGTTACTGTTTTATTTCTTATATCATTTTTCCGCTGCTTTCTTAACTTTAAATTTTTTCTTTTAATTCCTTTTTTTTTTATAATTTATTTAACTTAAGTATTAAAATTTTTAATTTTAATTAATTTTAAAATTTACATCAATATAATTTAGGAGTGCATCTTTATCAGTGATTAACTAAGAATGGTCCTATTTCAACATTTCAAGTCCTTAAATAGCTCCATTTAGTTCACAATTTAGATTTTCATTTAAGTCTAAACTTTCATTGTATTGCTCTTTAATTATTTAGTTTTCTTTTTAAAGTTCCTGAATTTATTATTCCATTTAGTTAATTTTCTCATTCTAATCTATGTCGATTTATTTGTTTTTAGAAAGATGGTTTTTCATCAAAATAAATATATCACAATCTTATAATTACTTTTAATCAGTAGAAAATTCTTAAATAAATTCATTTAAAATGCCTTTAATCTAAAGTAAAATGAAAAAAAATATAATTATGTTTTTATTAATTTTTCCTTAAATAAATAAATAAATAAATAATTATTACTTCTTCAGAATTTGGTTGAAAATCTTAATTTTCTTAATATTCCTTAACTTATTTTTTCAATCTATCATTTTATTTTGATTTGTTTTGGAGTTAGCTTTCAAGACCTTAAAAATAAAAATTATATTATAAAATATAAAAAAAAATATTTTCGTTATTTTAATATACTTATAATTTTTTCTTATGATTTGTAATAGGCCAAAGATATTGTTTTGTATTGCTCATAAATATTTTTTTGAGAATCATATTATTTTTACTCCTCAATCTTACTTTTTTTTAATAAATTTTTGCCTGTTAAATTAAATAAAATTTAATTTTATTATTCAATTAACGAAGAGTTTTTATTTTATTAATTTCTAATTTCGCTTTCTTAATCTTTCTATATATTTTGACTATTCATTTCATTCTACTAACACTGATTCAATAAATCTTCTTAAATATTTACAGATTCACAATTTTTTAAATTTTTAAAATTGCAAAAACTATTATTTTAGTCATAAATTTAATTTTATTAATTATCCTGTAAATTTTTTAATTAAATTTTTTCATCTTTTGATTATACAGTATCTTTTAGATTAATATCTTCGTCAACTGAATTTAAATCTTGAGAATTTTAGTTATAAAATGAGTTAGATTATAATTATTTACAATTTTAGTCCTCAGAATTGCTTTAGCTACTATCTTTTTTTTATGCATTATTAAATTAATCTATATTAGTTTATATAAAACTTTCATTCATGTTATTTGTTATATTCATTTGTTCTTTTCCCATCTATTACTAAAAACTATCATTCAATTTTAAATCACTTTTTTCGAGTTTTTGTGTTTAGAGTATTTCTGCACTTTAATTTTGAACTCCTTAATTTTAAGTAAGATGATCAAAAAATCCAAAAGTTTTTTTAGATTAATCCAATTATTATTTAGGTGATAGTTAAAAATAATTAATATCATTATTATGTTAATACTATTAAGAATTATTTCTATCATATGGTTTATTTATGCTTAGATTAGGATCAATATTAATGAAAGTGGCTGATGATTACAAGTTTTCTTTATCATGATAAAAATTCTTATTTTTTTAATAAGATAAAGAACAATTTTATGGACTTAAGCTGTTTTTTCTTGAAACTGTACTTATTTAATGTTTTTAACATTTATTTTGCTTAGAAATCAATTATTTTTAAATTTTTTAATAAAATACGTTAGAGATTTAGTTTTGTTCTTAAAATACGTTAGAGATTTAGTTTTGTTCTTAAAATACGCTAATTTTATTCTCATTACCTTTATTATTGTTTTCTGAATTTAAGTAATTTTTTTTAATGGAGTTTGTATTATTCTTATTTTATTTTTCAACAGTCTGCTGATTTTGTTTTTGAGAACTTCCTTCAAAAGTGTATTATATAATGTTTTGACTATTCTTATTATTTTCTAGATTTTCTTTCTCATCATCTAAATTCTCTTTATTTTCAAAACTATCAAAATTTTAAAATTTGGGACTCGGCATTTATAAATTATTCTAGTTATTTTATTAAAAATTATACATGGATTAATTTTATTTTTAGGCTGTTAAATGATTTAAATTTTCTTATAATCCATTTTAGGTTATATTATTATTTTTAAAGTTTTAATACCCCCAGTTTGGGTATTTTGTAATTATAGTTTTATTGTTATTTTTGGACACACCTCCAATTCCAAAAATTGGATTAACTTATTTTCTTTTTTACGATTTAACTCTTCTCAAAGGAGAATCTTCATCGCTAATTTAGAAATGAATGTAAAAATTTTGTTTATTTTTAAAAATTAAATAAATAATATTATATCATTTTTTACTTTTCTTATCGATTTTAAGTATTATTTTATTAGTATTAAGAGTTTTAACTTTATAAAAGTGATTAATTCATTTATTAAAATATTTAGTATATTTTATTTTTTATTTTTGTTGTTTTTTATTTTTTTATCTATTCTATAATATCAAAATATTTAAGAAACATATTACAAAATTCAAATTATACTGTTAAACACTTTGTAATTAAAACAATTAGGGTAAAAATTTCGAAATATTATTTTATATAATAAATAATAATAGAGTTTATAAAAAATTTAAATATGGAATAGTATGTAAATATAAAATAAAATAAAAATTACTTAATTATTTATAAAATTTTAATTTTGAATTCAAATTTTTTATGGCTTTATTTTAGGTAGGTGTTAATCATTTTATTTTTAATATTCTATCTATTTATCATTTATATTTTAAAATTTTCCTTGTTATTTATTGAGAGTTTATTCCAATTAATATTTGTTTTTGTGAATGTTATTTAAGAGGCTATTTATCTTTATATTTTCATCATTTTTTCTAAATAAAATTAAATACAAATAATAAATATATTTTTAATTATAGTTATAAAATAAATTTACTTTTTTTAATCATTGTAATGATCTTACTTATTATTTACGCTAAACGAAACTTTAAGTGCTTAAGAATTTTTTAAACTATTTCTTGAAGAATTACTATTATTTCTATCATTTCCTAAGTTTTATTTTTTATCAACCTATTCCATACCTTAATTTTGTGTTAATGATCTAAGGTTCCTAAAAAAATAATTTTAATTCAAATTTAAATAATAAATATTAATTTTTTTATAAAATTATTTTACCTTTTTATTCCTGGAATTTGCTGAGCCTTTGGATTATATAGCGTATTGAAATTTTATTTATTATATTTATCGCCAGTTTTATTAAAAGAAGCAGTTGTTCTAGTTTGAATTGGTTTTCCTGCAGAAATTCTAAATGATAGCTGAGATTCATTTGCATTTTTTGAATTTTATTATTAGTCATTTTATACTGTATATGATCTGTATTTACTCCTTTCCATTTTGGCATTTTCACTTAGTTTTTCAGCATTTAATTAAACATATTTTTATGATGGCTTACTATCTAATTTTAAGTGTGAATAAGAATTCCAAGCCTAAGTGTTTTTGAATTTTTCTGGACTAATAAAATTAAAATCATTTATTGATTTTGAAACTAATTTTTATAATTTTATATTTACTTAAATTCTAATAATACTCTATTCCAGGCATTTATTTTTTGGAATTGAATTTTGACGTCCTTTAAATCTGGTCTTTGCTTTAATAGTTATATAAATATAAATATATTATCTAGATATAATTTTTATATTTAAACTAATATTACGTTTAAAGCTGCTTCTTATTATAAAACCATTTTTTTTTAGAACATTTCAAATGTTTGTAGAATTACTCTAGCTTTCGTATAATAATTAGTGATGGACTGATAAATTTACTATAACATTCCTAATCTTATCCATATACTTTATAAAGTAGAAGCATTTAAATGAGGATGAAGCTTAGTATAAAAATTAAAGAATTTAGACTAATAAATATTGTTATTTTTTTATTCGAAAAACCAGTTAATCAGGACATTCCAAGTTGAATCAGGGATAGTATTTGCGAGTTTGAAACTGTCTTTCTCACTACTTTCTATATAATGTATAAGTGTTTAGACTAACTCAAGCTTGCTTTAACTAAAAGGTTCTTCAACCTATTAATTTTAGTAAAGTTAATTATATTATAAATTATTTTAAAAAAAAATTATATATACTATCATTTTAGGGAGTCTTAGTGCATCTGTGAATGATACTTCTGTTTTTTCATCTTGTTCTAAATTGCTAGAAAACAAGTTAATTTTTTCTTACTTTTCCTATTCAATTTAGGAATTTGTTTTCCAAGCGTAGCTACTAATAATTGTTTTATTTAAAAAAGTGAAGTTTTATTTACAAACCTCTAACATAAAGCCATATTATTTTTCAAATCTTGACTATTGTTTCCTATAATAAAAAGTAAAATATAAATTAAAAAGCATTCTTTATATTGAACATTATTTTTAAGTATACATTGATTTAAACATAAAGTTCCATAACTTTCCTGCTTCAAGACCGGAATTTTAAGATTAAACACATTACAATTTAATTTTTAGTAAGTAAGATTAGAATATAAATTTATAAAAATCTTTGAATAAGACAATTCTTTCATTTTGTGAATATGTGTCAACTGATTATTTTAGTTTAAGAAGAAACATTTTTTCACTGTCTCCTAATAGTATATTTCTTACCATTTCTGCATAAAAATTAATGACACCTCTTTAAATAAAAAAATTAATTAATATAAATAATAATATAAAACTTTATATTTATAAATATGCTTACTTAGAAAATTCATCATTTCTCAACAAAAAACCTAGTTTAAATTCGTTTTTCTTTGAAAGCTGATAAAATTCGCTGTCTTCAATGTAATATGTAGATAAAGGGTATATTAAACTTAATTTTTCTAAATTAGTAATTTCAAAATCATTTTGGTCTAATAAACTTTAATAATAGACCTTAGAATTTTTGTTTCTAAAAGTTTTATCCCTTTAAATTTATCCTTATCCGGGAATGCCATCCAAATAATCGTCGTTGTTAAAAAGCTAAACTTTCTTTTAACTTTATATTAAAAATAATAAATATCTTAAAATTAGGAATAGATTAAATATATGTAATGATTTTTATTATCACTTTTTTATGTATGAAATTTAAATTAGTTGATAAATAATTTTACAAGTGAGACGGTTTTTATTTTTTTGGCACGAAAGAATGTTGTTTAAGTAACTTTTATTTTGATTTTTCTAAGACCTTTTGGTCGGTTCCTTCAGATTATTGTTCGAGTCTTTTTAGTTCATTTTCTTATTTTTTTTTAATTTGAGAAGCTAGTTTCTTTTTTTGGGAACTAAAATCCCTTTTACATTATTTATAATAATCTTAAATTATTTAAACTTCAGGGTCATTTTAAATAGTAGAAATAAAAGTCTATTTTTTATCATTTTCTTACTTTAATAATTATTCTTTTGCCTCAGAAGACTACTTCAGTTTATATAAATTTTCATGAGTTAGTTTTTCTTCTTATTTTTATCCTTTACCTTTATAAATTTGAAATTTATAATAAAGGTCTTATTTAAATATAAAAATAAAATAAACCTAAATATAATTATTTACTATTGACTGGCAAATTTAATGGATTATAAAATACATCTTTAGGATTTAGAGGAGTAATATTTCTACTACTTGAATAATGAGATTTATCAGTTTCATCAATTTAATCATCTTACTGTTACTAAAAGTGTTAATATAATTTGGCTTTATTAGTATTAGAGCTAATAGACCTTTATTTATTATATATTTGATCTTAATTCTCTTATATTTTTTAACCTTCATTATTTTAAGAACCTAAATTTTAAAACTAAGATACTTTATTTGAGTTTATTGAAAGCTAGTTTCCACTTTAAAAAAATTTTCTTAGCCTTAGTGAATGTATTGAATTACTTTATCTGCTTTGAATAATAGAAGTATATTCTTTCGCATCTCTAGATAGAATATCAGTATCTTTTTTCCATTTTTAAAGAACAAACAAACTTATGTCTTTATTACTTTACAATTTATTCACTTTTTTTTATTTACTATTTGATCCTACTTTCATCAAATTAAACCCTTTGGTTTTTTTACCTGGGGTTAATGGTTAGTCGACCTATAATAATTAAAATATTTAAAAAATAATTATTATATATTTATAAATTTTTATTTTACCCTTTCTTTTGTTGGGGATTTCTCATCACTATCAGCTCTTTACCTAATGGTTTCCAAAGGCATATCCTATATATATTCTTTTTTAATTTCAATTTTGTTTTTTAAGTATTGCTATTCTTATTTGTTATTTATTTTTTTTTAAAAAGATCCGCTTGAAGTTCTTTTCTTATTTTCTTCCTGTACTTATTTCATTTCCTAAAATGTTCTTTCTTTTACTACTTTTTTTAATTTTTTAATTCTATCTTATAGTATGTATTATTTAATGTTATCAATATCAACTTGGAATCTAAATAAAATATCAGAAATAAAATTAAATAGTAAATAAATGTTTAAAAGATTTTAATTATATTAATTACCCAATATCAGCTTCTTTTATTAAGTAAGGATCAAATTTTTCTGCTAAACTAAGTTTTTATTGGTATACTTTATTTTAATTATTATTGTCTAGCTTTTTTATTATATCCTAAATTTATTATGTAAGTTTCTATTCGTCAAATATTTGAACTTTTTTTAATTATTTAGGGTCTCCATATAATTATAACTACCAAATTTTATAAAATAGACCACTCATTGCAGTATAATCCCATAAATGATCCTAAATATCTTTGGAAATTTCTTCAAATTTATTATTATAAAGGAAAGAAAAAAGTTATTATCTAAAAAAGTTATCACATTAAATTAAGATATAGATATATTTATAGGCTAAATTTATGTTTACACAGTAGGTTAGTCAAAGAAATAAATTAATTTGAAAATTATATTGAATTCTAAAAGATATCTTAAAGATAGTTCAGGTTCATATTATAAATAAAACATAATAAGTTTTGCTACATGATTCATATTTAACATTTCTTTTTTTCCTTGTTTTATTGACTCTGCTAGTTCGAAAAAAAAAATTTGTATTATATTATGTTCCCCACTCATTAGATATCTAAAATTTTAAAATTTAGCCAAAACTCTGCATGCCATATGAGATCTTAAGATATAACTGTTTACATGTACATGTTTCAAATCTATTATATATTTTTTATTTTTATTTAATTTATTTTGTTTATTATTTGGTTAATTTAATAATTTAACAATCATTTTAAATAGTTTTTTAGGGAATAAAAGCTTATGTATTTATTTTTTACCTTGATAACAATCATAAATATTTTTTCTAAATACAGGATTATCATTTCTTAAACTTTCATTTATTTCCCTAAGTTCTGGAAAATGTTTTTTCCAATTCTATTAAAGATTATAAATAAAAGGATTTGTTATATATCGTATTAAAATTATAGTATTTTCATTATTCCTAAATATCTCGCTGATTTTGTTATTTTTATTTATAAATATAGGCAATTCTGGATGTTCGAGGTTACATTCTAAAAAAAATTAAAATAATTATTAATATAATAATTTCACATATAGATAAATGTTAATCATATACCGTCAATTAGCCACTATTCTATTTAATCAGAAAATTTTAATTTTTATTCCTTAGATATTTTGAATTCAGGCCCATTATAAGAAATGTCCGATACATAACCAAAATCGTCTTTGCTTGCCTTAAATTCTGGAACTTCGGAATTACTTTTTCTTTAATTAAAACTAAATTACGAACCTAATGATTTCTATTTAATTTATTTTTGTACTAAATTTAAATAATAATTACTTTTAAATATATTTATTATTTTTACATTTTTCTTGCTAATTTCTTACTTTTTTAGTGCAACAATTGCTTTAACATCATCAATTTAAGAATAGTCCTAAATGATTTAGATTAAATATGTAATTAGAAAAAAATTCTTTAATTTATAATAAAAATCCATTTTACTGGCTTAACATCAAAGGGTTATATAAATAGTTGTGCTTTTTCTAAAAGTATATTTTCTACTTAATCATCAAAAGTATTATAAATAGATTGTCTCCACAAAAATGGATATTTTTATTTTTTTATTTTAATCAAATCACAGTAGTATTTTATTTCTTCAGGTTCGTAAGTGGATTTCAGGATATTTAAGTAAACGCCTAAAATATCAATTTTATAAAGCAAAGAACTTTAATTCTATTAGAAAATAATTAAAAATATATTTAAGTAAAAATAAATAATATTTGACATAACTTTGTTATTACAATAATAGGCAAAAACATTTTTTCAACAATCTATGACACAATTTTCTTTATTTCTTTTGCAAAGTACAACTCTATAGTTTTAATATCTTAAGAGAGTAATTGCAATTTAGATTTTTATAATTACACTAATTAATTTTTTTATTGGTGCATAAATCCCATTTTCAAATGGCTTATTTCGTTAATTTCATTTTAAATCTAATTTAGGAAGGTACTATCTACAATATCTAATATTTTTAAAACAATTAAGAAAAACAAATTTAAAATAAAATATGAGAAATTATTTTTATATTATTTCTCAAAACATATTTATTGAAAAATAGCTTTAATATGAATTTATTTCACTTTTATCATCACAAATTGCGTTAACTTCATCTTGTTTATTATCAATTTCTAATTTTGAAAAATATTCTACATCTTTCCAAGTTATTTCTAAGAATTTTGCATTGTGTTCTAATTTGTCAATCATTGTGTAAACAAGTTCTACATCCTAATTTGTTTTTATATTAATTAAATCTTTTTTAAAATTTTTTTCTAAATTAGTTTATTTTACTTCATCCTATAATACAAATTTTGAAACAATCATATATCTTAATAGACTTTTCCACATCATTTATGGATCTATTTTTGGTTATACATTTATAATATCATTTATTTTATATTTTATCTGGCAAAGCTTACTCCATCTTCTAGGGTAACTTTTGACATAAAACTATTTTAAATAAGATAATAAATATAATAATAATATAATTTTTTAAGAGGGATTTAATATAAATTAATCAAATTATTATAAAGTGTTTTGAAATATTATGCTTTGGTGAAAATTTTTTATATTTTACAGCCTCCTCAAACATTTCATATATAGTTTAAGAACTATCAAAATCTGAATCTGATGAATCATAATAATGATTATAATAGTCCATTTGTTTGTTTTATTTTTTTGATTTAATAAATAATAATTTAATTAATTTGGTCAGAATTCTTTAATAAAATTTTATTTTACTTTTAAAATAATAAAGCAAAAGTAATTTAAAATATAATAAGTAAGTAAAATTTTTTCTAACCTTAATTCTAACTAATAACAGGTGTTTTTTTAATTATATATACTAAATTAATATTTATATATATAAAGGAATTTTATTTTATATTTTATATTGGACATATTAAATTAATCTCTTTATATTATTTAGTCATAGATAATCTTTAAAATTTATATCCTCGTCTTTACTTTTTTTTCTCCTTCTACGCATACTTTATCTTGATTCTACTTCTTATTTACTTTTTTAACTTTCGACTTCTAAAATTTATTTGGATAAAAAATAATCTTATGAAAACAAATACTCTATCAAATCTGCCCTATCTTATTAATCTTACATTCCCCAAACTTTCATTCTAGTTCCGGGAACCATTTTTACAGGACAATATAAAAATATGAATAAATTAAGCCTATCCCATACAAATGTTTTTTTTCTCATGTTTGAACTATACTATATTAATTAAAAATTTACAATTTTAATTAATATATAAATTTAAATAAAAATGTTTTAATCCGCTTATATTTAATATAATTATATTTATAATTTAATTTAATTAAATTTATAATCGTAAGTAATTTATTTATAGAATACTAATTTTGATAATTATTTTGTTACATCGTAATTTTTATCAGATTTTGCTACTTATTTTCCGATAAAATTTCTTAAACTAGGCCCATCTGGCTCATTCATACTAGTTGGATCTCTCATATGACAACCTGAACAATTATTGTCGAAGAGTTCCATACCTCTATTAGGATCTCCGTCGGGAATTTTTTATAAGTCTTCTTCCTCTAAATCCTTGTATTTGTTGATCATTAAATATATTTTTTAATTAAAAAATTTTTCTTTTCTTTTTTATAATTATTTAATTTTTTTTTATTAAAAAATTTTAAATGTGGTTTAAAATATGTTTACAAAAATTTCGATATAAAATTTACTATGATAAATTATTAAATGGAATAAGAATTAGTTTAAATCGAAGTAATAGCATATTATTTATACAAATAACATAACTTGTTACCGTAATTACAATTAAATTTAAAGCTCATTAATTTTTTATAATCGAAATATAATCACAATTAAAACTTTTTTTTCAAAAATCTATTTTTATCTTTTATGTATTATAAATAGTGATTATGTGCTTTGTTTATTATAAAATCATAATAAATTTTCAATTCCATTGAGCTAAGCATAGAGAAATTAAATTTGTTTTTTAATAAATTCA
The DNA here is from genome assembly GCA_001447515.1 of Pseudocohnilembus persalinus. NCBI lineage: Eukaryota > Ciliophora > Oligohymenophorea > Philasterida > Pseudocohnilembidae > Pseudocohnilembus > Pseudocohnilembus persalinus. The sequence goes on from LDAU01000122.1 coordinate 468,016, forward strand.
AAGTGTTTTAATAAATTAGCTTTTATTTTTATTTAAGTTATTCTTTTTCATTTAAAATATTCTAGGTTAAATACTCAAATTATTACTAATTTTCTAAGTTAAATTATTCATCTTAATTGGAATTTATATCAAATTTTTAAAATAATTCTTTAAGTTCACTATAATTCATTTATTTATTGTTTGTTGCGAATTTATCATTTAAATAATCAGTATTTAAGCTTTACTAAGTTTTCAGTTTTTAGTAAATATTTTAATAAAGCTCTTCCTACTTTTACATTACTTATTATAATTCTTGTTATTATTCCAATATTTAGCTATAACTTTTTAACAACTACTATTAAAAATTTTTAACTGACGTAGTTTTATTTTCTGGAGATTACTTACTTAATTTCTAATTAAATTTAATTTAATTTTAAGATTCGTCTTCTTTTTTATAATTTTATAGTTTATCTCTAACATTCTCATATAAAACATCCTTATTTGTATGGCCTTAATTTTAAATTTTAGTATTTTTATTATCATTTTTTTTTTCATTGTCATCTACTTATTAATTGTCAGACATTTTTTAATTATTTTATTATAAATTTTAATTTTTCTTAAATTTATTTTATAAATTCATTAATTTTTACACTTAAGTTTCATTAAATTGACTTTACTTTAATTTTAATTTATTTATAAAATTATTTTTATCATCTAGACTAAAATTATTTTATAGTTATTTTAAAAAATTAATATTTTCTTAATGATCAGAGTTAAATCTATTTCTGTATACTTTATTTAGGGGTATCTAATTTTAGTTTTAATTTAGCTATTATTAATTTATGAGTTTTTAATTGATTTGATTTAATTTAAAATATTTATTCTATTTTAAATTATCTAAAGAAGTAGAATATATATTATCTTTATACTTATTATTATGTAATGAATTTACTTAAATATTTCTTTAAAAGTTGATATCTTTATTGCTACTATTTTGTTTTTATAAATTAACAACCGAATGCTATTTATTTTTTATATCTTCTTATTTGTTTTTTTATATTACATTCTATAATTAAATACTGCTATCTAACATTACTAGTTATTTTTGCTAATAGTTTATTTAATATTGGCTATTATTAGATCCTTATATTTATTCATTATCTTTTATTTATTTATAATTATTGTTATTATTATTATCATATTGATATTGCTAGTTATTTTATTATATTTCATAATTTTAATCATTTTCAAGGCCAATTTAATCATCTATTTACATTAATTCCGAATATTTTTCCCTCCCATTTTTTTATTTATTTAAATTATTTTCGTTTTATTATTATATTTTATTATTCTATTAATATGTTTTTTCCTAAGTTGAATAAGAATAATCGTTACTTTTATTCACAGATTATTATTCGGATATAATTTTTTTCTTTTCTATTTCTATATTTTTTGGAGAATCTTACTAATAAGTAGAATTAGTAGAATCTTTTGTTTCAAGCTTTATGTCATTATCTTCATTATTTTTTTTTTCAATATTATCTTATTCTAATATTATTGATTTTGCGTCATTTATATTTTAAAAAGATATTTTATCAAAATTTTTAGTTTGTTATAAAGATTAATCTTATATTTATTATAAATCGAATGAGCTTTAAGGATTATACTCTTTCTAATTAATAAAACTGTTATCATTACGATCATTACGTTCATTTATTTATGTAAAAGATTATTTATTTGAATCCGTATCACTTTTTTAAGAATTTTTATTATATAAGTTAGCTTCCTATATAAAATTTTCCTGTATACTTTTCATTTCTTTTTCATAGCTATTTAACTGCTACAAAATTTATTTCTGAAGATTTTCATAAACATTTTTTTCATTTTTGTATTCATTTTAATTTTATTCGTTATTGGTAGAGTAACTCTCATTATCTTTTTTATTAATAACACTTTCTTTTTTTTAATAGTTATAAAATAAATTATTTTTTTATTAACCACTTTAGTTATGTTCTTAATTATTTTCAGTCATTTCCTAGCTTTTTCTTATTTCTTCTTATATACTTTATTTGGTTTTCTCAAGATTGCTGCAAAACATAGATTGATTTGTAGAATTTTATAGTAAACTTTATTTAGATTTATCTGATATATTATTTTAAAATTCTTAATCATCATCACTTATCAAAGTATTTTTAATTTTATCGTTTTCAATATCTAACATTTATATTTTATGTTCAAAATTTGTTCTTTCTATTTAAATTTCCAAATTATTTTATTGGTTTTATTAATTTAATATTTTTTGAGTCTCGTTTTTAATTTATGATTTATGATTTGAAATATCATTCTCATTAATACTTTAAATATTAGAATATTGAATTTATTTCTAATCTGTTTAGGTATTTTAAATTGTATTATTTAAATAATCTATTTTTTAGCCTAAATTCTCTTTTTAATTATTATAGTGTTAACTTTAGTTTGATTAATTTTAAGAATTGTTATATTAAATATCATTCTTTTTAATTATTTCTTTTAATTACTAATCTTAAGAACAATTTAAATCTTTATTATATTATAAAGGAGTCTATTCTATATTACACTTTTCATCCATACCATTTATTTATTTAATATTATCGCAGAATTTTAAAGTTTATTCATCATTTATATTATATTTTCCTAATACATTATTTTTTTATTCATTTTAATATTTATCTATATAAGCATTTTACATTTGTTGCTAGTCTTAAATATTGAATGGATTAATAAATGAACTACTTTATTCTGATTTCTCCCAATTACTATGCTTTAAATTTTCAACATTTCCAGACATATTAGTTCTTTCAGTAATTAATTAATGTAACTAATCTTATAACGTTAAAATTTCACTTATTTTTAGGTTATTTAAATAATTTTAACCTAATTTTTAATTATATTCCTTATCTTGATTTTCTACATAATTTAATTAATCATTATCTTATTATTGAGAATGATTTATCATAAAATGATTCGTTTAATTTATCTGTTCGTTAATTTACTATTAGTCCATAGACAAAGAAGATAAATTTGTATTTTGTATTTCTTTTTCTTAATCATTATCTTTTTATATATATTTTTCTTATAAAGATACATTGAAGTCATTGATTTTTACGATATCATTTACTTATTCGCTTTTTTAGTTTCTATTTAGAGATGTCTATTATATATATTAAATTATTGACTTATTTGATTATTAAACATTATTTTTTTCAATCATAGTATTTTCTTCTATTTTTTCCTATTTATCAATTAAAGTATTTTCATTCTCATCTTCAAAATATTGTTTATATATATTTTCAATTACATTATAATTGTTTTAAAAACTGTTTGAAAGTTAATTAGAATCGTTATAATTTGTAAATTCTACATTATCTTAGTTTTGCTCTACCATATTTGATTAGTTTACTTTAAACTGTTTTTCTTTTTTTTTTAGGTCTACAAAATTTAAATATTCTTACATTTCTTACTCAGTCATTTCAACATCAATAAAATCTGAAGTTTGATTTTGATTTTATTCTTATTATTTTTACCAATCATTGTACTATAATTCATTCTCTATATCTTATTTTTCATCAAATCTTTCCTTTATTTAAAATTGATTGATATTTGATATATCTATATTAAAATCAATTAATAACTCCATAAGTATTTTTTTATACAAGTTAAATATATAAAACTTAACTTAATGATCTTTCCAAAATATATAAATATTTTTATTTTCTTTATAAATATAACAAACTAATCTAAAAATGCTTTCATTTATAATATCATTAAAATCCTATTGATTTGATAAAAGTGGTTTAACTTTCTCAATAAGAATAGGAAAGTTCTGTATTAGACATTTGGATAAAATAGGTACAAATTCTATTTTATTTTGTAAAAAATAATTACAGACTTATTATACAGTTTACGTTTAATCTAAATATTAGTTTACTTCCTAAAAAAAATAAATAAATAAAAATAATATAATATAAATTAAATGATAATTATTTACATATTTAAATAATCCCTATTTCTCTTCTTATAAAAGTGATAGATTTAAATTATTTTATAAATTCTTTATTTTTTAATAAAAATATTATAGTAATTATTTTCTTAAACCTCTGTTAAAAAGAATAAGTTCGTTTTTACTTTTTTTTTTCTTTTTTTCTTTAGCTTAAAATTAGAGTTTTTCTTATTCTTTTTATTATTAATGGATATGGCTTTGAATATGATATGATTATTTTTAATTCAAAAATTAAAGGTCATCGCATTTCTTTGTTTTTTGTTAGAAAGTTTTTAATTTTAAGGTATGATATTAATGATTGTCAATTTTATTTTTCCTTTCTTTTTAAGGAGAAAAAAAAGTTATATTATTGTTGTCACTAAAATTCTGTAGACCGTTTTAATTGTTTTATTAAGGAGAAAAAATACAATTTTATTTGTATAATTATTTTTATTTTTTTTCAATATCGTTCTCTTAGAAAAAATTATAGTATTGTTCTTTAGTTTTTTTTTTTTATGACTATATCAAAATAATTAAATATTTGTATTTTAAATAAAATATTACAATTTATTAATATTACTAATTCTATGTGAGACGTATTAAGGTTTTTAAATTCATCATAGTTAGGTATTTCATTTTTTTTTACTGCTTATAACGCTTTTACATACTTTTAAAACTAAAAGTATGAATGATTTTATTAATCATTAATATGAAATTATTTTAATTTTTCTAATGAATTTTAATTTATGTTCGAAATACTATCATTTTATTGTATTTAATTAGATGTAAATTTATTCTATTTATATTATTTCATTTTCATCTATAAAATTTAAATTATTTTTAAGTGTATTTATATTTATAATTATGTTTTACTTATTTCAGTTAGATAGTTTTTAAGTATTATAAATAATTTTTTTATTTTATTTCTATAAAATTTGATTAAATCTAATTTTTATTTAGTCATGTTGTATCACTAACATAAATAATCATTTAGTAGCATTAATATTATGAAAATTTTTAAATGTATTTTAAACTTGTCGTAATAAAATTAATATATAGTTTAATGTAATTTATTTCTAATATAGAATCAAATTTTGATAAAACTTTAAAGACCCAAATAATATTATTAATAAATTAGCATTTTATTTAGAAATTTATATAGAGAATTTTTTTAAAATTTGCTCATTAAAATTGTATTTAAACAGGGTTTTATAATATTTCTTAGATGGCGAAAATGAAATATATATTGCCATATTAATTTTTAACATAATTAAATAAATTTATAGTTACTTAATCAATAATATTGAAAGAAATTCTGATAAAATTAAACTATTTATTTATTAAAAACAAAATAAAATAAAAAAATAAAATAAAAAATACACAGCCCCATTAAATTTAATAAGATAATAATCATTTTATTAAAAATGAATAAAAATAAATTAACCGAAAATGATGTCCAAAAGAAAAATATGCTACTAAAGGAATATCATAATTAAGAGAACAAAAATAGGGATTCTAAATTATTACCCAATTTAAATGAGAAAAAAATAAAAAAGCCCATAAAAAATATTGCGAATTAAGAAAATTTGCAAAAAATTTAAAATTCTGATGAAAGTATACAAAAAAATAGTAGCGAAAATTCAAAACAAAGCTAAACAGATAAAGAAATATAAAAATAAGTTAACAAATCGGAAGTTTTACATAAAAAATATAAGAACCTAAATAATATTCAAAATGACAATAAAAGCTTCTGCAGATAAGCATCACCTATAAATGCGAAGTTTTTAGAAAACATTCAAACCGCAGTTTAAATGACAGAAAAAAGATTAGGAAAAAAAATAGAATTTAATTTTGATAACGAGCACATTCAGGAAGAAATTATAAATGAAAGTAAATATGAAGAATAAGAAGATCAATTATTAGTATAATAAAAAAATAATGATTTGCAAAAAAGTTCTGGAAAAAAAAAATATTTATTAAAGAAGAATCTTATACCCAAATCTATTCAAGTTAATAATAGCGACCATAATATATAAGATAAAGATAATGACGTCGATGAATAAATTTATTCAAATAATAATGATAACCATTTTTCTCTTAAAATCCAAGAAAATTAAAATTAAATGAAATATATAATTGAGAATAATTCTTAATAATATAGGAAATAAAACAGCTTAAAAATATATGATACATCGGGTAATAAAAGCTTTCATGAAAATAATATAAATAAAATCATTAATAATCGTGAATGTGACAATTCCAAAAAATAGTTTAAATAAGCAGATACGTAAAAAACAATATAAAATTAATCTTAAGACTTTGATTAAAGTTAGAAAAGTAAAGCTTAGTTGAAATTACCAAATATTAATAATAATAGTTAAAAAAATGAGAATAAACAGGTAGAATAATATAATCAATAAAATTAGGTTTGGAAATAAGCTTAAATTGGAGAATTACCTAAAATTATGGAAGGTGTTAATAAAAATATAAACTAATGCCAAAATGCTGCAAATCAAAGAATGAAAAATTAGAATTATAAAATGAGCAGTGAAATTCAAAATAAAGTTATTCAAGAATTTGATAATATGGATATGAAATTAACAATTTTTGATTAAAATTAATTATAATAACAATTAAATCAAAAAAATTCAATTTCCTAATTTTAAGGATATTTTGAAAATAATAATAAATAATAATAAAAAAATTTGGTTGAAAATAATGATAATTAAGATTAATATGAGTAGAACCTAACTTAATAAAATTAAACTATACATGAAAATTCAAAAAATAAAATTTAAACTTTGTCAGAAAAAGATTCAACTTAATAATCTAAAAAATAAACTAATAGTTCTATATATATTAATAATAAACCCCCTCATCCTTAGTCAAAATATACTGTGATATAAAAAAATAAAAATATAAATATAAGTAAAATAAATTAAAAAACAAAAGAAAAATAAGCTTTTAAAAAAAAAAGATCACCTTCTGCCAGAAGTTATTAAAAAACTAAGTCTAATAATTCTATCCATAGTAGTAACTCGTAAAAAAATAGAAAAGGGAATTTTATGCCTAAACTTGATAATAATTAAGATTAAAAACATGAAAAAAAAAGGAATTCATATAACTAATAGTAGTAAATAAATAATAATTAGAATAAATAGTAACCGTAATTAAATAAAAATAAGGCAAGAAATTTATCTGCCCATGCACCATCTTAAAATTAAAATAAATAATAAATAGAATAAATTACCAATACTTAGAAGCAAAATACAAAGACATCTTGCGAATCAAGCATCAACTTAAATAAAAAGCCAATTGTTAATAATCTATTTGAAACTAGTTAGGAATCAAGTTTAGGTTCTTCATTATTTACAAGAGTAATATTTAATTAATATAAAAAAGTAAAATTAGAATATTAAATATATTATTTAAAATTAGCACCAATAGAAAATGAATTTCAACTAAACCAATTAGTTTAATTTCGATTCTGATTTGGATGAACTAATGCAGATTGAATTTAAAAATTATGATGCTAGGTCTAATTTATTAGACATTCAAAAATAAATGTTAGAATATAAAGTTATGGTAATATTGATTTATTATACTAAATTGATTATTTAATATTAATAATTATTTATTATTTTAATAAAGAATGATGTCTAAAAAATGAAAATGATTATTAATTAACAAGATCTGTAGAAGGCTTGAATTAATTTTGGTCGCCTTTAAATTACATTAAAATAAATATAATTATTATTTTAACTATAAAATTTAATAAAATTATAAAAAAATTATTTCGTTGATATGCAACTATTATAATATATTAAATACTAGTTTCATAGTTATATTATAAAAAAAATATAATTATAACTTATATTGTATATAATCACATTTTATATTATAGAGGTATATATGTAAATATTAAAAATAAATATTTTTTCTAGTTTGATATATTCATATTAAAATATATAAAATAAATTAAAATTAAAATTTAAAAATTTATTTTAAATAAACTTATAATTACTTAATAAATAAAGATTAAAAAAATAAAATTCGCCCAAAAATTATAGAACCTAAAAAATAAATTAAATAAATTTAAAAAAATAATTTAAAAAAATAAAAAAATAAAAAGAACTACAATAAAAGTAATTGTAAAAGGCATTTTCCTTAGAAAGGAAAATCTTTAAACTAAATATATATGTAGATATGCTAAATTTTCCAAATCGCTTTTAAAATGTAATTTAAAATATTTATTTTGATTTTAAATTATATTGGGAAATACACTCCAGAAGATTTTTTTCTCCATAAATCGGACGACCAATTTCCCTAAAAAAACCAGAGGATATCCTGCATGTTAATTATTTATAAATAATGTGTGAAAAATACTCTGAACAAACAAATTAAAATTAAAATTTTATATAGCTTTGATAATATATTAAAAAATTTTTTTATTAATTAGGGTTTAAATTCAGATATGAAAGGCCTATTTTGAATGGTGATGATTACTAATTTTAATTTTAAAAAATTTAAATATTTATTATACTTGAATAAAATATATATATAAATTTTATTTTTACTTATTATATTCATTAAAATTACTTTGTGTTTGTTAATAAAAATTAAAAATCACAGATTTAAATTATTATATTCTACTAATTTTTGAAACCAATATATAACATATTCTATTAATATATATGTTTTATTTAATTGGTATTTTTATTTAAAAATTTTGTAAAAAAATAAATATTTTCTAAATATTTCCTTATAAAAATTTGATATATCTGATTTACTAATTTTTTTATACATAAAATAAAAAATCTACTAATAATTTTTAATTTATTATAAATAATTTATAGATAATTAAATTTAAATACATTTTTTATACAAAAAATTTATAATTAAACTAATTATTAATATTATTATAAATTAATGTTTAAAAAGTATATATTTAAGAGTGATATAATATTGGTTTTTTAAATTACACTAAAATTTTTGAAAAAAAAATTTCATAGAATAAATTTTTTATCAAACTTATTTTATTTTAATAAAAAATTGTGTTTCAAATTAATTCGAGAGTTATCATAAGAATTATAAAATTTTTTAGCTAAGATTTGATACTTTTGCATAAAATTCTAATAGTAAAAAGTGCTACTTATATATAAAAAATTTGATATTAAAAAGTCCTAGTACTAGAAATCTCTATTTTCTGTTTATTTATTTATTTATTTATTTATTTATTTATTTATTAGTGATAAAACTGTAATCTTTAATATCTTATTTATTGTATTTCGATATATCATTTTATCAAAAAACACTAAACCTTATTATATATAATCTTAATATTAATTAAATATTTATAATTATCATTAAAATATTAAATAAATAGCTTAATGATAAAATATTAATAATAAATAGATTAACAATTATGAGCTAATCTATTTTTATAAAATGAGTTTTATAAATTTTTAAAATATATTCAAAAGATAATAATATTTTTATCTGTGATATAAATTAAAATTTTTTAAATATTTTAATTAAAAAACCTTCTATATGTATCTAAGAAAGGGTAGTTTTTAGAATAAAATTTAAGTTTATATGATAATAAAAAGTTAATAAAAAATGCATATATTGCTACTATCCTTTTGTTTTTTTTACCAAATTTTTATTGTAATCAAACCCGAATTGATTAATTAATCAAACCCAAAAAAAAAAATAATCACCAATATTTTTTTACTTTGTTTTTATGTAATTTTTTCTTTGTTGATTAAAAAAAAATTTATATGAAAAATAAAAAGGGTTGTACACACTATAAAAATAAAATTTATTTTATTTTAATTTATGATATTTATATAACAATAGAGAATATAATTTAGTAACATTTATTTATATATCTAACAAAGTTCATATAATTAAAATGATAAAAATATAAAATATGTATAGTATACATTTATTTCTCTTACAAAAGTAAAGAATTATTTTATTAAAGGAATTTTTGTGTAAATTTAAATAAAAATTTAAATTTATAATAATAATTTTAAAGTCAAAGTTATTGTTCATTTATTTTTATTATACAGATACAGAAATTAGTATTGTGTAAATTTTTAATATAAAGTTTACTAGAATTAAAGCTTATAAATAATATACTATATACTTTTATAGATTATTAATATTTGCTGGTTAAATAAACTCAAATGTTAGCCAGTTTAATAAAACTAAATTAAATTACAAATTCTAATAATTTATATTAAAAAAATTAAAATCACTTGGGTAATTTTTGTTTAATAATTATACTTAACTTTATTTCTAAGAAAATTTTCTACAATAGAATTTTATTATATAATTTTAGATAATTTAATACTACCAATATAATTCATTAAAATTCTTAAACTATAATAAAAAAAAATCAGGAACAAAAATCTTTTTAATTATGAGCTATCAAAACGTTATATATAAATCATTTTATATTTTTAAAATATTAAGAAAAAAGTAATTAATTTAATAAGCAAATTAGCATATTATTTTTTAGTTAAATTAATTTAAAATGGGCCAAAAAATGTTTGAATTAAAATATAATTCTTACAATTTATTTTTCATAAATAAGTTATTTTATTTTAATTTCACATTAAAGATCTTATATTATATGATATTTTATAAAATTTATTTAAAATAGAATACTAATTTTTTAATATGAACAAATTTTTATCTTTATGAAATAGTTAAATTGATTTTTCTTAAATGTGAAATATATTATTTTGTTAAAAAATGATTAATTAAATCACTTGCATTATTTATTTGGGTATTAAAGATAATAAATTTTTTAATTCAATGATGGTCATATAAACAATATCTTATACAAAATAACATATTTTAATTAATAGTATTAGATATATTAGTTTTTTGGGTAAATTATAAAATTTTTGAAATAATCTGAAATTAAAATAGATTAAAGCATTATTTTAAATTAAAAGCAATCTATATTTATACAAACACACAAAATTCATATTATATATATATCATGTGTGCAAGTATTTGTTTTAAATGATTAACTATTATTTATATAAAAAAATATGACAAATATAGAGATAAATTTTTTTAGTAATTATTTTACATAACTTTATAACCACAGTCAGGTTTAAAATTTAATTCGTTTAATTATAAATATTTATTAAAGTGTCTTTTGGTTCGTTATTTGAATTAATATAATTTCTCAAAAGAGTTTATTATTAAAATATATGTCAAATATAACAATTTATAATAATAAAAATTGTAATATTTATAAATAGCTATAGTTAGATTTATTGTTTTTAAAAAATTATTATCACCTAATTCTATTTTCTCTATATAATTTATATATTTTATTTTTAAGATTTCTGAGTAATATAGTCATAATTATCATAATATTTCTAATAAATATAAGATATTTTTATTAAAATAATTTTATGATAAAAATAAAAAATTGCATTTTGTTTTGTTTGATTAAAAAAATTACTATAATATTTATTTTATCATAAATATTTTCTAGTATTAATTTGATAAAATTTTAATATATATAAGTTTATTTATTTATAAAATCTAAGTTTTTATTTCAAATAATTAAATGTACTAATTATTAATAAATTATTTTATAAATGATATAATTTTTTTTGATTTAAAAGCAATGGTTGTTAATATACATAAAGTTTTATACTTTAAATTTGATTAATCATTATTAAATTAATTATTAAAAACAATTCAAAATTTGATTAATCGTTTTTATTTAAAAAATAATTGGTATATTAAAAATTACGTAAGATAACATATATATATTTAATTTTATTATTGTAATAAAAATATAAATTTTTAGAATTTACTATATATGTATGCATGAATCTTAACATTATATAAAAATATTTTATTTTTAGACTAATTTTGAGGAGACAATTTTAATTTAAAATTATCTAAGTCATGATTATTTTCAAAAATATATATCATTATTAAAATAATCCTTAAATATTTTTAATAATATTATAATTCTAATTTTAACATATTATATATAAGTCTTTTTCTACTCAAACATTAAATAAGTGAATAAATAAATAATAGAAAATTTAATAAATAATATAATAGTGAGTTGGGAGATGGAAATAGATACAATTTATTTTCATGAAATAATTTTACATTAACTGGACTATCTTACGTTTGTTAAACGTAATTTGTGATAAAATAAATTAACGACCCTAATTTATAAAAACTTTTAATCAGCTTTAAAAATATAGGATCATTTAAATATAAAATTATATACAAATTTAAATGAAACTATCATTAAATTAAATTAAAAATGAAATCATATTAAAAAATAATCATATAATTATGTATTTAAAAAATTTATATTCCAAAATTAGTATATTGTTTTTTAAATTTTATTTTATCTTATTTAAATAAAATAAATCAGTATTTTTTTATAAAATACATGTAGAAAACTGAATTTATAAATTTATATTTAGATTATAGTATTGTAATATTTTAAAGTTTTTAATATTATTTTACAATATATGACTCATTTTAACAAAATTAATTAATTGTGATAGCTTGATATTTAGGAGTAAATAAAAATGTAAAAATAAATGTTTGACGGATAATAGAAAATAAAAATAAAATTAAAAACAAATTGGTAGGTAATAAAAATAATTTTAACAAAAAACTATTTATCATTCAGATGAGTTTAATGAACATGATTATTGTATAAAATTTGAATTAATTACAGATAATTAGATTTATCTTATACATTTTATGCTTTAATATTTGAAATATCCAAATTCTAATGTATAAGATATTACATAATAAAATTTAAATCAAGTTATATTTAGTTTTACATTTTATATTTTTATCATAATTATCTTTTAATTATATTTGAATATGGATCATAAATACATTTAAAAAAATATACAATAATGTAATATTTATGTTAAAAGGTTTATTAAATAACATTATTGTAAAATTAAATAAAAAAACAAAATAAAAAATAAAAAAAATAAAAAAAATAACAAAAAACAAATGAATTCTGATAGTTAATTCATATAATAAATTAGTAAATAAAAAAAGTAAGACGTTAAATTCAGTTAAGGTAATTTTTAAAAAATATAAAATATTTTTATAAATTTATGTTAATATATTAATTATCAAAAAAAAGGGCAAAAAATAATGAGATTTAAGTAGTTTATTTTAGATATTGAATATTTGAAAAAGACCTAAATTAAATTGAAGGGATTAGATAATAAATTAGTTATAGAGCTGGGGGCAAATAAATGTACAGGTTAAGAATTTTTAAACTACTACCCAACATTTTTAGTGTAAATATATAATATTAAAATTTATACAAACAATTATATATTTAATATTGAAATTATATTTTAATATTTTAGAAAATTTGCCGAAAAATGTTAAAAAAAATGGTCTAAAAAGGATAAATGTATGCTTCTTTGGGTTATAGTAAGATTTATTTAATTGAAAGGATAAAAAACTATAGAAGATTTAGTAAATTAATTATTAAAATAATGTTATATATTCATATACTAAATTATAGTTAAATAATACTTTAAAATTAACCTCAATATTATTACCTAGAGCTAAGAAAATTATGATGATTTATAAGAAATACTGGGCATAAAAAAATAAGTTATAATTTAGTAGATCTCCTAAATTATTTGTTTAAAAACATCAAAAAATCCATTTTCAGTTGAAGAAAAAAATAAGCTGATTGAACTAATTAAGTAAAATATCATTATTACATAATTGTTCGAGCTTTTTATATATATTATTAATATTTTTAAAAATGATTATTAATATTTTTATTTATATCCACCTTTATATTTATTTAATTAATAAATTAACTATTACAAATTTAATTTTTATAAAAATATACTTTATTAAAATTAAATTACATTATTTTTAGGTAGTATGAGGGTAAAACTATAAATTGGTGTAGCGTGGCATAACAATTTAATAATTCATTTGAAGGCTAATAAACTCTAAGAACTATAAAAGCCTTAAAATAAGTTTATATAAATCACTTAAATCCTTTACTAAATAAGTAAATAATAAATATTATTTCATAATTATTATTTAACTACTTGATTTCTTTAATATTAAAATTATAATTATTAAAGGAGTTGTTGGTAATCTTCGGAAGATGTTAAATTAATTTCTATAATATAAAGATTAGGAAAAAAATGGCAATAAGCTGCGAATATAATGAAAACTAGAAATTAGTGCCAGGTTAAAAATCAATATTATAAGCTTTTAAGAGAATAAATGCATAAGGAAAAAATTCCATGTTAAAAAAAGCTTGATTTATAATAAGAGTTATAGATTCTCGAAGTATATAAATAATAAATAATGGCCCAAGAAAATATAAAAGAAATTGATCTAGATTTTCAATCTCAATAGCTACCATCCCATATAGTTGCTCCTATATTAAAAAGTGAACAGGGATCAAATATAGTTTCTATCAAGATGGATGATATAAGCCTTTCCCTCACAAACAGTTAACATTTATAAGATTATTAAAAAATTTAGTCAAATAATGAGATATCAAATTAATCGGTTACATAAAATTGTCACTAATAAAGTAAATAATAATTTGAAAATTATAATTTGAAATACTAAAAATAGAACGAATTTTAATCATAATAAATATAATACAATAAATAATAATAAAATCAAGAATAATAATTGTTGGGCTAAAATAATTATAATAACTATTCTGAAAATATAAATTAAATATAACAAGAAAATATGAAATATGATCAATATTCTTCTGAATATTAAGAATTAGAAACTTAAGCAAACATTGAAAGTATAATAGGTAGTGAAAATATACAATTGTATCCTTAAAGTGATTAAAACATAGATATTTCTAATAAATAGTAATCATTTTTGTCTGCCTAACAATCACCTTAAAATACATATAATATTATGTATAATGACAATTTTAATAATGTATAATAATAATAATCCTTTGTTTAAGAATTTAAACATAAAAACTTCATGGAAAATAATAATTAAGATTATTAATATGATTTTGAATGTTACCAAGATAATTATAATAATATATATTAATAAAATAGTTTATAATAGATAAATAGTTATAGCCTATTAAATGAATATTAATAAGAAGATAATAATATGGATAATTTTTAAAATGAATATTTTTATAAATAAGATCAACAGTACTAATACTTATAGTACAAACAAAATAAAATAGTTTAATAAAGTTAATTTTTGTAAAAAGATAAAATTTTGAAAGACGAGGACATATTTTTTTAAGCTTACCAACCTTGAAAATATAAATGATAACCCAATAACTTTAGATAAAAGTTATTTTTTATAAAAAAATAGTATTTATTCCATTATGGAATATATATGAAGTTTAATTTTGTTTATTTATATTTATATTAAGACTTAAAAAATAGTAACTTACTACATAATTTTTAATAGGTTTATTTTATATATTAATATTATTTTTATATTATTTTATATTAATTATAAGTTGTCAACTATTTATAAATTATATATATTGACTTATTTATTTGATAGTTTATAATAATCTTTTTCTTTTTTATACTATTTCTGACTAAAAATAATAAAAATTGACCTACTTAAATATTTCAATTTATGAAAAAAAATAAAAAAAAATATTTTAAATGATATACGTTTAAAATTATTTAATATAAAATTAATCTACCCAATTAAAACTTTTTATAATCTTTTTTAAAATAATTATTGATTACAGTATTTATTTTTATTGATTACTATAGCGACAATCTACATATTTATGTGATTACAATAAATAGTAGTAGACATATAGATGTTATAGAAATATTGAACATATTTTATTTATTAATTTAGTAATTTTATTGAAATTCATATAAAAATTTAACTAAAAAATACTTCTTTATCAAAGTAGCTTAAGCTTTTTAGTGAAAATTAAAGAATTATTTAGTGGTTAAAATTTCTAATTTAGTATTCTCATGATTGCTTAAATGATATATTAAAAGAAGATCTTAATTTGTTATTGATAAATTTTATTAGTATTTTTAATTCTAATAAATTTTTTAATTATATACTCTTAGAAGAAATAAGCTTACAAGTTAAAATTTATCAAATTATTTATTTGTTAATAATTTATATTCATATATTTAGTTTTTATTATATTATTATATTTTCTATTAACTGTAAAAATCTTAAATATAAAAGTAAATTTTTTATCGTTTTTCCTTTCTTTTTAAGTGGCTACCCCCTCCCTTTTTATATTTTAAAAAGTTCTCGTAGGTAACATAATTTGGGAGCGTTGATCACGAAAACAATAGTTGTTTGTCCCCTCTCTTTCTCCTATATTCACGGATGAGTTCGAAAAATAATTTTCAAAAAATCAGTTATTTATTTTTATATAACTAAAGTATAAACATATTTAAAAGCTCAATTATATATTAAAATATAGATAAATAAGCTTTTTAATTATTTAATATATTTTTTTTAAATTTTTTTAATATTAACGGTCAAAATATCAATAATACCTAAAATATACTAATTTTTAAGAATTTTATAGTTAAATATAAAAAAAATTTAAAATTATTCTAGTATATAATAAATACCCATAAAAATACTATAATATTTTATAATCATATTTTTTTATTACAATTAAATAATGAATAAAATTTAAAAAAAAACAATAATTATGATTTTATGGCGGTTTAAATCTTAAATTTTAATATACGATCATAATTAATTATTTCTTGTTTATATGTAAATATAATTTTTTTGTTATTATTTATTTTATAATAAACTTCTTTCTTTTTTTTTAACTCAATTTTATTTATTATTTTAATAAAATTGTTCTATTTTACGGCAATAAAAATTTATGGATTATTTATTATGAAATCCAGGTATTTTATTTTATCAAAACTTCAAATAATATTAAATTTACATTATTTTATAATTTTATAAAAAAAAACTGATAACATTTTTTCATTTGTATTAGTAAATTTTGAAATTTTTAATTTTACTTTTTTATAATAAATTGCTACTTATCTTTACAATTTCAAATAATTACGTTTATTTTGTTATAAGATAGCTTTTATTAAACATAAATTATATGAAATTGAATTTTTTTGCAAGTTAAAAACATTAAATTATTTTTATTTTTATTATTTTGAATGATTTTTATTAAATAATAAAAAATATTTTTTTGCAAAATATATAATTTTTTATGAACTAAAATTTTTTAAATAATAACTTTTTAAATTATTTGACTTCTAAACATAAAAAACTCAAAATATAAGCTTTTTTTTAGTATTTTTAACCGCAAATTAGAAAATTTTTAAAATTATTAGATTTAAAATTAAAGAAAAATAAATTTTCTATATTTTAGTGTCTAAATATAATATTGAATAAACATATACAAGAATTTATTGTGAAAACAAAAATGCCCAAAAACAATTTCATTTTTGATATCTTCCTTTAATATGCAGAATAGACACGAACCACTATCATTTTCGCGATTTACAACCCTGAATTATACTTTCCACGAGAGTTTGTTAAAATCTGAGGAACTAGGGGGGAGTAGCCACCTTAAGACAATTTAAAAAGGTTTTTTTTTAATTTTCGCAAATTTAAAATGACATTAACTTTAAGTATTAGAGAAAAAAACAAACTTACGGAATTATTGAAATATAAACCCTTGAATTAATAAACCCTGTTTATCAATAGTTGTTATATATAAATTTTATCATATAATTTATAATTCTATCTAAATAAATTTATATGAAAATAAAAAATAATGGAAAATATTTATATATAAATAATTCTCTAAATTATAATATAAGGAAAATTAAAGCAATATAATCTAATAAAATTCGATAAAAATTTTAAAAAATGAAAAATTAAAAGGTTTAAAATATTAACAATTTAAATAAAGATAAAATAAAAAAGCCGAAAAAAAAATACCACAATAAAAATAATAATCGTTAAATAAATAGAACAAATTAAAAAAATTTAATTTAGAATTTCTTATAAGAAGGATTGAGGATTGGTTAAATATTTTAATAAACAGAAGATGAATATAAAAGATTTTTAAAAGAAGGATAAAAATTACCCGAATTTGATAGAAATTAATTTGCTTATTGGAAGGGATATTTAATGAGTACATAAAATTTATAAAATATTTTCGAATTTGAGGGTAAAATTTTAGAATATCAGCAGTATATTTAATAGCTTCGACAATGGGAAGAGCAAGAATTATTATAAATTTATCAATAAAATTCAGTATAATAAAAAAACAATTAATTAAATCCTCATTAAAATCACATATATCTGGATTAATAAATGGGGCATTAATTTAATAGAATATAAACCCATAGCTAATAGTCAAATTTAAGTACAGTGATGGAGGTTTCTACAAAATAAGAGGAAAGTTGTGCTATTGATTTAATAAAATCTATGGAGTAAAAGCAATGTGATTTTAATATAGAAAAATATGCAAAACATTAGTCTGCAATAGAAGAAGATGAACATGAAAATGATCATTCTGATGATAATATGTAGGAAAATGTCGGGGATGAAAAAAGTAATTAAATTCTATAATCGACAAATATTTCTGAATAATATTACTAAAATTAAGAAAAATTAAATAATGAAATAAAATAAAAATAATTTAAACACCACTATCATCACGACCAAAAAGGTTTGGTACTTCCATAAAGTCAATAAATTTAATTACATCCTAATTAAAAATAGTTATAAAATTAAACCAGTCCTATAAAAAGCGGACTATAAAAATAAAATAATAAAATTTAAAATAAATCAGTAAATTCTCCTAATGATCAGTAAAATAAAAAAGGAGCTTGTGAAATATTTTGATGTAAATTTATTTGTTAATTATAATTATTAAATTATAAAATTGTTTTATAGTAATATATTATCGATGTTTAAAGCCATATATTTTAATTTTCTAAATTTATTATCGTAACTTAATAATTTATAATTTATATAAATAATAAATATAGTTGTTTTATAAAATTAGTAAATAAATATTGATTCAAATAAACAGTTATATAAATAGATTTATTTTAATTTAATTTTTATTAAATTTCGATTGAAAGTTTTTATTTTTGGTTAATTAAATCCAACATAATAAAAACAGAAAAATAAACAAATATTCTAAAAAAATATTATTTTTTTAAAATGATAAGTAATAATTTTAGTAATTTAAGAGAGTCAAGCTAAAGCAAAAGATCTTAAAAAGGTTTTGTTAATCCAGGTTAAAATCCTTTAAGATAAATAAGGCCAAGCTAAACAAAACCAAAGTCAAAAAATAGACATTTATAAGCAATAGAAAATTTGAAATAAAAGGTAAGCCAAATGTTAATAAAATAGAAATACAGATATTTATATATAGTTTTAAAAATATTTAATAGGAGCCATGGGATAATAGATTTGTTTTGGGAAAAATTTCCGATTATTAAGGTATAATATATAAATAATTTATTAACTATTTTTTACAAATTTATTAATTTTAATAGTAGAGCTAGACAACTAAAAAAAGTTTATTTAATAAGGAAGGTTTAGAAGACCACCAAGTTCAAATTCGAACGCAAAAAGTATAAATTTTTTAATTTAAAATTATAATATTAAAATTAAATTTTGTTAATTTTTGCAAAATATATCAAGGATAAGTATATCAAAACAATAATGATAGAGACTTAGTATAATTTTATTACAATAATTAAGAATAATAATAAAGTAAAAATAGTGCAGGTAAGAAATTATCAGGTAAAGAATTAGATGATAAATTAAGATAAATTTAAGTATTTTTAAATGACATATGGGAAGCACATCATATACCACATAATCACAGAGAGCTATATGTTAAATGTAATAAGAATTTGTAAAGAGAAATTTTGATTGACAATATAGAAAAAGAAATAGATCTACTTAAATAAAGGAGAGCGCCTATTTAGGTAAACTAAATAATATTGAAATTCAATTATAGAATATTATATTAATTTTTTAAAATATAAGAATTGTATTAGAGCAATAAAAGCTAGAGAAAGTTGTCTTAATTAATTAAAATAAAAAATTTAATAATTGCCAAATTTGAAGAATTCATAAGATATTTAAGAATTAAAATCAATAATAGAAAAAATATCTGAATTCATAGTACATTTGAGAATTTTATCTTTAAATGTAGTGGAGTCTATTTTAAGATGGAGATAAAATTTATCTTAATCATTACACCATGCCATTTAATACTAAAAAAGGCTAAATAGAGATTTTAAATCTTCATCTATTTAAATTTCATACATGCCTTTTATTTATAATAATGAAAATTATTTAACAAAGGTAATTTTATAAATTTTTGTTTACTTTTAAATGTTTTCTTACAATTAATTTATTATTTTTAGATGACAGAAGACACCTTAAATTTATGCAATACTGATTTAAAAGATTTTGTATGCTTTTCCAAAACATATGATCCATTTTTTTTGGCAGCTTAAAAAGCGAAAATGGGTGGTCAATCTTTAACTATACTTCATGAAATTAAGCCTGCAATAATTTAAAGAATAAGAGCCTCTGAGTTAATTTTAGTTGAAGAATAACTGTATACTGTAAAATTAATGACATTATTTTAATCAATATAAAAATTATAATAAATTTTTAGAAAATTGAAGAAGCTTCTAACATATATAGTTTGTCCTTGTTTGACCTTTTTGAAGATGATATTTAAAAAGTATTACCTGGGTATTTTAATAAATTAGAAAAATTAAATAAAGTTAATTTTGACTCAACTTAATCTGAATTTGAAAAAGTCCATGAATAAATTAAAACTTAATAAGAAATTTCTATATTATAATATAAAAGTGAGAGAACTTAAGAAACAGAAGGATTGGCAATTATTCACTTAGATAAAACATAGTATTCATTAAGAAGGATAGATATACTTCATATTAGTGTCTTAAAACCAAAACATTTTTTAACTATGTTAGAAAAAACATTACAATTTATTTGGGAAAATGATCATTGTTCTGAAATAAGGTATAATAAATTATTTGCATTTTTCTTAAAATTAACAAATTAAGAATAATTAAATTTATATCTAAATATTTAAATAGAACTGCACTAGTACATTTTTAATAGACTGAAACTGATAAACTTGCAGCAGATAAAGAACTTACATAACATTTGAAATCTTTTGGCTTTAAGTGGAAGTCTTTATTAAATGATAAAAATACTGGTAAACGAACAACAGTCTTTGCTATTAAACGAGATGCAGAAAAATTAAAATAAATAAATGAAAAATATAGTTTATCAGGAAAATAAGATGAGCCAATATAGCTTAAAACTTGTTATTTGTTAAGCGAGCAAAAAACTAATAAAAAATTAGAAAATCCGTAATATACTGTTTTTGATAATAGTCCTGCATTAGTCTCCTGTTTGAAAGTTTTATTGGGAGAAGAAAATGAAGAAAAAAAAGAAATTTTAAAAAAAATTCCTAACTAATACATATAACACTTAATGCAAATGCTTGATAACTTTTATAAATTTGTAAATATTACTTATATAAAAATTAGATTATATTTTTATTTTAATTTTAAATTCATATATTTTAAATAAGAAACTGCAACTTTCAGGAACAAAAACTGAAAAAATTGAAGATATAAATTAATTAAAAAACCAAATAACTGATTTATTTGGATAACAGAAAATAAATATATGGGATTATTTATCAAATAATAATCAATAGATTGAAAATCAGGTATTTATATTTTATAAAGCTACATATAAACTTTTTTTATTTTAATTAAATAACTTTTTTATTTTTAGACTGCCTGTTCTTTAAGCAGCATGGTATACAGATGGAAAAATAGTAGTATATAGAAAAAATATGATAATTAAAATAAATAAATAAAATATATCAGATTAAAGCCTGTAAAAATATTAAAAATATACTTCTTTTATATAATTAATTAAAATATAATTTTACTAAGGTTGATTCGGAAACCTTAGGGACTAGTACATCTGACATAATTAAAAATCCAGTTTATATTATATAAACTGATGATATTAATGTGAATGCATTTGTAATTAATTTAGAATAAAATGAAATGGACCAAATTACTACGGGGCATTTTCACGAGTTTATTTAGTAAATTATAAAAGATTGTTAAAATAAAAAATAATTTGACAAAGAATTATGGATTCCTGCATTTAGAAAAAAAATTCAATTTAATAATGTTCCTTAAATGCTAGATACTGATATTTATTAAACTGTAATTATAATAAATTTAATGATATTTTAATTTTTCATTATTTTAAAAATAATTATATTTAAAAGTGTGCTTCGTAAATAGATTTTGGTTTAGATTATAGTCCTCCTATTTAAGGAGGATTAAAAATTAAATAAATTAATGAAGGATCAGTATTTATAAGAGCTCCATTTCTATTTGGTAATTAATATTCATAATTTTTTTAATTTATTTTTGCTTTTTCATTAATTTTATAAAAATAAAGGATTAATTCACGGGGAAACCGCTGAAGCTTTGGACTTTCCAATTTTCACAACATTAGTTTCTAGAGAAGATTATTGATTTTAAAAATTTGAAATATCTTCTATTGAAATTATTTATTAATTTTTCTTTAAAATATATATTTATTGTAAATATAATAAAATATTTTTATTTATTAAGTTTCATTTTATGTGAAATATAATTATTTAAAATTTAATTTTGTGCAAACAAAATCCTCCTTAGATTTTAATATATTATTATTTTAAACTATTTAAAATAAATTTTCTAGTGTTTTAGTATTTAAAAATTAATAAAAAATTTCTTAAAATAAAAATTAGCAAAAAAATCCTATGAACGACTACTTATAAAACCAAAAGAAACAATTTAACAAATTTACAATAGGAAAAGAATTAAGGAAACATAAATAGCTATATAAAAAAGATGAAAAAGCTACAATAGTATAAAATGATTAAAAAGCTATTGAATACATATAAGATTTATAAAATTAAGGATTGGTAACAAAAAAAGTAACTATAGGAGAATTTTATACTAAAAATGGATTACCTTATACTGGTTTAATGGCGACTGAAAAAATTTTAACTAATGAGATTTTTATAAAAATTCCAGTTGATAGTTTATTAACAACTAAAAAATGCCATTAAAGCGATATTTAATAAATATTTGAAGAAAATCCTTTATTTTTTCACTAAGAGTAAAAAAATAAAATATAAGTAATTTATATATAAATTCAAAACAAATTTGATTATATTATAATAAATTCTTTTCAAAATAAGTTATCATCATAGCTGGGAAGATAACACCTTTTGGGCTTTTTTATTATATGAAAATTAAAAGGGGAGAAATTCTAAATGGTACCACTTACTTTAAAACTTATCTAAAGACATTGATTATTTAATACATTGGTAAACACAGAACTATATATTGAGATGGTATTTAATTATATTTTTTTTTAAAAATATAAGGAATGAATAGGAATTAAAATTATTAGAAGATGATGAACTAATTAAGCAAGCTCATGAAATAAAAAGAGAATATGAATAAGACTATTCTGATTTGGTAGAAATATTATAGAAATACCCTAAATAATTTTCAGAAGAATCTTATAATTAAGAAAATGCCCGATGGATATATACCCATTTAATTTCAAGGTAAAGAGCTAAAGAACTTTAATATATAAATAAATATTTGAATAAAGTAATAATTTTTTATAACAATAAATTTACAGGTGCTTTGGAAATTATTTTTAATACGTTACCATGTGTCCATTTGCTGAATATTTAAACCATGAATGTGTTGATGTTTATTATGATTTTTAATATAATGAGGGTAATCCTAAAAAATCAGAAGAAAGTGAAGTATATATAATAATATTATTTTTCACCTTTTTTTTTTTAAGAATTTTTAAATTTAATTATTTAAATATCTATTGATATAGTACCCTGAGCCATAAGAAAAAACTGAAGATGAGATTTTGAGCATAACTACTAGTGAAGGTACTTATAATTCAGAACAATTAGAGTGGGACGAAGAATTTGAATATCAAATTTAGTTTAATTAAAAATCTACTATTTAGTAGGTTGATGGAATTAATGAGGTTTTCAAAAATGAATTAAGGTACTAAATTTAGCATATAGCATCGTATATCTATTAAAAAATTGTTTAATAAAATTAAAAATTATTATAGACAAATGAAGAAAAATATACATAGTTGGATTTTTAATAATTTAGATTTAGGAGATAATTTTTCTATTTTTTTTGCTGCTGTAATGTACGAAAAATGTGATAATGTAGAAAGAGAATTTATTAGCGGATAAATTCAATATTTTCAAGCTAAACAAGAGCTACAAAATATAAGTTTTTAAGGAACAAAATATAAATAAGAATTAACCAATTATTATAGAAGAGATCTAAAAAGAAAGAAAGTTTATACTGTAACTTAGTTATAAAAGAGAACACCAATGAAAGAAGAATTGAAAAACCAATTTAAATAGAAAAAAGAATTTAAATATGATAAAAATAATAAATATTTTGATGATAAAGAATTTTAAAATAATGATTAATTTGACTATTTTGTTATGAAATGTGGTGCAAGAGATTAGTTTGAAAAAGGAAGTTAAGTATATTTTTGTTATGGAAGGTAATTTTTATTTATAATATTATATAAAAATTCCTGTATTCTATTTGATTTTTCAATATTTACCTTAGGCTTTCAAATAGATGTTTATTGTATAGGTATGGTATAACATTGGAATATAATAAATATGATCATGTTTACATAAATTTAGAATACTTTTAACACCTTATGAAATTCACCGTAATAAATGAAAAACTACAATTATGGTAGAGGCATTCCAATTTGAAAAAATTTAAATTAAAAAGAACTTAATTTTGTATTGACCTTTTATTTTTCATAAGAGCAAAATTTTTAGCTAATGAAAAAAACGAGATTAATTTTGACCATTATTTTTATATAACAGATACTAATTTGGAAAAAATTTGTTTAGAAGAAATGAAGAAAATTTTAGATCAATATTGGCAAAATAATTTTAGTTGTTCCTTAGAATAAAATGAATAAAAGTTATTTGACAAAAATATTTCTTACCATGAATATTTTGCTGTTATATATAGAATAGAAAGATAAAAAAATATTTAAAACTAAATAAATCTCATAAATATACTACTAAAAATGTTCACAATATTCAAAGAAAACCCAAAAAATTAATTTCAATTTATTAAAAATCAAATATACACAGAATTTGAAAATTAAAATAATTTCTAATAAAACAGAATAATGCTGAAAAATTATTTGAATAGGATTTAAGTACCATGAAATTATTATTATTCCATTATTTAATTAAAATTATAAATTTCAATTATATTCTAATATTTATAATAATTTAAATTTTTTAAATAATGTCTAGATCTAGATCATAAATCCATAATAAATTTTATCAGGTAAAAGGCTTTCACTAGAATATTAATTTTCTTTTATATTGAGATTAAAATTCCGACTATTATTTTTTTATTTTTCATTCAATAAAAATATGTTATATATTAATAAATAAAAAACAATAAAAGAAAAAAAAAAAAAACAAACTATAATTATAAAAAATATGGAATAATAAAATAAAAAGCCTTAAATTTCGAAAGAGTAATAAAAAAATTTGAAAGACAAAAATTAAAAATAAAAAGGCTACCCTTTAACAAGAAAAGATTAACAATAAATTTAAGAAATTAATTTCATGAAATTACCTGGTACTGATTCAGAAATTGGCATTTGGAGAAGACCCAGTAAAGGAAATATAAGATATTTAAAAGAAGATGCAAAATTAACTTATTTAATTACATGTTAATCAGAAAAAGAAGATCCAAAAATATTATAAAAAAGTTGTTCAGAATCACAAATTAAATGGATGCATATTTGTTTAAACGGCGCAAATATGGCCTTGTTATCTGATAAAAAAACAAAATAATTAATAACTGAAAATTTAATAAATTTGATATCTATAGTTAAAAAATAAAAAGTAAAATTTGTTTTATTTGACTTTTATTTAAAAATAGTTAATAGTAAATATTTTTTTATAGGAAAAAATTCTGATTCACTGTGCTGCAGGTATTCATAGAACAGGAACTATTACTTATTCTTTGTTAAGATTTTTAGGTTCTAGTTAAGAAGAAGCATTAAAATAAATTTAATAATTGAGAGAAGTTACAAGTAAATAAGTTGGAGAAAATAGAATTGAATTTGCAGAGGAATTTATCGTTTAACCTTATTTAAATTAACAAATATCAAATTAAAGTGAATAAATTTTATAAACTAAAAAAGAAACCTAGAACTTTTTTGAGGTAAATACTCAAAAAAATGCTTAATAACTTTAAATTACAGAAGATTAAAAACAATAAGATATTGAAATTAATTAATAATCAATATAAAATAAAATATAATGATCTCATGTTTATACTTAGTAAATTTATATTAAGAACTTTTATAATTTTTATTAAATAAATATATTATATGAATAATCAAATAATGTAAGCTTTTAAACATTATTTAATATTTTTCACTTATTTACAAAATAGCTGTGAATTTATTATTATCGTCGTCATCTACTACTTCTTATACTTTAGGTTTCTGAATATTATGATAAAGGTTTAAATACCTTTCTAATTGGTATGAATTTTTAAAATGATTTTATTGCTTTATTTAATTCCATTAAATTAAATTTAATGAAATTTTCTGATGATGTTTATTTACTTCTAGAAGTCTAAAAATCCCTAAAAAATTATTATATTATATTTTCATTTAATTAATTAAATTTTTAAATGGGTTTTTACTTATGCATAGAAACGAATGTAAATTTTGTTAATTATTTAAAATTTTATACACTTTCTTTAAATCTTGTTAATCCTTCGTAATCAAAAAGATTCTCACTATATAAAAAGTGTAAATAAAAATGATTTGTTTATTTAAAAAAAATTAAAATATTACTCTAAAAACAAAGATAAGGTTTTTAAACATGGTAAATTTGCCAAAAATTTTCCTAAGACACTTAGTGAGTCATTCGTGATTTTATTAAAGCTTTTTTTAATTTATTTTAAATTAATAAGAAATGAAATCATGTTAAAATTAATTATAAAATATACTTAAAATTTATGGTGACATGGTGCAAATATTTAAGCCCTTTTAATCCCTCAGATTACAAAACGTCATGAAGTTTTCCTATCTAGTTATAGCTATTTTTAAATTCAGAAATAATAAAAATATGAAATCTTTTTCTTAAAATATTTATTAAATATAAATTTTACGAAAAGTCAAAATATAAATATCTCAATTTCTCAAGTCTTTTAATTCCTTCCATTATATCCCAAACTTATAGGTCTTAAAGATTGGTTTTACTTTAATAAAGATTGTTAATTAATTAAAAATTATTAAAATCCAATTGTGAAAGTTTTATAAAAAATCTAAATATTAAAAATAATTATATTTGATGATTGTTATTACTCTAAATAAATATATATAGATTCTAAATTTTCTAAATTTTTCAAAGATTAACCTAGATTAAATAAATCGTAGTCTTGAATAACAATGGAACTATTTTAAATTTAAGGTCAATCAATTAATTATAAACTAATAAATTAATGAAAATATTAAATTATTACCTCATGCTGATAAATAACTTTTTCAAATTTTTTAGATTTTTAAAAGCTCTTTTAAATCCAAATACTTGTATATTGTTTTCTTTTTAATTTCTAGAAAATTTATGGCTAAAAAAAGTTTTTTAAGAATAAATACATATTAAAAATTTTTACTAAATTTGAAGACACAGCTCTTATAAACTTTCTGGAAGTTATAATCCTTATAAAATATTAGGCTTCAAATCATTATAATCAGCTCTAGTTTTTTAAAATAATAAAATTTAATTTTTATAAAATATAAATGATTTTTTTTTTTATATTTTTACTTATAACATAATTCTAACGATTCTAATTTTTCCATTTCATTTATGCTGGAGTTAATGGTCAAAAATCCTTTTTGTGTAATATCTTTGACTCTATTATATTTTAAAATATTTTAATTAAAGGTCAATATAGTTATAAAATTAAATATTTTTTACTTTAAAAAAAGAGATAAAGATTTTAAACTTGACAGCTTTTTAAGTCCATTTCCTAATGAAATTAAGCAATTATTTTTAATTTTATAGCCCTCTAATTCAAGTTATAGATATTCCAAATTATGTAAATTTTAAAGGGCTTTTTCAATTGCCTAGGAATTATATGATACAGAATCTGGGTTTCTTTTATAATAAATATTACTGTACAAAATTTATCAATTAGCTCAAAAAATTATTTTTATTACTTAAATATTAATGCTAAATAATTAAGCTAAGTCATGCCACCGATAACATTAAAAAGGTAATCAATATTTTGGTAACTTATTTGTACAAATCTAATAAAAAATAAAGTATTTAAACAGTTAAATACATTAAATATATTAGGCACCTAACTTACTTGAAGTTTAAATATAATTTTTATAATTTCTTCATTTTTTTTAAACTTTTGATGAATTCTTGGATATCAGAATCTCTTAATTCATTGCTCCTAAATTATAAAAATATAAATATTTAAACCCTCATGATTTAATATGTTAACATTATATTTTACTCAAAATCAAGATATAGCTCTTATAAATCTTTTAAAGTACTCAAGCCTTAAAATAATTCTATAGCTCCATAATCTTTTTTTATCGTTTTTCTAGTTTTTTTAGAATAGTATTAACTTTTAAATTCTAATGTTAAATGACATTTAATTTTACCTAAGACTGAGGTAAATTTTTTCCAATTTTTTTAAATATGACAAGCCTAAACCTAAATCAGCGAAAAACTTTTTATCAAATGACTCATTATAACACAAATTCATGCTTAGGTATTTTAAATGATTCAATTAGTTAAATGCCTTAGATAATTATTGGCCATTATAGTATTAAAAAGTAATTATTCCTTAACTTTTTTAAAAATTATTAAAATTATATTTTTAATTTTAATTATTTATTATATATTAGTACCTAATATCGAATTTTAAATATTCTAATTTTGAAAGAAATTATATATTTTCGAACAAAGTGATAAATCCGTCAAGAGATAATTAATTTCCCCTATTTTTTTAAAAAAATATTAATAATTTTTTATGTCTATTATATTTGATTTATAAATTATTTACCTAAAATTCAATTCTAATTATTTCAAATTTTGTACCTATTTTAATCCTAAACATAATGGAATCATAATGCTATCTTCAATAGAATTATTTCTTTAAAAATAAATAAATAATTATTAAAAATTATTATATAAAACTATCATAATATACTCTAAATTTAAACGGAAAAATTCTAAATGTTTTAATTCTTGAATAATTTAACCAAAATCAGGTATCTAATCTCCATCAACTTACCAGTGTCTATTGCAAAAAATATATTAATTTAATAATTAAAAAAAAAACTATTTGAGAAAATAAATAAAAATTTAATACTGGAAATCTAGATTTAAGTGTTTTAATAACTAACATTATTTTATCCCATTGCACATAGTAAGACATCCTTAAGGAGTCATATTTATTTATCTGGTTATTTACGATTAAAATAAATAATTTTATTATTCATTTTAATTTTAAATAAAAATTTTTAAAAATGCATATTTTTTTAAAAATAAAATTTACTTTTTAAAAATTATTTCTAATTATTTTAATTATTATTAACTTTCAAAAAATCCTTTAAATCCTACTAACCCTTTATCTGTTATTCTATTAAAACTATATAAAATATAAAAATAAGTTAAATTTTTTATTTTGATCATTTTTTGTATTTATGAATTTTCTAGAATACTTACCTCATATTAATTAATAAACTATCTAAATTGGGTAATTATTTCATTCCTTTTAATATTTCTAGGAAACCGACATCAGTAATTTTATTTTTGCTAAGTGATATAATATTTAAATTATTATTATAAGAAATATATATTTAATTTCGCTTATATGTTTACTATAAGAATATCCCAAGTTAACTTAAATTTTTAGTTTTATTGAATAATTTTGATATTTCCATGGCACCTTCATCTTCTAAGTAATGACCAATACTTTTTAATAAAAAATATTTACAATTAATTTTTAAAAAGCTTTAAATTAGAATATATTGCTTACCAAGTTTGAGTGTTTTTAATTATTAATTATTTGCATGGATAAGATTGCATTTCGCTGCTATTCATTTATTTTATTTCTCTGATATTTCCTGGTCGAAGTTTGTATGTCGTTTCTAAATAATTATTTAATAGTTTTTTTTATATATAAGTAATATTCCTAAAGCTGGAAAGCTATTTTTATAATAAAACAAATTATTAGAAACCTTCAAAGTAATTTAATTCGTTATTTTATTTTTCGAATGGAGTATTGTTGTTCATTTTTTATTTTATTTATATGACTTTTATTTATTATTTATTTTATATAAAAACTTGTTTTATTAATATTTTAATTTTCAAAGCATAAAAAGTGTTTTATTGCGATAATTACCGAAACAATGTAAAATTATATATTATATTATTTAGAATTTTTTATAATATATAATAAAAATAATGAAATTGTTATAAATAGGAATTATTAATTGATATATTATTATATATGACATTAATATTATTTAAAAAATTTATCATTATTATTAAGTAGGTGTGAATTAAATTTAAATTTATTTAAATATTTCATGGTTTAGTCTATTGTAGTTTAAATAAATTTTTTATTTTATTTCATTTCTATAGTTGCAAGTATACAATTTTGACGAATATAATTAAATTAATAATACATTTTATAGAATATCAAAACATTTCACTTTTGTATTCAGTATTATTTTTGATATTTAATTCAACCCCAAAATTACAAATAAAATAAAGAAATATACACTATTAAGTCATTTTAAAGAATAATTTTATTTCGAATTACATTTTCACTATGTTCCACAAACATAATTATATTAAAAATATGTCATATATTTCTTATAATTTAAAAGCAATGAATTTATTTTTACATATTAATAGAAAATAGCTTTGTCCATCTGAATAAAAATATATCATAAAATTTTGTTACTTTTTAAAGCCTTAAAATATGCAATTTTTAGTTATGTAATGTAGATAAAGGTAGATAACTATATAAATGCTATACACATTTATAGATATAATTATTTGACTTCTAAATTATGATTATAGAAATAATGAATACTAAGAGACAAATTTCATTAATTATTATAACATTTTAAAAATTATGACTAAAACTAATTTTTCCAAAATTTATAAAAAGTATCTAAAATATTTTAAGCATATGATATGAAATTAAATTTTTAAAATTTAAATATAAAGAGTCGATAATTCATTCTAAACAAAAAAAACTATGTTATAAAATATAAATATTATATTACTTTTATATTATTATCAAAATGATTATTAAATCGTTTGAATTATTAT